>OX608079.1:51877964-52231616 GCA_951509765.1 Sphenella marginata | reverse complement strand
TTTTATTAAAGATATCCTGATACCCGCATAGGACGGCAGTGTACATATGCAATTGATTTTTGATTTCGCTGAAATTGAAAAAAAGTGAACAAAAATTTTAGAGAGGCGCGCTTAGTTTTTTTTGACAAAGTAAGTGCATTTTTTTCATATAAATTTATGTAAGAAAAAAAAATTTCATAGGTGCATACCTCCCTAAAAATCAGCATATGTTTTTTGTTTGTCGTTCGATTTTGATAGTGCAGGCCCCTTTCTAAGCTTCAAGCAGTCCATTAGTGAAACTCTCATCAAAATTCATTCCTTAGTTTAAAATATCCTTAAGTTCAAACAGACAAACAGACAGACAATAATTTTAGAAATGGATCAGATGAACTCTATAGCATTCCCCAAGTCATCCCCAGTAATTTTTCAAAGAAATTTCAAATATACAGAAACAACTTATCTAGAGTTTTATTAAAGATATCCTGATACCCGCATAGGACGGCAGTGTACATATGCAATTGATTTTTGATTTCGCTGAAATTGAAAAAAACTGAACAAAAATTTTAGAGAGGCGCGCTGAGTTTTTTTTGACAAAGTAAGTGCATTTTTCTTCATATAAATTTATGTAAGAAGGTGCATACCTCCCTAAAAATCAGCATATGTTTTTTGTTTGTCGTTCGATTTTGATAGTGCAGGCCCCTTTCTAAGCTTCAAGCAGTCCATTAGTGAAACTCTCATCAAAATTCATTCCTTAGTTTAAAATATCCTTAAGTTCAAACAGACCAACAGACAGACAATAATTTTAGAAATGGATCAGATGAACTCTATAGCATTCCCCAAGTCATCCCCAGTAATTTTTCAAAGAAATTTCAAATATACAGAAACAACTTATCTAGAGTTTTATTAAAGATATCCTGATACCCGCATAGGACGGCAGTGTACATATGCAATTGATTTTTGATTTCGCTGAAATTGAAAAAAAGTGAACAAAAATTTTAGAGAGGCGCGCTCAGTTTTTTTTGACAAAGTAAGTGCATTTTTCTTCATATAAATTTATGTAAGAAAAAAAATTTCATAGGTGCATACCTCCCTAAAAATCAGCATATGTTTTTTGTTTGTCGTTCGATTTTGATAGTGCAGGCCCCTTTCTAAGCTTCAAGCAGTCCATTAGTGAAACTCTCATCAAAATTCATTCCTTAGTTTAAAATATCCTAAAGTTCAAACAGACAGACAATAATTTTAGAAATGGATCAGATGAACTCTATAGCATTCCCCAAGTCATCACCAGTCATTTTTTCAAAGAAATTTTTAATATACGACTTTTCTAGAGATTTAATATAGTATAGATTTAACTTAAACAATGTTTAAAACGTATAAAAAGTATAACTAAGTCAACAAAAAAAAAAATAAGTGTGTTCTTGAAAAATTATCAAGCTTGATAAATAGTTAAGAAAAAAATATTTCATTTTTAGTAAAACTCGAAAATAATTTTTATTTTTGCGTCAAAGCCAAATGAAGTCATTTTAATTCTGACTCAGGATTCAAAACGCTTAAAATATTTTTTCTCATTATTTATCATGAAGACAGAATCGGGGGGTAAAGTTGTTCAGAATCTTTAGCAACTTAGGAAAGTGTTTTTTACACACAATTTACTTACCTTTCCATTTCGATTCTTGTTCGCAAAATAAACATATGGCATTTACGAATGTTAATCGACCAAGTTAACTGATTTAGGTATTTGTTATCGGTGAGGGAAACTGAGTTGCCACATGGTACACAATGAAACTAATATAATAATTTCGACGTCGATTATAAAAGAAATAAAAACTTTCTCCATTTTACAAATAAATTTGGAGCCAAAAAAGAGCTAACAATAAAAAAAGGACTAGAAAAAGAGCTAGGAGCTAAAACAGAATTTTGGAGCTAAACGCCAAAAAAAGAGCTAGATCTAGCTCTAAAAGCACCAAAATGGCAACACTGACCACTGCGCTACGTTCTCTACATCTGATCTATAATTAATTCTCTTCTCTATTGGTGTATTAATAATGTGCCGCATCTCTATCGTAAATCTCTCTTGTATTGTTTTTCTTGCTGAAGCACAGAAGCTTCATTAGGGCCGATTTATGATTTTGTGTTTGATGACAATATTTAAAGTCAGACTTGTGTTGCGCTAATCTACTTTTTAATTTGGATTTAGTAGTTCCTACATAAAACTTGTTACAAGATTGGTTGATATTACCTTTACAAGGTATTTTGTATACGACGTTACTTTTTTCCGCGATTGGTATTTTTGATTTTGTTTTATTAAACATGTATTTTAATGTATTTATTGGTTTGTGTGCTATTTTTATTTTTTCATTGTTATAGCAATCTGATTTTGTAAGCCGCTCTGACAAAAGTGGTACATATACTAATGATTTAAATATCTTCGGCTCGTCAACTATACGCTTATTGTTTTCTAATACCTACCGATTTTCTTATTAACGAATTTATTATATTTTCTGGAAAGTCGTTAATTTTAATATTATTCTAATTTCCGTTTTAATTTCCCTGTGGTAAGTGCCGTCAGATATTTTTAACATTCGTCGAATACAGCCTCCATCTGTATTAATTACACTGGTTTACAGCCAAAATGCACCAGAGACGCCATAGTGAAATTCCTATGTAAAATCACCTCCTAATTCCGAAAATCAAGGTTATTTTTACTTGGATGGTACCGTTTTTGAGATATTTACAATTTACCGTTATTTTAAAAAACAAAAAAAGATGGCTCCACTTAATTGTGTATATCTCAAGAACAAATTGAGCTTCGAAAACGGTTTGAAAAATTTGAAAGCGTATAAAATTTACTATAATCAGTACATACAACACTTTTTGCTAGGTCCTGCAGATTCAAACATAGTGAACAATCATTACGGATTTTTAAAATTTTTTTTGTAAAAATATAAAAAAATTTGTACTTTGCGAGGAAGCATCTCGAAAACTTTTTGTTTTTTTGCAGATATTTTTCCCCCCTCTAAGATCTGTTTTATTACAAAAAAAAAACAAGCTATCAGTGAACAAAATCGATGAACTAATACAAAAGTCATAAGCATTCAAGTAAATATATCCATTTAATGCTTAAGTACCCTACTGGTACATATGTGTTAGTATTCGTATATCAGTTAGTTAGCAGGTAGATTTTCGAAAAGTTATTAGATACAAAAAGCTGTTAGTGTCGTTTTCTCAAACCTAGGTACATTTTAAACAAGAGCATATTTTTGAGGCAGGTAGTGTTTTCTTTGTAGAACTAGGGAACAGGGCCGTGCGCAGGAATTGGCCTTGGGGGGGTTTTAATTTAGATTTGCATTCGCATACATTTTTCACTAAGTTAAACATATTTGCTGAAACAGATACCTAGACCCATATATCACAAATTTTAATGTTCTTTAACTTTCCTGAATTTGCATACTCTGATGCCTAAAGCTACTATTTTTTTGGTTGTACACATTTTTCTGTATTTGATAGAGAATTGGTGATATGATGGCATATCCCAGCTAACTAAAAGTGCAAAAAAAGACTCCTTTCGGAGCCATAAAACGCTCATTTCTCAGAACTTTACTCTCCAAAATGAGCTTCTTTCACAGCCCAAATGGAGCGAAAAATCGCTCTACGCGGGCACTCCAACGAAGTCATAAAAAAGAGTCCGATTTCGATGAATTTGAAGCGTTTTTTGACTCTTTTTAAATGAACTGCGGAGCCTTTTATTGGTTCTTTTCTGAACCTTTTTCGGAGCCTTTTATTCCTCCATTCTGAGGGTTTCTGGAGCCTTCTCAGACGCCTTTCGGAGCCCTCTAATTGGTGCTTTTCTTTCATTCATCCATTCAGAGGGTTTTTGAACACTTTTCGGAGCCTTTTATTGGTGTTTTTCTGAAGCTTATTTGGGGTCGTTTTTTATTTCTTTTGGGTCATAATTTCTTTACGCAATTATTCACTCCTAACTATTCTGCCGTCACCAACTCTGACTTTCTAAATTAGCCCTATGAGCTACATGGGAACAATTTAATTAATTGTCCAACTATATGCGCCAATGATGTTCTTATTTATCTGAAAACCTTGAAGGAATCTTTTAAATGCGGTCCTGATAGGATTCCTACAAGCTTCTTGAAGAAGTGTGCTAACAATATTTACCAACCCCTTACCATTTGTTCAATCTGTCACTAAAGTGTGGTGTTTTTCCAAAAGCATGGAAAGAGTCGTTTCTTCTACCGCTTCATAAAAGCGGAAGCATAGCAAAGCTTTCTGCCATCCCAAAAGTGTGTGAAGCTATTGTTACCAATCAGCTTACGAATCCTATCTCTACCTTGATTTCCGACTGTCAACACGGGTTCTGTAAGGGAAAGTCCACCGTTACAAACTTACTTGAATTTACTTTGATTTCAGCAAAGCTTTCGATAAAGTGTGTCACTCTTTACTTATTCATAAACTGGATCAGTTGGGTTTCAAGCCGGGTCTCAATCGCTAGATCTCTTCTTACCTTAGCGACAGAGCACAAAAAGTAGTGTTTAAAAATTGTGAATCCGATGTTATTTATGTCTCCTCAGGAGTTCCACAAGGAAGCCATCTTGGCCCGATTCTGTTCTTGTTGTTTATAAGTGATATTTCTACAGTAATATAATTTTCGAAAATTTTAATGTATGCCGACGATGTAAAGCTTTTTATGTCATTCGAAGAAGCTTCAATCAGATCTAAATACACTTGTTACTTGGTGCGATTTAAATTATATGCCGTTTAATCTAAAGAAATGTAAATACATGCGTTTTTCGAGAGGAAAATCAGAGCAAGCTTCCTATACAATTAACAGTTATAGTCTTGAGCAAATGTATGATTTTGTTGACCTTGGGGTTACTATGGACTATAAACTCAGTTTTAACTGCCATATTAACGTAACAGTCAATAAAGCTGGAGGCGTTCTAGCATTTGTTAAACGATGGTCTAAAGAATTTAGCGACCCTTATGTAACTAAAACTCTTTACTACATTACTCAGACTGATACTCGAATACGGTTCTACAATTTGGAATCCACGTTACCAGGTCCACGTGGATCGCTTAGAATCAGTTCAAAAACAATTTTTAATATTTGACTTAAGAGATCTTCACTGGGATCCCTTGTATAATTTGCCACGTATACGAGTCGCTTAAAACTAATTAATCTTCACAGCCTTTCTAGTCGGAGGGAAATGCTTGGAATTATTTTCATGATTAAATTACTAAATGGCTCAATCACAAGCCCGTTTCTTTTGAGCGAAGTGAACTTCAATGTACCTTCTCGTCCATCAAGACATTTTAAACCACTTATCTTGAAACAGTGCCGAACTAATTTGGAATTAAATCAGCCTTTTCGTTGTTTGTGTCAAGATAATAACTCTCATTCTGGTACGTTTGATATTTCAGACTCACTATGCAGAATAAAAATGTCAATTATTTCTATCCTAAATACATAGCAACAATTTGCTTTCATATCCTTTGATTCTTATCTTTATTCTTTACAATAACTATTCGCTGTCAACTAATTATTTATTGTGTCATCTATTTTGTATCTATGTACCTTACTTGGCTGATGAGGTTTTCTCTGTAGCTGAGCAGTTTCAGATCTCGACGATTAACAAACCAAAGCCTTTCAAAGACTCGGCACGAGTTTATAATTGCAGTTTACAACCCGTCATTTACTTAAAAATAAAAAATGAATAAAATGGCTCGAGAGTTTGAGTGTACAAATGATCCAGATATGTTCTGTTTCATCTGCGGTCAATTTATTGTTAAAAGTATGAGACGTGTGTTTTCAAATCCTTTGAAAGTTACATACTATAAGTGTTTTGGAATTGAGCCTAAAAACCATGAAAAACCATGGACACCGAACACTGTGTGCACCACATGCCGAGTCGAATTGATTTCTTCGGAAACCGGAACAAAAAGGTACGTTGTAAAAATTAGGAATTTGTTCCCTGACTAATTTCTGAAACTATCTATTTAGGCGACGTGTGAAATTTATTACACCAATGAAGTGGAGGGAACCAACTTGCCATTCAACGGACTGCTATATTTGTACCACAAAAGTACTTGGGGTTGGAAAGTCCAGAAAAGTAACCTATGCGAGCGTATCTACAGTGTCATTACCAGAACTAATTTCAACAGAAGCGACATTGCCAGAATCAAATTTAACTTTAGTTCCGGCTCCAGTTTCATTGTCAACAGTAGTATCTGATTACGCGGCATCATGTTGTACTGAATTTCAAACGCAAAACGAAAGAAATTCTTTATCACAAGCACAACTCAATGATTGGATAAGGGATTTGGAATTGTCAAAGGAAAAGGCCGAACTACACGCCGAACTACACGCCTCTCGAATGCAACAATTTAAATTTGTTTCATCCCATGTTAAGGTAACATATTATAGAACTCGTCACGAAGAATTTTCCAAGTACTATACGAAGGAGGACAGTGTTTGTTACTGCAAAGACATTGCTGGTCTATTCAAACAATTTGGTGAACCATATGATTCAAAAGAGTGGCGATTGTCCATCTATCCCGATCGTGCATGCAGTAAATACGAAGGAAACATATGAGATAATGCAAAAATTGCTCAAGTTAATCAAATACGAAGAACATGATTGGCAAATATGTTCCGATCTTAAAGTCGTTGGAATGCTATGTGGTCTACAAAGTGGATACACAAAATACTGTTGCTTTCTATGCAAATGGGATAGCCGAGCTCGTCAAGACCACTACATCATAGAGGATTGGCCAGAACGAATCGAGTTTTAAGTTGGGGTAGATAACATAAAATACTCTCCACTTATAAAGAAGGAAAAATAATTCTACCTCCGCTCCACATCAAGCTCGGCCTTATCAAAAACTTTGTGAAGGCTTTGGACAAAGAAGGCGAAGCTTTTCATCATTTGAAGACAATCTTCCCAGAGATTTCAGAAGCAAAAATAAAGGAAGGCATTTTTGTCTATTGACTATTGTCACCAGTGGAGGCAGCAGCGTGGGATTCTTTTGAAAAGGTCGTTAATTCTTTTTTATAGCCATAAATCTGAATTCATCGTCCAGTTCCGAACAACCAAGAACGGGAAAAATATAAACAAAAAATTTTTTCTGAATTGAAAGATAAATCCAGCCTAAGAAAATTATATACTAATGTGTCACTTATGTATTTATCTAATTTACTTTTTTATTTTCTTTCAGGAGTAAATATGTCTTTAAAAATTAATTTCTTACACTCCCACTTAAATTTTTTCCCGCAAAATCTTGGCGACGAAAGGTTTCACCAGCAAATGAAAGTGATTGAAAGTCGGTATCAAGGATTCTGGGATGTCGCTATGATGGGCGACTACTGTTGGTTTCTCATAAGAGAAACCGATCCTTATCTAAATAAGCGTCAAAACAAGACACATAACTTTTTCAATTATAAGGTACTTAAGTATTAAATGGATATATTTACTTGAATGCTTATAACTTTTGTATTAGTTCATCGATTTTGTTCACTGATAGCTTGTTTTTTTTGTAATAAAACAGAGCTTAGAGGGGGGAAAAAATATCTGGAGAAAAACAAAAAATTTCGAGATGCTTCCTCGCAAATTACAAATTTTTTTATATTTTTACAAAAAAAATTTTTAAAATCCGTAATGATTGTTCACTATGTTTGAATCTGCAGGACCTAGCAAAAAGTGTTGTATGTACTGATTATAGTAAATTTTAAAAACTTTCAAGCTTCTTGAGATATACACGATTAAGTGGAGCCATCTTTTTTGTTTTTTGAAATAACGGTAAATCGTAAATATCTCAAAAACGGTACCATTCAAGTAAAAATAAGTTTGATTTTCGGAATTAGGAGGTGATTTTACATAGGAATTTCACTATGGCGTCTCTGGTGCAGAAAAAAAGTTGGAATTTGTGATCCAGTGTTATCATTGTTTTTGGATGTTTAGAATTATAATTAATGATTCGTCCCGATGCTATAGGTTTCTTATACCACTTAAGCTTAATTTCATTATCATGTCTTATGACAATTGGTCCAGGTAAGGTAATTTTCCGTCATTTTCGATCTCAGGCTGTGTGCCAATCGGTAACATTTTACTCAGAGGAAAAATGAGGTGAACAAATTTTCTATGGTGTACAAATATTTTCCATTTTGCTGTGCCAAACGAATGGGAAATTTTGACAGTTGTAAATTTTGACATATGCAACTGATCTCGCGAAAAGTAACATTTTGCGAATAAAATTTATTTTTTTAATTAAAAATAAATAGATTACTGCGAAAATATTTTTCCTTGCTTATTTCGTTATGAATGGAAACAGAAGCCATGTATTCCTTTGATGATGTGGCTGTATTTCAGATCCTTAGAGAACGTGTAAGCCGCCAGGTAATATCTTCGTTAAGAGAAGCTCGATCTTTGTTTGATTTTGAATAAATATTTCCAGGATATTGTTTACCTTCACCGGCGAGTTATGTCTGAAGATTTGAGCGACATTATGCCTGGTGATAGAACGCGTGCACATTTAAGGATTTCGGGATGGTGAAGAGCAGATGGAGAAATATTTTGAATCGAGATCTAGAGCTAGATTTAAAAATTTTTATCAAAACTGTGTTTAGTGCATTTGTTCTGCATAACATTTGTGTACTGAACGAAGATTTGGATCTTTCTATTATTTCAGTGGACGAGTCTAACTATGTGCATGATCGAAACGAAGTTACGCTTTTCGATTCTGCTGATGGTTTGAGAGAAAGATCTGAAATTTTTTCATCATTTTTGGAACATGAAAATTTCATATTTTATTATCGTATGTACGAAAATCATCAATGTAACACTTAAAAGAGCAACAATAAAACTCTGAAAATTTATAACAATAACTTTTTTAATTTAAATATATTCATTAAAAATGATACAGGTAGGTAAGGCACAGCAGTTAAAAATTAACAGTCTCCGTTTCACCCATTCCATTGGGACTTACAAGTCGGCCCATCCTTGGATTCAGGAAAGGATTGCGCCACTTTTCTGTAAATAAATATTTTAAATTAAATTAAAGAGGTCATTTAAAATTAGTCAAAATTAACATAAAAAACACCGGCGGAACTTATTTAATGTATTTATTATCATGATTATACATTAAATCATTGATATTAAACAATTTTTAACAAAAATATTCATTCACATGTGAAATAATATGTATTTTATACTAATGTTTACATTCGACATTGCACTAGAACACTGCTGTGGAGAGGTCATTTAAAATTAGTAAAATTTTACATAAAAAACTGCCGGAACTTATTTGATGTATTTATTATCATGATTATACTTTTAATCATCTACTTACTTCCAGCCTTGTGATACACGGGATTTTGCGCGGTTAGGATCAAATTTATTTGCGTGTTATAATGGGACGAAACCTAAATGTTTTAAGTTTAGCAAAAAAGGTTGTATTGAATGCGGTAGAAAATAAGAAACATCAAAATAAAATCACTGCTTTTTTTCTAATACATAATTTGTAAACAACATTCATATTTGCTAGCATTGTTTATTAAATAAACTGGCAATGAACTACAAAACATCAAACCAGAGCATCTCTTTGATTAATAATACCATAAAATTGGACAGGGTATAAAAACTGTTAAAAGAATACATTTATCAATTAAAAATACATAACGTTCGAAAACTCGAACATTTCGATAACTCGGACAGGGCTGGTTTTCATTAGTTCGAGTTTTCGCGAGTGCACTGTAATATTTTTGGCGGTTTTATTTGCAATTGTCAGATATAAATACCAATTTGTCAATGTATGTGTACACTAGTGCGGATTGGTCCCCATACAAAAAAAAAAAGTGTTTCCAGTCCACCCCTAGGATTAAAGATATTTTGAAGGCGATCCCAAAAAAAATATTTTTTTTTTGCCACGCCCCCCTCGATGGGCTATTTACTCTTTTTGACACTACGTCCCCATTTTAAGTCTGATTTTAATGAGCCGTACACCGTTGTTCATTGCTTGGAAGCCGCCACAATTCCTACCTTAATCATTTTTTATTCCGAGTTCAAATTCTGGTAGTGACTGTCGGTATCTCGTTTCACATCATACCTAAATTCCATTTTTTTTAGTCTGTCGAAAAGGCCTTTAAATTCTGTGAAACTTTTTCTTTAACAGTTACTACTTTTGTTCATAACTAAACAAGTTATAAAGGTTTCAAAAATCCAAATATAACCCTGTGTTAAATTTGGCAATTATGCTACAATTGGCAACACTGGTTACTATTACTTTTAGTTAAATGTTTTTTGTTTATGATTACTCAATTTTCTCTATGATAATATTTCAGTTTTTTATTTTTTTTCTCTCTCCTCACTAATTTTTTTTAATTATACTAGGCTATAATTTTAAAATTTTTTTTTTTGCTTTTTTATATTATATATTATTTATATTAAATTTTGGCGGGACTCAAGCTTGCTATACTGTTCGCGACTTTTAAGCTTTGCAAATATGTATCCTATGCGCTTTTCATCTGTTACTTTATCAGCAGATTCACTTACAACACGCACAAAACGTTCCGTATTTTGGGAATGACATGGAAATTCTATAAAATGAATTAAAATTTTTTATTTATTATAAGTATGTGTTTAAACTTTTAAAGGTTACTACCTGGGATTTCAATGATTTCATGATCCGAAAATTGATAATGTTCCAATTGGTCGTCTGTATAAAAATGGAGACATTGGTGGCTCGGTTATTTGTATATTGTCCCACTTTAGTATGTTTGTATATACATCAGCATCGAAATTAATTTGATGTTTTGGAACGCGGAACTCTCTAATCTTTGCGGGTGGTTTACACCGAGCAGTCCTTATAATTTCATAGCCCTGAGATCGTATAGTTTGATCCGGATCGGTTATCATAGCCAGTTGAATATTTTCGGAATGTAAGTAATAGCTATTGTGTTCAATAATTGGACGAATTATCATTTGAATATTAAATGGTAATTCTCGAATCCAAACTATGTACTTAAAAATATGACGACTTCCGTGTATGGACTGTGGTTGCCCCTTTACGAGAAACCAGAAAGGTGCATAAACCTTGACAACGAAAGTCACTAAATTTTTCAAATGCTCTGAAGGCTGCCTCTTGGATACATAAAGGCGAATCAATCTGGATGCTGTTGTCAACCACCGTGCTGTACTTACAGGTCCGGGGTTCTGCTTAGCTAGTTTATCATCGCAAGAACCATTGTTAATCGCTAGAACCATACGATAAAGGTACAGTTGGTCGTCGCGGATTTTCCAGTCGCCTACATTTTCTGGCATAGGTCCCATATAAATTGGCTCATAACCATTTACAACCTAAAAAAATTATTTACAAATTTGAATGTTGTAAATAGATAAAAAAAAACTTACAGGCTCTTCGATACATGACAGTAATTGAGATCCCAGCTCTGTAGGCCAAATTCCTGGACCTATCTGCTTTCCAAGCAAATTGGTCAACAAACCTTTAAGTGGTAGCTCGTTGAAATGAAACAGGCAAATATTCCACTGTAATGGACGTTGCAGGTATCGTTCCATACATGCGTTTACTCCTGACTTGTAACCTGTATTTACAGCCGTTCCATCGCAATTGATTGCAACTAAGTAGTCCAGCGAAAAGCCTTTTGAATCTAAGTAGTTTACAATGGCTTTCTACTTACTTCCAGCCTATTCCTCCTTGCGTCTTTTAATTAGCAGAAGCCTTACTGCATGATTCCCTTTAAATAAACAGAAAATTAATACAATTCATATGTAGATGAAACAATATAACTTACATGTTACATGTGATGTCTTTATTTTTATTTTTATAATAATATTAATATTTTTGGCGGTTTTATTTGCAATTGTCAGATATAAATACCAATTTGTCAATGTATGTGTACACATTCACAGTTACAGCCCATGGGGCTAGGTAAAATTTTGACATTCGTATTCACCACAATAAATGTCAGAATTTTCTCCCGGACTGTCAAAATTTTGCTATTTTCAACCGATTGGCACACAGCCTCAGTAGTAGATTTTATATGTTTGTTGAAAGAATTCAATGCGTCTAATGTGTTCTGTACCTCGTTTTCCATAATTATAGCAAAAATGTCATCGACGTACTTTGTAAGTAGTCTCGTCTTTGGTTCAATTTTTTCAATCGCAGTTTGCAGTAACTTTTCCCTAATTATATCCGCAATGACCGGAGACGTTGGTGATCCCATTGGTAAACCTCTAATCTGTATGTAGATTTTCTCCTCGTATTTAAAATATCGGTTTTCCTCGATGCAAATTTCAACATTTCAATAAAAAGTTTTTTTGGTATTTTAGTATGCTTTTCAATTATATCCCATTTTTCTTGAATGACATCAAGTGCCAGTTGGGTTGGGACGCTCGGAAAAAGTGAGATAACATCGAAAGAAATAAGTTTTTCATCATCGAAAATGTGTGTATTTTTTATCCTCTCTTTAAAATCAATAGTATTCTTTACGTTATAACTAGAGTTTATTGTAACATTCTTCAAAATATTTGTCATGTATTTACATAGCCCATACGATGGTGATCCAGTGGCTGAACAAATGGGTCTAAGGGGTATCCCTTCCTTATGAATTTTCGGGAGTCCATATATTCTAGGGGATAGCGACGTAGTGGTGATAAGGCTATTTCTCTCGGTCTTCGAAATTAGCACCATATTAAACATTTTGTTCACCAAATTGTTGTTTTTTGTTTGTAATTTTGACGTAGGGTCTTGTCTTTGTACTCTTTACATCGTTAAATCATTTAATATTTCTTTCATTTTCTTGTCATAATCATTTTTCTCCATAGCTACAGTTTTATTGCCTTTGTCCGAAGTTAAAATTCTAATGTTGTCATTTTGTTTAAGAAATTTGCGAGTTCGCTCCACTGTATCAACTATTGCACTATCTATTGTACTCAGTTTATTTGTTCTTGTATACTCTTTTACTAAACTTGAAAATTTTGTGCGCGCTTCCTCTTGTTGTTCCTTGTTTTCAATTGTTTGCACAAGTTCTTCTCCGTCCACGATGCATTCAAATAAAGGGAAATTTTTATTAGGGGTATTCGGAATCACGATGCAAGGGCATTGCATCGTTGCATAGCAAATTATTATTGCAAAATAATGTCAAGCCAACAACAAAATACATGCGGATGCAAATGTCAAGCAATTTGCAGAATGCAACACCAAAAATCTATTGCATAGCATATTTTGTTGCATTGCATTTCTAGAAACAGCTGTTGAATTATGACTGCTGTCACACGTTCAATATGTATCGCGATCCGTATTGAAGGGTCGGCTTGAATTTAGAATAGCTCCATCTCCCAAATTAAAAAAAAGTGACTGGGATCGATAGATATTATTAAGGTAAGTACAAATATATATTTTTTTTGGCGGAAACAACAACAACAAGAATTATTAAGGGTCAAAATTCATTTAAAACGTTTTTTAAAATCAAGATTTTACAAAAACTAATGAAACGGTTTTCAAAAATTTAGGTAGGTAAATGAATTACCTTTCATTTCATGTAGCCTTGCTTGGGTGCAAAACCAAGCATATGCAAAATTTAAAGCACTTTTTATATCAAAGTTTCTCATTACATTTTTGAAGCACGGGCGAAGGTCTCCAACGCGAAAAGATTTTCCGTACAGAGGTACTGCAGTACAAATTTGCATCGCGGAGCCGGTGTTGGATCGGATAAGGGTTATTTTTTTTGAAGCGTTCCCCATCCTTTGTTTATACTTGGGAGTTGCAGCTATTCTGCATAAAAGGCTTATTTACACGGGTCAATTTTTCTAGTCGATTTGTGTCGTTCCACCGTGTAAAGGTTGAACGTAAAATCGACACGTTTAAATCAGCCTTCAAGCCGATCCATCAATACGGATAACGATTTATATTGAACGTCTGCAGCATTTTGAAATTGCAAATTGTTTTCACACGTTTGCAATTAGAGTTGACAAAGGGCGCTCACGATTCGGTGCATTTTTATGCAATTGCATAATTTTGTCAACCCATATGCTATTTATTATGAATTCCCTTATTGTTTATTGATACTGCGAACTTTGGACCTTTGGCTAAGAGTGACTTTATGTCCGATGGAAAGCTAATATTTGTTGTGTTAATAAACCAATCTTGTTGCGTGTTGTTGTTAACGAATATGTTGTTGCGTTTACTTTGTAGTTTTAGATATTTGTTTTCTTGCTTTTCTTTTAGTTTCGTTTTTAGCTTCTTTGCATGTTTTCTTCGCTGATTTTAAATATTTCAAATTCTTCTGCGCTCAGACGTCTATTTATTGTTTTTGTAATATCTTCAAACTGATGCTTTTGTTGTTTTAATAATGTATGTTTTTGTTTAATTATTAAATTTAGTATTTTTGTGTGATAGAAATACGTGTACCTATCTAGAGTTCTGTCTATATTCTTGTGTATGTCATGTTCAAAAACAAATAACCTATCGCATTTTGTCGTATTCTATTTTTACCACTTTTTTTAATATAACTTGATACTTATTTATTGCTGTTTTAGAGATGCTATTGTTGTTTTTTATTTCCGCATATCCCATTTTGTTGTTGTTGGTATGTTGACGGCGTGCCTTCCGTTTCTTTAAGATTTTTGTTATGTCGACCTTTTCTTCTTAATATTTATTTTCTCTGGCTCGAGGTCTTTGTTTTTCTCGCAAAAACTAACAAAAACAAACGTTTTTCGTTTTGCCAATATATTTCAATTGCCGTCGGCAATCGTCTTCAGGACAATCTGATAACAACATACAACATTAATGCGATAAAATTTAGTACGTTTTTGGCCTGGCAAATATATGACACTACAATGTGCAAAATGACTCGGATCTCTTTCCCAACAAATAAACAAGATATTTCACTATACAAATATGGGTATAACTGAATTTAAAATAAATTGCACTTAGATCCTTTTGGTTGTGAGCCCTTCAAATAACGATAAAACTTCATTTTTATTCAGTTATTTAAAAATTAAAAAAAGTACCTCGAAATTATACCCAAGTGCGCATTATGTAGCTCGTGTGTATTTTGGGTTCATTCTGGGATCATTTGGGGACATTTTTGGGATCATTTTGGAACAATTATGGGATCATTTCGGGACATTTTTGGGATCCCAAAATGATTTCAAAAATTTGCTAAAAATGATCCCAAAAAAGTCCCGAAATTATCTCAAAAATGTCCCAAGAATGTTGCAAAATGATCCCAAAAATGTATCTTTACCTGAATGTTCCTTTGTAAATGATACCAAAATTGTTCCAAAATGATCCCAAAACATACATACTGCGCACCTGGGTATACTTTTCCGGGATCTATAGATAAAAAAACATGTTATTCATCGCTCAGAATTTCTTGAGTGACGAATAACATGTTATTTTTATTCAAGAAGTGTTTGAATGAAAATAACACGTTATTTTGGATAAAAAATAACCGGCCACTTATCACTTAAATTTTATAAATGATGAATAATTTTATATTTGAATAATTTGTAATAAATTAATAGGCGAATTCTGTAAGCTGCCTCTAGTCACTAATAGAGACATTTTATGGTCAATTTCAGTTTTGAGACAATTCGGTATTCAGTTAGCTGTCTCACATCTCAGGTCTCAAAAAAAAGAGTCACTAATTTGTCAGCTGGTTGTAGGCAGGTCACAAACAAGAATATATAGGGATCAAAATTAAATATTTAAAAAAAAAAAAGTTTGTTTAAAAAAATAATAATTAATTAACAAAAATAAGAAAAAAATAATAAATAAACTATCCTGGATCCCGGGTTCGAACCTGCGTGCCACACGTTGTACCCCGAGACACTTACAGCGCTATTGCAATATTTATATGGGCGCTGTCAAATGATGTACTTAAGATTTATGCATATCTGTTTCCACCACATACAAATGGTGAAATTTTTGTGATTTTCTCTTACAGAATTCCGAAATCATCGAAAGTCACAAATGTGCTAATAAATATATAAAATGCAAAAAAGCATTAGGCCCAGTTTGACCAACTTATCGACTTAAAGGTCCTCAGGTGCGGTAGACATCGTTTTAGTCCAGGAGCCATGGTTCACTGGCAATAGGATCTGTGGTTTGCGGACGCCTGCTTTCAAGCTCTACAGCGCTAAAGATAAGGGTAAGCCTCGCACTTGTATACTAGCTAAGTCTACTCTTAATGTATTTCTTCTACCCAATTTTAGTGATTGGAATCTGACAGCGGTTAGCGTCGAGGTGGTGGGAAGGATACTCATGTTCGCCTCCTTCTACCTAGCACATGATCACCAAGGCTGACTGCCACCTATTAATTTCAAGGAGTTCGTGAGCAGTGCGGATACACAAAATGACACCAAGGCTGACTGCCACCTATTAATTTCAAGGAGTTCGTGAGCAGTGCGGATACACAAAATGACACTCTAATACTTGGAGGCGATGCCAACGCTCACCATGCCCAGTGGGGCAGCAGTGACACAAATGATCGGGGCGAGTCCTTATTTAACTATCACCTAGGTACTAATCTAAGTATATGTAACAGGGGAAATGACCCCACTTTCATTACGAGAAACCGCGCGGAGGTCCTTGACTTAACCCTGGCCACCGACTTTTCAGTGACAAGATAGTTTCTTGGAGAGTTCTAAAAGAGCACTCCTTTTCTGACCATAGGTATATTACTTTGTCTATATCAGATGCGTATACGGGCCCTAAGTATGTTCAAAATTTTAGAAGAACAAACTGGGGCTACTACAAGAATATCCTAGGTAAACCTCTACCCAAAGAGGTGAGGAAGCCAGGAAGCGAAGAGGAGCTGGAATTACTCGTAAATAATTTCAGTGATATTTGTAGGACTGGGAAACGGACAAACCACCGTGGTGGTCGTCTTATCTCGACAAGCTTAGGAAGTCTTGCAGGGCGGCCTTCAATAAAGCCAAACATGATGGGCATGAATCCGCATGGACTGCCTACAAAGCGAATCTAAATTCATATAAAAAAGCGATCCGTAAGGAAAAGCGATGTTCTTGGGTGGATTTCTGGGGTAAGATCGAATCTACATCCACGGCCTCCCGCTTAAGGAAGGTTCTATCGAAATCCCCAACTCAGCTAAGCTACGTTCAAAAGCCCGATGGACAGTGGACGAACTCCACTACGGAAACCATAAAGTTGCTTATGGGTACACACTTCCCGACATGGAATACAAATATTGTCAGCAGTGGGTTACCTACTGATCAGCGAAATCACAAATGTTAATAAGATAGGCTGGGCTCTTTCGACCTTTAAGCCCTATAATTCGCCTGGCCCGGACAAAATTATTCCGGCTCAGCTCCAGCATACTGCAGAACTTATTAAGCCCTGGATTAAGGGGATGTTCGAAAGCTGTCTAAGGCTAAATTTTATACCAACATCATGGAGGGAGGTTAACGTGGTTTTTATCCCCAAAGCAGGGAAGTCATCACACTCGAAACCGAATGACTATATGCCTATAAGTTTATCTTCTTTTCTACTTAAGGCACTAGGAAGACTCCTAGAGGACTACATCAGGAGGAAGATTGTACCGTCGGCTTTATCGCATGCTCAGCATGCCTATACTAAGGGCAGGTTAACCGACACGGCCTTGCATTCACTGGTATCCGTTATTGAAAGGTCACTTGACCTCAAGGAGTACGCTCTAGTAGCTATTCTTGACATTGCGGGTGCCTTCAACAACGTACTCCCGGAGGCCATTGTCTCGGCGCTGACGGGTCTGGGGGTTGATGAGTGCCTGGTGGGGTTTATACACAATCTGCTTAAGCGTAGGCAGATTAAAACGGAGGTAGGCGGTAGCGTGATTCGCAGACCAGTCAGCAGAGGCACCCCGAAGGGAGGCTTTCCCTCTCCGCTACTCTGTGTGGTTACCATCAACCAACTGCTACGTCTTATGGAATCGGAAGGTCACCAGGTGATCGCGTATGCAGATGATATCTGCGTAAATATGCGGGGGAAATGTCCGCAAACTCTCTGTAACTTAATGGAAGGGGCACTATGCAAAATATCTCACTGGGCCACGGCCGCAGGTTTGGAAGCTAACCCGGATACAACCGAGTTAGTCCTCTTCACGAGAAGGTACAAAGTACCAGATCTGACACCGCCAAGAATTGGGGGTACATCCTTAGCGTTCAGCGATAAAGTCAAATACTTGGGAATTATTCTGGACAGGAAGCTGTTTTGGATTGATAATATAATTGAGCGAGCCAAAAAGGCATCAGCGGCGCTGGTACCCCCTGGGGGTTCTACCCTAGGGTGGTCTACTGGATATACACAGCCATTGTGCGCCCGATTCTTCTCTATGGTGTATTGGTCTGGTGGCCTGCACTAGCAAAAAGCACATATCTTAGCATGCTTCAAAAGGTTCAACGAAGCTCGGTCAGGTAGGGCCGGTGGACACGCAACAATCCTGGTCACAAACGCCCCTGTCCCAATACCAGTACGCAATGACTACTGTACACCAATGAACGTTTTCGATAAAAACTATGTAGTGCATATACCATCGCGCGCAAGGCAAAGTACAGTTCCGGGTGCCACCAACATATTCATGGATGGTCCTAAGCTGGACGGGAAGGTGGGGGCAGGTTTCTTTTCACTGGATCTGGGTTTAGAGGTCTCCTACCATCTTCCCGATCACTGTAGTGTGTACCAAGTGGAAATGCTGGATATACACAGGGCTGTGAATTATCTCGGGTCTATGCCCAAGGATGGCAAACGGGTTTTCATCTTCTGAGACAGCCAGGCCGCTTTAGAGGCCCTGGACTCATTCGTCGACAATACAAAGTCGGTCACTGAATGCCGCAGATCTCTCAACGAGATGGGTCAGCACTTCAGTATCAGTCTTATTTGGGTACCTGGGCACAGGGATATTGAAGGCAACTGCAAAGCAAATTCGGTAGGCATACCCATGGCCACTTTCAATCTTCGTGTGAACACAAGCACTATCAGAAAGGCAAATGAACTATGGTCGGTCATCCCATCGTGTGAGACGTCCAGGCTAACATGGCCCTCCTATGATAAGGGGCACACAAGGGCGCTTCTGACTGTAGATAAATCAGCTTTATCATCCCTGGTTAGGGTCCTGACAGGGCATTGCTTAATAGGCACAAACGGTGCAAGAATGGGGGTAGCGACATTCGATTACTGTCGTAGCTGTAGACATGCTGAAGAGGAGGAGAGTGTCCAGCACTTAGCAGGCGTAGGTTGGCCATCCTGGGCAAACCTTTCCTACCTGGACTTGCGGAGGTCTCTAGCTGTGGAGTGAAAGCTCTAGTGAAATTCATTGATTCCACGAAGTGGTTCGACCCGTTGTAGGCAGGGAAAGGGTCCTTTCTTCGGGACCGTACGGGGTATTACAATGGGCCCTTTGGTGGCCTAAGTATTGAGCAGTTGCCTTATGGTTTCGGCTCAGCCCTTGCAACCTAACCTAAGTTAAGCCGAGCTGGTGAAACCGGGCGTTAGTCTTA
Organism: Sphenella marginata; assembly: GCA_951509765.1. Lineage (NCBI taxonomy): Eukaryota > Metazoa > Arthropoda > Insecta > Diptera > Tephritidae > Sphenella > Sphenella marginata. Next base: position 52,212,111 of record OX608079.1, on the reverse strand, counting down.
GTTCAACCGCTGGTCCCTTTAACTGCTACTCCGGCATTTATGGGATTGGCAGCTATCACTATACCGCACTTATACCCTGTTATGTTGGATTCATTAAAATTTGGATGCGCCCTAGGTGACTTTGTCTCCCAGTTATATTTTGAATCTCTTCTCAAAGCTTGGAGGTTGGCAGAATGGAAGAGAATTTTTGAGTTTTCTGCTTACGATAATACCTGACGAAATAAGTAAGCCACAGAGTATAACGAATGGGTATTCTAGAGAGGTTTCCAACATTATAGAGAAATAGTATTTTGTGTCATTGAGTGCTTTTATAATTTACATCATATTAATAACATGTTATCATATATTTTGTCCAGGGACCGGGACTTTTATTCCTTTTGAAATAAAAGTCCGAAGAAAAAAGTTATTTCTGGACTTGTATTCTTATCCGGACAAAAATAATCTGACAACTTGGACTTTTATTTTTTCTCACCAAGAATAAAAGTATTCTTTGTCCATTTATTTTTTAAAGACAGAAGAAAAGTTCGAGCCAAAATCTACCAACCCGCTAATCTAAATTTAATGAATTTCTTATCATATGAAAGAGGATTGACGGTTTAGTAGATTTTGGTTCGGACTTTTATTCTGTCCTTAAAAAATATAAGGGCAAAACTAGCTTTTATTGCTGGTGAAACGCATTTAGAGATTATTGGTGATCAAGATTTAGCTTTAACGATTTGCAAAATCCCCAAACACAAAATCCCCAAATAAGTAAACCCCAAAATCAAAATCTCCAAAGTAAAAATCCCAAAATCAAAATAGCCAAACTAAATCTTTGTACTATGCAGAAGGACTTGGCATTACATAAGTTTCGTACCGTGGCACGTTGCCACGGTTCAGGCAACCACCCGGCGTTGGTATGGCGTAGACCGGGTTATTTATAATAAGCGCGGCCAAAGGCCGCCTACGCAGAAGGACCTCGCATATTGTAGCCCCGGGTTTTTTTTTAAATTAAATCTAAAATTTTGCACATACGCGTTTTTGCACCCACAACAGTGGAACAGGGAACGGCTTACAAATTGGTCTTGAAAAAGTTGAAAACCAAGCGCGAAGCCATACCAACGTGCCCGTCATTCCTCAAAAACGTGGTCGATACTCTCTTTCCCACGCAAAGAAAACTAGTTTCCCCTACGCCAAATAATCCATTATATGCATTTAATGAAGTGACGGTAGAGGAAGTGCTCCTAGCGGTTAAGAGACTAGATGACAACAAGTCTCCTGGTCCAGACTGCGTGCCCAACAAAGTACTGAAGGTGGCGGTTGATTATAAGGCGTCAACGTTCGCGAACTTATTTACTGCATGCCTAGCTGAGGGGACATTCCCTTCGATTTGGAAACGCCAAAATTTGGTGCTGCTGCCGAAGCCTGGAAAAAACCTGGCGGAGCCATCCAGCTACAGGCCCATTTGCCTGCTCGACTCGGCAGGCAAAATTCTTGAGCGAGTAATCTACAATCGTCTAGTAAAAGAAATAGAAGAGGTGGGTGGCATATCTGACAACCAGTTTGGGTTCAGAAGAGGCAGATCCACCATAAATGCAGTGAACGTGGCTAGAGATACCGCTCAAGATGCAATAAGCGGCACACGCTGGCTCGAGGGATCTAAGGAATACTGCCTTATCGTGACCTTAGATGTAAAGAACGCATTCAATTGCGCTAACTGGGCGAAAATTCTGGATACCCTAGACAGGGTAGGTATATCCTATTATCTGAGACGCATAATCCGCAGCTATTTTGACGGACGTCTGCTGCAATACGAAACGGCAGATGGCACGGAAAAGCTCCATGTAACAGGCGGGGTTCCTCAAGGGCCCGTGCTCGGCCCATTACTATGGAACATCATGTACGACGGAGTGCTGCGACTTAAAGTACCTAATGGAGCTAAGATTATCGGATTCGCGGATGATATCGTATTGATTGTTACTGCCAAACACTTAAGTGATATATGTGGAAAAACTAATGTAAGCATAGCCAGCGTTCAAACATGGCTCATGCAACATGGACTACAGCTTGCGGAGCACAAAACAGAGGCGGTGCTAGTATCAAGCAGGAAAAAGGTAGAGCAGGTCACGATAAGAATCGGAGACCATGACATTGAAACAATGCCGGCAGTTAAGTATCTGGGAATCATGATAGACAGGAGGCTGTCTTTCAAAACGCATTTAGAATACGCTAACGAGAAAGCAGCGAAAACCATATCATCGTTATCGAGGATAATGCTAAACGCACGAGGTCCAAAGCAAGGGCGGCGTCAGCTACTGGCAGGCGTAGTGAAAAGCCAACTACTCTACGGGGCACCGGTATGGCAGCACGCCATGGAGTATCAGTCGTACCTACGCGGGGTGAAGTCGACCCATCGCTTGTGTGCTCTCCGAGTTTGTAGCGCGTTTAGAACGGTATCAGACGATGCCGCACTGGTAATCTCTGGCTTGTTCCCAATTGACATATTGGCAAAGGAAGCAGCCACAACGTTTGAGGATAGAAACTCGCGGTCCGAAGCACGCGAGATTAGTATTCAAAATTGGCAAAACAGATGGAACCTATCGAATAAGGGGCGCTGGACATACCGCTGTATACCAGACATTAAAGCATGGGTAACGAGAACACACGGGGAGGTAGATTTTTATCTGACCCAGTTCTTAAGCGGCCACGGATGCTTTAAAGAATACCTTTATCGGTTTAAGCACGAAAGCAACAACGTATGCGATCACTGTGGAGGCGAGGCAGTGGAAGACGTCTACCACGTGTTCTTCGAATGCCCCAGATCGTACAGCTTTACAAGTAAACTACGCAGCATAGCCGATGAGGACTACACTCCCGAGTCGCTGGTTGGTCACATGCTACGAAGTAAACAAAAATGGATGGCAGCGTGCGAGGTAATCGCAGAAGCCATGAAGTGGCTTAGAAGTTTTTAACGGCTGCGCCGCAGCAGGGAAGACTGAAGGAAAGCAAACAAACACGACAAACAATAGGCGGGTTGGAAACACGGCCTTCCAACCGGCCAGTTTAACAAACCTATATCAGAGGCGCAGATCGCAGATTGGAGATTCAGCCTCTCCACTGTATTGACCTGCAAACAAAATTTTAAGAGTACGTAAGTATCTCAGATGCGGGTGGAAACACGGCCTTTCAAGCGCCCGGTCCACGTGACACAAGCCAGAAGGAGCAGATTGGGGACGCGGCCTCCCCACTGCATTACCTTGTAACTGAATATGTTACGAGTATAATTGATTACTTATAAACGTACTGAATTATTATAGATGCGGGCCGGAAACACGGCCACTCCAACCGGCTAGATGCAGAAGAGCTAGTGAGACAGAATAAGCGAGTAGATGTAGTGTAAGTATGTACATGCCTATATAGCTATATCTATATACATATCTTTGGTAGTAGGACAAGAACGACTTTCTTTGATCAATATGATCAATACTCCAGACTAGATAAATGAAAAATCTAACAAAAGATCCCCAGCTAAGAACTGAAATAGTACAGTAACGCTGACCAACTGACGTTGAGACATGTGCTCAAACCACCTCCCGACGGAATACTTAACGGTAGTACCGGGGGGATCGGTACATGACGGTAGGAGGTTTAGTGTGTTAAAGTCATACACTGACTATGAGGCTTTCGATGCTTCCTCCTCTGAAAAAAAAAAAAAAAAAAAACCCACAACAGTGGTACCTCAAATGAAAGGTAGCATAATTACCTATCCAATACACCAATACACAGTTTGAATTTATTTCACACAAAAAATGGGGATTTCGTGTTGCGGATCCTGATTTTGGGGATTTTTTCTTTGGGTATTTTGATTTGGGGATTTTGATTTTGGTGATAAGGTAGACCCTTTTGAGATATTCGTATTTTTTATTTTTTTTTTGTTTTAACTTCAATGTATTCTGTAAATATTAGTAGTTTCTTATTCCAAGCGGACTTTTTTTACGTAACCTAGTACACATATTTACATACCTAAACGCATTATGGAGCTGTACGGAAAATTAAATGACCTCTAAATGATATTGATATTAGTTCATTAGTCGTTCACTGAGATTTATTTCCATAAAAGAGCAAGAATTGTGTCAGGGTTCAAAGAAATAAGCTTATCGTTAACAATACCAAGAACCCAGTTGGAAACGGTAATGTCTGGTAATGCAAAAATTACTTAAGTAATCTATCACTTACACGATTTACGCATTACAACATGCATGACTATTAACACAGTCCAGTTGGAAAAGGTAATGTTTGGTAATGTATAAAGTAATCTATCTCCTTGGCTATTTAAGCATTACAGCATTGATTACTCTTAACACAGCACATGTCCTACGAAAGTAATGTGTCGCTTTCCCTTTCAAGCGACAGATGACCGGTTGCATTACATGTTATTATATGAAATAATATATCAAAATATGTTCATTACAAGAATAATGCTTAAGTAATGTCTTATTTCAACGCTTCAACGCTGTTTTCGTACATGGGCATTCGTTAATGAATTCGAATAACAAAAATGTAACGCATTAATCATTTTCCAAATGGGAAAATATGAGATACCAATATTAAGACTAAAGGGGTTGGCATAAGCATAATGAGAACGCCAGCTAAGAATTGGCGACTTATAATCTATGTAGGTGTTATGTGACATCGTACCGTCTAGTCTAATTCCAAGATGGCTTTACAACACCAGCTGAATTAAAGTGTCGCCTCCCATACATATATCGGGGTCACTTTATGAAACCTTACCATGAAGGCATGGGACTCTGCCGTTGAGGGCAGGATAAGCTCTGAGCTCGCAATATCAACACTACAGCGGCCTCAAAAAAAATTTCAATGTGCTTTACTTTTTGATTTTTCTGAATGAATATCAAATTTTTTACATTGGCTGCTTCTGTAAAAATCTCAAAACACAGTGAAAAAATCAAAAATGTAGTACTACAAATAAAAATAGAGCGACACATTACTCATTCGATTTCTTTTGGATTGATCTTTTCTTGCAACAAGTTTTGTATATCTTTTCATGCATGAAAAAGATAATGCATTCCCCATTTTCGCACTGGGAGCACATGTCCTACTAAAGTAATGTGTCGCTCGCAAAAACTGAAGCGACAACCGCCTCATTGCTTTTTATATTACTTTTTATAAATGAAAAGATTCATTACAGGGGACACATTATATCTGGCATTACTTAGTATGTTGGAAAAGATGCATTCCTGCTCAAAATTTTTGTCATGCCTCTCAGCTCATATATGTATGTACAGTCGGACTCCCATAACTCGAACTTCTATAACTCGAATTTTCTATAACTCGAACGAAAATGGTTGGCAAGTAGCATTAAGAAAGAATTTGCATACAAATTTTTTTCCATAACTCGAAGTTCTCCATAACTCGAAAGAAAATCCATACACATTCCATATAAAGCATTTCTATAACTCGAAGTAACGCATATTTGACTTGAATTTCGCTTCACAATTCGGGGAAATCAATTTTTGTACATGAAATGCTTTCTTTGGAAGTTTGCTTTGTAGTTCGGGGAATTCCTTTTTGTACATCGAATGTACGAATCGTGGGTAAAAGCAAACGATGTAACAACCAATGCCAGTCCTCAAGATTATTTTGAAGTAGATAGCGAGCTTTGCACAAGTGGCTTCCCTACAGAAAATGACATTGTGGAGCAATACTGCCCTGAATTGGAGGATGCAAACGTAGACGTAGCAGGAATCGAGAGTGATGAAGAGTCTTCGTAGGAAGAAACTATTAATCAGCCTTCCAGAATTGATGTAGAAAACTCTTTTCGAACATTGAGTTTATATTTGACAACCAATGACACTACTACTGATGAACACTACGTACCGGAATGACTCGGGGTTTCCCCGACCAAGGGCATTTCGCTACCCCCCTGCCTAAACCGTCAGTTATCTTCCCCCCAATAATGTCATCCTCCGAGCAGCTCCTTGCAGCGGGACTGCTCAAGACTCTCCTGATCCGGGCTGGTATTGAATTCCAACCCGGGACCAAGAGAATGGATCTGCTGTATATGCTGGAAGAAAATTTATGTGAAACGCTCACACTCAGTACAATGCTCCAATTGCAATAGGTGGTTGGACCTAACAAGTTGCTCCGAACTAAATCCCTCTACCCATAGGCCCGCTAGTTTTTATAGAACTTTTGTGGCCCCTTGCTGTTCACGTCCCACGACGTCCCGTGGCCGTCATCGATCAAGTATCGCTCCGCCGCATATGTCTGACTCTGTCACCTCAGTCTCCACGACTAGCATTACAAATGCACCTCAGCAAGTTGACCTTCCTAGCGGTCGCTCACGCCCCCAGGCGTCAACATCTCACACAGCAGCTCACAGCTACTCCCTACGTAGCACTTCCCAAGTGGAATTGAGCAATGCCGAGTGTCCGCTATCTCCCGCCCCCTCAGTCAGCCCCTCTTCTTCCAGCATCAGCACGAGTATAAGTCACAACCATCAGCTCCTGGTCCCTTATACTACGTGCACTGTTTGTCGGTTAAGATTATACACGCCTTTGGCATTGGTCAAGTGCACTAACTGCCTTAGCCTGTGTCATCTGCTTATATGCTCTGGACTCGCAAACAGGAACTTATGGACTGATACGTACGTTGCGCCATGCTGTCGAGCTACGCAACCTTCAACGTCATCTGAATCGCCTCTACCTTCTGGTAAAGCGATTCCTTCGACTTCAAGAATGCGTCGTAGTGCGCGACCCAGCCTACTACCACCTAGGCATGCGTATCAGTCCCTGACCCCCAGCATCAACTCTACTCCCACTTCGCACCTCGCAATCCTGCAATTTAATTGCAACGGCCTAACCGGCAAAATAGCTGAGATTACAAACCTCATGAAGCTACACAATATCAAAATCGCTGCTATTCAGGAGACAAAGCTCGGTGGAAGGTCAACTCTCCAGACCTGCAACGGGTACAATGTACACCGTTGTGATCGTGCGAGAGGGCTTGGGGGTGGTCTTGCATTCATCACGCATCATACTGTGCAGTACCGTCTATTTGAGCCTGACATCGACCCGAGGGACACCACCTTAGAACGTCAAGGTATGGTTGTCCGGTCAGGCGATGTCGACTTGGAAATCATAAACGTATATATACCTCCTGTCACCTGCTGTCCCAGGGATTATCACCCTGACATTCGTGCGTTACTCAGAGGTGAGAACCGTGTTATCCTTGGTGACTTCAATGCACACCACGACCTGTGGCACTCCAGCTTACAGGCCGATGGTAGGGGGCAGGAGCTGGCTGACCAAATAGACGATTCGACGTTCTGCACAGTTAATGGGGATGCCCCCACTAGAGTGGCGGTAAACTGCTCTAGCTCGCCGGACATCACCATAGTCAGCGCAGGTCTTATAAACTGCGTTGACTGGCGACCGATGCTGACGCTTGCTTCGGATCACCTTCTCTATCGATCGCCCCACCGACTTTGTCACTTCTGACGAACGCACCTTTGTTAACTTTAACAAAGCCGACTTTAACATCTACAGAGACCGCCTTCGCTGCTCTCCCTACTCCGTCTGACGTACGAGAAGGGGAAAAGGCGTTTCGTATGGCCCTAGTTTCAGCCTCCCGTCAATACATTCCGTCAGGTAGAATAAAGGAAGTACGTCCATTCTTCCCCGCAGAGGCAGCGGCCCTGGCAAATGAACGTGACCATATTTATTTATTTATTTATTTATTTATTTTCGAAAAGTCATATTAGACGCCTTGACCCTACGGATCCCCAAATTAGGGATCTTAATGCGGAAATCAGACGCTTAGTAGATAAACACAAACGCGCTAAGTGGGAAGAGCACCTAAGGTCTTGTAACCTCTCGGCTGGGGTTGGCAAATTATGGTCGACGGTGAAATCTTTGTCCAACCCGACTAAACCCAACGACAAAATATCCATCGCCTTCGGCGATAAGGTTCAGTCGAAACCTAAACGATGCGCGAGCGCTTTCTGCCGACAGTTTGTAATGCATCCTCCGTTGGACAAAGAAATTCGCCGAGCCACCAGGGAAGCGCATAAACCCAAAAACAGCGATGCGCCCATTGCCATCTCCACAACGGAAGTACAAGAGGCAATACGGAGATCTAAGAACACCAAGTACATAGGCCCCGATGGCATCTCCATGCTGATGCTAAAACACCTCGGCGACGAAGGCATAAGATATTTAACACACATTTTCAACCTTTCCTTGTCCACCTTTGTCATTCCTGAAAGATGGAGACAGGCAAAGGTGGTCCCACTATTAAAGCCTGGCAAGCCAGCTGCCGTAGGGGAGTCATATCGCCCAATATCACTTCTCTCGCCAGTAGTGAAAGTGTTGGAATCTATCTTATTACCATATTTCACCGCTAATTTGCGGCTCGCCGAACATCAGCATGGTTTCCGCAAAAACCACAGCACTACCACCGCGCTGAACGCCATTACCACTCAGATAGGGGACGGACTAAACCAAAAGCGTCCAAACCACAGGACAGTGCTAGTTGCGCTTGATTTGGCCAAAGCCTTTGACACGGTCAATCATGCGCGACTATTGAAAGACCTGGAAGATTCGTCCCTTCCCCCCTGTCTTAAACGTTGGACGGCCAACTATCTGAGTGGTCGTCAATCGTCGGTAGAATTCAGAGGCGCCCGATCAAAACCCAGAATAGTTAAACAAGGGGTGCCACAGGGTGGTGTCCTATCCCCGTTTCTATTTAACTATTATATATCGAAACTTCCCCCCCCCCACCAGAGGGTGTCTCGATTGTCTCGCCGATGATTGTACGATACTGGCAACGGGCCCCTCCGTTGAAGAACTCTGCTCTCGCATAAACTCGTACCTCCCAGCCGTGTCGGAATTTTTCGCTAGTAGAAACCTGGCATTGTCACCGAATAAGTCCTCGGCTACCTTATTTACGACGTGGACAACGCAAGTGAACATGGAATTAGACGTCTACGTTGATAGTGTTAAGCTACCAACTGTCTCACACCCCAAAATCTTAGGGGTAACGTTTGATAACATGTTCAAATACGGCGCTCATGTTACCGCAATTGTCAATAAAGTCCAAAGCCGTAACAAAATCCTCAAGTCGCTAGCTGGCAGCACTTGGGGCAAAGACAAAGAAACGTTACTAGCTACATACAAAGCAATTGGTCAGCCGGTACTGAGCTACGCGACGCCTATATGGTCGTCGGGGCTAGCTGACACACACTGGACGAGGCTTCAGGTCTGCCAGAATACCGCCCTTCGAACCGCCACTGGGTGTCTTCTTATGTCTCCTGAGCACCACCTTCACAATGAAGCGAAAATGCTCGCCGTTAAAGAGCATAGCGAAATGCTGACCAGGCAATTCCTATTCAACTGTTGCAAACCGCAGCACCCGAACGGACGCCTGGTCAATGAAAGTCCGCCCCCCAGGAGGATAAGAAGCCACCTACGCAAACACTTCGATGAGATCCGGCACCTGATTTCCACGCCGTTTGATCCTAAGGTGCACCGGTAGGCCCTCACCCTTATCCACACCGATTCGGTAAATTCCTATGTCAGCTCTATTCCAGCGAACGCCGTTCTTCAGGCAACAACTCCACCCGTTGCCGAAGAGGAGCGCGGGCTGCCTAGGGAGACTAGAGTGATGTTGGCCCAACTCCGGTCTGGATATTGTAATAGGTTAAACTCTTACCTATCCAGACTGAACCCCGACTTGCCTAATGTTTGTCCGGCATGTGGCTTGTCCCCCCATAATACTAACCACCTTTTCGTCTGCTCAGCTGAGCCTACTCTTCTAACACCCATATCCCTCTTGTCCGCCCCTGTCGAAGCCGGTGGCGCGAACTAACGTCAGTGGAATTAACGTCAGTGACGAAAATTTGACTTAGGTCAGACCCCAATTCGGGGCGTGATCCATGGTATTTATGTGCAGAACTCCTTTCCGAATTGGCGGCCTTCGGCCGCGCTTCAAAAAATAACCCTGGGCTCCGCCATTCCAACTCCGGGTGTGTGCCACGTTTCCCACTTTCACACTTTTTTGGCTTAGCCTAATGTGCCATTACAACAACCACATGAAAATGACAGAAAATTGTGAACTTTAACTGCAAATAACTTTTGAACGGTTGTAAAAAATCTCATTTCAGATTCTAAATCTAGACGTGGGTAATCGTTTACGTGGGGTAGCGAGCGCTAATACACAACCAAAAATGCTGAGATATGTGTCAGGAGACGCGCTTTGGTCCCAGGAGCATGAACATAACTCCGCTGAACCAATATTTTTTAGTAGTTTGCGAGATATTTGCAGTTAAAGTTCAGAATTTTCTGTTATTTTCATGTGGTTGTTGTAATCACATTACCCTGTGAGAAAAGAGTGGCACGCGGAAGGATATCACCGTGGCGGTAGCCACGGCTATGGCAACCACCCGGAGTTGGAATGGCGTAGCCCAGGGTTATTTTTCGAAGCACGGCCGAAGGCCGCCAATGCGGAAAGGAGTTCTGCACATAAATACCATGGATCACGCCGTGAATTGGGGATCTGACCTAAGTCAATCCCAGATTCATTTTTTAAATCCCAGATTCATGATATAATGATCATAAGTCGAAGGTGATAATGAAAAATGAAAATTTGGAATATAAAAAAAATGTACTGACTTTAGTTCGCTTTCTTAATGCGAATTAATGTCAATGACGTTAGTTCACTAAAAATATTGACCTTAGTTCGCTTTTGGCATGCGTCTTAATGTCACTGACATTAATTCGCTTTTGGGGTGCGAATTAACGTCACTGACGTTAATTCCACTGACTTTAGTTCGCGCCACCTCGAAGCCGCTAGGTTTCTAGGACTTCCGTTAGAAGAGCCTGATGACAATATTGGGTAGATACTGACTACCTAGGCAGGGCTACGTGGCGTTACAAGAACAACAACAACAAGGCCTTAAGCACATTGGAGTCCTTTTTTGCCGAAAACAACCAAAAAAAGTTAACTTTCAGTCATTAATTTAAGAATATTTCCCTGCATTGTAACTTTCTTTAATAGTTTTTTGTAACACAATGTTTTAAAATAAAAATTGCCATTCAGATGTAGTTTAAAAATACAAACATGTATGAAATTGACTTTTTTTTACTAAAAATTAAAGAATTCTATAATTCGAAGTCTCCGTAACTCGAACTTTTTTGTGGGATTTAGGCGATTCGAGTTATGGAAGTTCGACTGTATGTAATAATATGCAATTTATGACCAATAACAAGATAGCTAATCGCATTCCATCCTATCACATTGGTCTGAGAAGGATGCAAGTTCGGGAAAAAAGAGGTACCGGTTTATCGACTTTGATGTTATGCATAACCTCACTGATTACCCTAATTTACAGCATTGCAAGATCGGATTACCGGGGGAAACCGCTTCATGAAGCTCTGCCGAAGCGAAGGCGCCATGTCCAGAAGGTGGAAACACTAACCATATAGTTAAATGTCTCAAAATAATCAATGGACACAGCAGTAAACGGCAGCGTTCTTCATAAATTTTCTGAACTTTTTTGATTTTAAAATATTTATTTTTATTTTTCAGAATGAGTTTGAAATTTTTCACATTGGCTGCTTCTGTAAAAAACCACAAAACACAGTTAAAAAAATCAAAAATGTAGTACTACAACTAAAAATATAGCGACACATTACTCCTTCGATTGCTTTTGGATTGATCTTTTGTTACAACAATTTTCGTATATCTTTTCATGCATGAAAAAGGTAATACATTCCCCACTTTCCCACTGGGAATTTAAATCCAAAATACATACATACATATATAGTGAGGCATTTTTTTTTTTGCTAAAGAACAAATTAGTTTTTTTTTATTCATCGAATTTTTGCGAATATTGCAAACACTTTGAAAAAATAATTCACATGATTTACAAAAAATTAGTTAAATAGTTTTGCTGAAGCAGAAATTGGTGAAAAATGCAATAAAATGGTTGCATTTATAGCTATATCGGGTAGTGTATAAGAAAAACACTGTACACTGAGGGAAAAACGTCGGACTGAAATCTATAATAAATGAACTGGATTCAAGTATTTGGCATTTGAGATTTGTCTACTTAAATTAAGGAATTGCGTACTCAAAACAAATATGACACTTCTCTATTATGAGCACAAAACTTATTTTTTAGTTTCGAAAGTGGAAACCAGGGGGCAAATTCGTGTTCTATAAACTGATAAAATGAAAAAAAAAAATTGTACGGATTTTTTAAACAGGGGTTTGTGCAGTGAGAACACATCTGATAATCCGGTCTGAGGTAAGAAAGCATCAGAATTATGATACGATTTCGAAGACGATGATCAAAATTCTGATCACATCATTGTAGTAGGTATGAGTTTGCATTTCAATTTGTTAATGTGCGGTTCAGCCTTGAGTATCCGATGAGTTGTTACTTATAAAACAACAGCAATAAATACAGGCAAAATTAAAAGCATTTCGCGAGTGACCGCGTCATGCTGATACAACTAAGAATGTCGCAGGAACACTAAGTTCTAGTAAAGATTTGGAGTAATAACAACCAAACCCGGAATCCTCAATGTTGTTAATCTTCAATTTTGTGTGTGTCAGGGTAAAATTTGGATCTAATCTCTGTGTGCTTATCCATAGCATAACCCATTTTACGCGATTAAAGATGGGTAAAAAAAGGTTTGAAAATTACAGTAAAAAAAATTAAATAAGACGTAAATAAATAAAATACTCTTAAGATAAAAAGTGTTATGCTTTGCGATCATTAGTCCCACTGTAATTCGCCTTTTAATCAAAAAGTACCCCAACTGGCAATTCTGATGCGCAACAACCCATACATACCCTGTTTGATCAGTGAAAAATCATCTGATACCTACTACCCAACAAATACAGAGCACCAAAAACTCAAACATTTGAGAAAACATCTATTTTCAACTTTTTCTCAAATGTTTATGTAACAGGATTATTTGTTTAACACATTGTGTTTTACTCACTCTACCTTCCAAGCAGGGACCGCAAGTAAAAGTTATGAGGTAAAGTTTGATCCAAAAAAAGCACTATAAAAATAATAGTTATTTTTCAGTTCTTCTTTAAAATTTTTTATTCCGATCGAAAAAAGAATTTTTTTTATTTCGATTGGAAAATAAGTTATTTTTAAGAAATGGACTTTGTTTTTCAACCGAAATAAAAAACTCTTTTTTTCCATTCGAAATAATAAAACTCTTATTTTTTGATCAACGTTAAAAACTGAAAAAAAAAATATTATTGCATTTTCAGATCAAATGAAACCTTTTTCAAATTAAATGGAAGTTTAAGTATTGTTTTTAGTCCCTGCTTTCAAGTGTCACTTTTTAGAACATGTGAATATTAAATAGGTACCTATCTGGGCGTCACGGTGCAGGAAGCTGCTTACAAAAAACGGCACAAAACCCATGGGCTTTATTGATTTTTCATACAGGTAACATTTACTTGTTTTTTTGTCACATTTAACGGCCCATGTAACATCCAACAGCCTAAAATATCTAAAAGGGGATGATTTTGTAGAGGCAATACCTCCTCTGGGATTGAGGGTCGAGTTTCGTGAAAAGGTCTTCAGTTGGAAAAAAGAAAAGGTTCGTTCATTTAAAAAAAAATATTCGTCGGCTTAGATCGCAAAGGTGCTAAGTACAGTGAGAAAAAATAAAAAGTAGCTGGCGAAAATGAGCTAAGTCACAAAAATGCATATAAGTCGGCAAAAATTTAAACTTTTTTAATAGCATCCACGTATTATACTCTAAAATTTAGTAACATGATGTAAAACCGAAACTCCTTATTTAAAGTTATATTTTTATATTGTTTTTTGGCTCTCCTGTAAAATTTGAAAAGGTGGACTTAGCACCTTTGCAATGTAAACCGAAGATATCTGTAACTCTGTTTGACCATATTTCTTTTGATACTAAAATAGTTTGGCATAGATGAAGACATTTTGTCTATGGTATCTAGCATTCAAAATTGTCTCAATAGCAGCAGCCCACCGCCGCGGCCAGTATCTGATGCACCGAGGTGTGTTCTAACCCATTACCGCTCTCTGTCCCCACACGAGGACACCTCTTCAATAACGGCATCTATATCTCAAACATCGAAAAATGATAATGTTACTACAATTATGGCACACAGATGGCACGAGGAGTATATGTAAATAGAAACATATGTTGGTTGTGTCAATAAAGTGTGATTTCGCGCGCTTCGAAGTTAGACATTTCGCCCAGTTATATCTTGTGGAGTACTTTTATATATTTCTCGTATATATTATAAAACTGAAGAAAGCGATTTTTACTAAAATATTGAGTGAAGAGTGTACAAGCTTCCAGAAGTGGAATTGTGTTGAAAAAAACAAGAAAGAACAAAAAAGGTATAGTTTTATAGTGATGTCCCCACTTGGGGACAATGGGCATAACCATTAATTTGTATAACTTTCAACAGGTGGTTTCGGAAGCATAAATATGGCAAATCGGAAAATGTTTAAGGGTCAAAGGACTTCTTAAAACTACAAGAGGCTGTTGATTGGATAATGGAGAACGATGAAGATGGTTCTGAATATGATATACTAGTCATCCCGCCTGATCCCGCCATTGTAAGTGAGGAAGAGGAGTTGAATGAAGATGAATTGGTGAGCACTACCATGCCAAATGATGTGGCTGGAAAAATTGAGGTAGTTCCACGTTGTCAAGACGACTCCGATTGGGATGAAAGTGACGATGAACCTTTAGCATGCTTCGCAAAGCGTAAAAGGGTGGATCAAGGTGCTTTCGGCGAACCTGTTTGGAGACGGGTTGCACCGAAGTATAGCATGGAATATCTCCCCACTGATAGGATTCAACAACGAGGAGATAGCTTTGCTAATAAAATAAGTGATCGGACCCCCACGGACTTGTTTGAGCACATTTTTGACATCGATATTCTAACCCTGATTGTTGAAAATAGCGTTATGTATGCCCATCAAAATAACAGACATAACTTTGACCTAAGTATCGAAGAACTGAAGCGATTTTTGGGAATTTTGCTGTTAAGTGGTTATCACCAACTTCCTTCGGAGCGGGCTTATTGGAGTTTAGATGAAGATCTTCGCGTTCCGTTGGTTGCAAATGCAATGAGGCGGAATAGGTTCTTAGAAATCAAAAGAAATCTGCACTTCGTTGACAACAGTCTAGCCACTTGCTCAACTGATAAAATGTTCAAGGTAAGACCACTTTGTAATCTCCTTCAGAGAAACTCTAGCCAATGGGGAGTTCTTCACGAAATACTTTCTGTGGATGAATCCATGATTAAATACTTTGGCCGACATCCAGCAAAACAGTTTATAATGGGGAAACCGGTTAGATTTGGTTATCGAAATTGGGCAGTAACAAGTGCGGATGGATATTGTTATGGCTTTGACGTGTACTGTGGTAGGTCTACAGAGGTGACTAAAGATCCGCTTGGTGAACGGGTAGTCAAGTCATTACTAGAAAAATTACCTATAGTACCAACAGAACACATCGTATATTTTGATAACTTTTTTACCAATTATCACCTATTATGCGACCTAAAGCGAATTGGTTATAGAGCTACTGGCACAATACGAGATAATAGAACGAAAAAGTGTCCACTTAAATCCATAAAAGAGATGAAAAAAACTAGTTCTAGAGCAGAATATGAGTATCGCTTCGACAAAAATAATGAGATTACAATGGTACGATGGAAGGACAATAATGTGGTCACAATGGGAACTAATTTTGATTACACAGAGCCCTTGGGAAAAGTACGACGTTGGTGTAATATTCGAAAGGAAAAGGTGAATTTCGATATACCTAGACTGTTTATAAATTATAACCAAGGCATGGGAGGTGTGGACCGAATGGATCAGTCTATTAGCCTATATAGGGTATCCATTAGAGGAAAAAAGTGGTGGTGGCCAATTTTCACTTACTGTTTGGATTTAGCGGTTAGTAATGCTTGGAGATTACACGTTTTCCTATGTAAAGCTGACAATACCCCCCCAATGGATCAACTGTCATTCAGACGACACATTGTACGTACATATCTGAAACCTACCTCAACCAGACAACCTCGTACTTCATCCTCAATAGTTGATGCTGAGTCGAAAAACAACGGTCACAATCCTGAACGCTTAACAAACCAACTGCGGTGTGTAATTTGTCACGCTAAGTGTCGCTGGAGATGTTCATTGTGCACAAAAACGCTTTGCGTTGAACGCGATTGCTTTGCTCATTTCCATACCTAAACTGCCCATTGTCCCCAAGTGAGGACACCCCTTTTTCTCAAAAGTTAAAAATTTTTTTTTTACTTTTTTCGTTTTATCTGTTTATTAGACCACAAATGAATTAATAAATGAGAATAAAAAACATTTCCTACGAGCGGTTTTGATTTGGGCGTTAATGGGCTAAAAAGGTAACGCTATTTGTTCTTCTACAATTTGTTTGTTAGTAATACTTTTTCGATTTTCAAACCAAGGCCATTCATAGAAGGTGGCATCCCCCGCCATATGATTTCTTCTTTCTTGACTATCGCGCTGGAGCTGTCAACTTGCTTATGACTTGAATTTTCTGAAGTGAGCCACTTTTGTTCGAAGTTGTACTATCTTTATGAAACTTTTTTCTATAGCTCACAACAACAAAAGAAAAATAATTTTGGGCCAGTTTTTCTAAATTCACTTTACTTTCAAAGTTATAGCTGTGTGCACTTTTCGAAATTCCACTTTTTTTGACGATTTTCTCACGATTGGTCAAACCGATTTGCCTAATTTTTGAAATATATATACATATACTATAACTTTGAAAATAATTCGAATTTCGAAAAATTGTTTATGTACTGATTTATGTACAAACAGGCGGATGGACGGACATGGCTTACTGGACTCAGCTCATAGTCGTGATCACAACGGTATACTTATTGGGGGGTCTATCTCTTCTCATACTTACAAACATCGGACCAAAGTTATAATACCATTTCATCTTCATGAAAGGCATAAAAATACATTAAGTTTGTGTGTGAATGTTAAGCCGAATTCGCTGCAGCCACCTTCTATAAATTTGCCTCGGTTTTCACATAATACATTTAGATATTTTAGATTTGCCCTGCGCAAGATGATTCGGTTTGCGTGCCACACAGTGTGATCCTATTGATTGGCTATAATTATATTGATTAGGTTTTAATTTTTACTAGGACTTATTAAGCATATTGGATGAAAATTCCAAAGGACGGGCAATAGTTTTATTCGAAAAGCAGAAGTTCGCACCGGGAAGATCTGATCAACATCATAGTTGAAGAAGCAATGTATAATAAGATAAACAGTAAAGTTCAATATTTTTCGGTCCTGTTGGACGAAATAGTAAAGGTTTTCCCTTGCGAAAAAGCAATGAAAGTACGTGGAACCTCAAAAAAAATTGATTACTGTCATATTCTCTTTTTTTTTTTTACAAATCTAATCATTTTTATTTTATTATAGGATTACTATTTTATTCCTCGCACAGCTATAAAGAACCCCAGTAGAAAGCTTTTTTCCAAATATAGAAATAACCGAAGTAAGAAACTAAAATTCGATGACTCATTTAATGAAAAGGAAGAAAATTTCGATTTAAGTACTCCCGAAATCGAAAACACTGTAGCGATTGCATTGAAAACGTCCTTAAATAGAGACTGTTCCAATTCGGGCGATGTTTGCGAGAAATGGGCAAAAACTTTTCACGTACGCCAAAAAGACTTGAAGGAGCTTGATGGGCCGGAATTTTAAAAAAACTGGACTAAATTTCCGAATGCTAAAAGCTGATAAATTGGTAAGCTTGTAGACTTTCCAATAATAACGGCTGTACAGTGTTATAGTTTAACACATTACAATAAATAAACATTTAATTTTAGATCGAAATTGATTTTGATATCAAGTACCCAGGGAAAAATCACTTGCTGCTGTACAAGTGGAACGACTTTAAACGCAAAATTATGAAATTTTACGAACACAACATTTTAAACGTTCATTGCAAACAACTTTTTATTAAATGCAAAACAACTACTAATACAGGTAAAGTTGTACGTAAATACATTCAACAAATCTATTTACTAATATGTGTATTCATGAATTTTTATAGACGCTCAAGATTCTTTAATTGCTATCCTACTGTGTGCGGTCCTACTATCGTCAGCCCGATTCAAGGACGAATCGGGAAAAGGTTTTAAAAAACCTACAATAGCAGATTCTATGGAATGTCTTTCTCTCCACTTGATAACGTTGAACAACTACAATCTAAAACTTAAAAGCATTGTTAATAAGTACTACTCATCTGGAATGACAATTCAATCTTTTATTATTGTAGTAGGCATATCCGAATCAGAATTAGCCTCATTTCATGTTTACTTTGAATAATTGCGATCAAACGTTTACGATGTTTAAAACGTTTCGTATTCACTTGGAAAAAACTCATATTTTAAAACAAAGCAATCTTGAAGAAACCCGAAGTTTGAGTTTACCTCCAATGGAAGGTTTGGATAAAGAGTGCTCATCAACTTCAAATTCTCATTCTCTTAATTCAGTCAGATTAAAAGAAATACCCAAAATAGTAAATAAAACCGACAATATAAATGAAATAATAAGTTGTTTGAAAAACCAGGTTTTAACTATTTCTCTAAATTTATACGAGAAAAGTTCACTTCCAAGAAACGAAGTAAGTCTAATGCAAAACTTGCTATCATCAGTCTTAATAACAGTGTCTACTGCACAGGAAAGTCAAATAGAGGAGAACTGTATGAATGATAATCTTAGGAATATACTGAGTTTCTGTAAAAAACCTTTCGAAGGAATTCAAACTGAACATAGAATGTTACGTGTCTTGAAAGACTTGAGAATTTTCGAATATCCTAAAAAATAGTTAATTAATAACCAAATTTCTGAAGTAGTGTCTAACGGAAATCCTACATTAGATGCGAAAAGAGAGTATATTGTCGTTATGCCCCTTGAATTTATGTTTAAAAAAATTTTTGAAATTTCCAGCCTGTTGGAAATCACTTACGAAAATGTACAAAGCGGCTTTCTCGATAAAAATATAAGCAGATTTACAAGTGGGGAAGTGTTTAAAAAGAAAATGCTAAATTTTGAAAATGATTTAGTTATACCTTATATTTTGTATTTGGATGATTTTCAAATAAACAATGCGCTTGGAAGCCATGTATTTTCCATATGTGCTTGCTATATCAGTTTTCCATCTATGCCAAAGCAATTGCTATCTAAATTACAATACATATGTATATCCACCAGCTTTTGTTTCAACTAATACTTTAAAAAGAATTGGATTTAAAAGATCTTTTCATAATTTGGTAGAAATTGGTATTGAAATTCGATCTGGTAAAGACACTGTAAGAAAAGTTAAATTTATTTTGGGTGCAATTGTTGGTGACAATTTAGCAGTTAATTCCGTTTTAGGGTTTGTACAAAGTTTTGGAACAAATGCAGAATAGCTCCAACTCTCTAAAAAAAAAAAAAATATTGGGATCGATAGGTATTTTTATAACAAACATAACGGTGTATTTCTTTTTTGGTGCAAACAACAACAACAAAAGTTATTCAAGGTCAAAGTTCATAAAACTAACTTTTTTGTATCTAAATTCCTCCTAAAGTACTAATCCGATTGCCAAAATATTGGCGTCGTTGGATAGGTAATTACAATACCTTTTATTTGATATATGTCTTAAATATGTAACTGCAAAGAATTTCCTAAAATAATAAAATTTTCTTAAAAATGTCTCAAATTTTTAAAAAACTTAATTTTTTTTAATTCAGTTGCTATATTAACTATGTGTAAAGATAATTTAGTAACATGGGAAATAATTTAAGCTTTCATTTTAAATACTATATAATATCCTTAGTTCAATCAAAACCGGTGCGAAACCGCGTATGTGCGAAAACTGGTATACACCATTCAAAGTCCTTCTGCATAGGCAGCCTTCGAGTCAAATAATGATTTAGGGGCCCGATCCATGTTTTTTATGTGCAGAACACCTTTCCGCGTAGGCGGCCTTCGGCCGCGCTTCAAAAAATAACCCTGGGCTACGCCATTCCAACTCCGGGTGGTTGCCCTGAACGGTGGCAACATGCCACCGTTCCGACTCTATGGGCGGGATCCATGGTATTTTTGTGCAGAACACCTTTCTGAAGTTGCGTGTAAAAAGGGCACTAAGTGAGATGTGCCCCGTTCTGCGTAAAAGGGCTTATTCGAGAGAAGAATCGCGCGTTTTCATGTACAGCCTAATAATATTACAACAACCACATGAAAACTAGCAACTTTGATTGCAAATATCTCTTCACAGAAATAAAATTTTTAATTTCCGCTTTCGAAATCTTAATCTACTCGTCAATACGCGTCTTTTGATACCCCACTTTCCCCTTTTGGACCACTACTACCACAGGCTTTAAATAAACTTTGACCCTTAATAACTCTTGTTGTTGTTGTTTGCACCAAAAAAAATTTATATATTTATACTCATCTCAATGATATCTACCAATCCTCACCATTTTTTTTTTAATTTGGGAGTTGGAGCTATTCTGCATTTATACCAATGCGTTTTTCTAGATGTACCAAGTTTTTATGTAACGGACAATTTTGTGTTTGAACTGATGCATGATGTCAGGCGCGGATCCAGGATTTCGGCAAGGGGGGGGGTTTAGAAAATTTATTTTTTTGGAAGATGTTTTTTAAGGGCAGATGCTCGAGGAATACCACTGGTTGGCTTACTCAGCCAAAGATGATGGAGGATACTGTAAGTACTGCGTAGCGTTCGGGGTTAAAACTGGAGGAAAAGGTGGTATTAAACTGGGTTATCTGGTCACAAAACCGTTCAAAATGTGGAAGAAAGCTAAAGAGACCTTCAACAGCCATGAAATACTCCAATACTATCAAAAATGTATTTTAGGCATATGTTTCTTGCGTGGCATTAAACATAATAAAAGCGAATCTATAGCTCTAAAAATACATAGCCAAAGAAAAAAAGCAGAACAAGAAGATTATGAGAAACTGAAGATTATGAGAATAGTCAGTGCAATAATTTTGTGTGGACGCCAGGGTATCGCCTTACGTGCCATAGAGACGACGGGCCTATATATGAACAAGAGCCAACTGCCGAGTATGAAGCTGTTAAAAAATCCTCGAATGATGGAAACTTTCGTGCAATTCTACGGTATCGTGCTGAGGCTGAAATGACTCTCAAAGAACATCTTTTGTTTGCTCCCAAAAATGCAACGTATTTGAGCAAAGCAACTCAGAACGAAATTATTGGAACTTGCCACAAGCTGATACGAAAAAAGATAGTAGATAGAGTGAACCAAGCAGAAGCATTTTCAGTTTTGGCTGATGAAACCACCGATATTTCAGGCATAGAAGAAGATTTTCTTGGATTCGTTCCAGTTACCGATGTTTCTGGTAAAGCTCTAGCGAATACAATAAAGAACTATCTCCAAAATATCGGCGTAAATTGTACATTTATGTATGGTCAGGGAAACGATGGAGCCTTTGGACAGCTAAACCCATCCAACCATTGCTTTTCGAATGATAAAGCTTTCCTTGATCAGTTTGGGAAATTTGGGCGCAGAATCTATAAAGGCATTAATTTGGAATCTATGATAAACCACAAGGGGGGGTTTTGAACCCCCAAACTCAATATAATATGAAAATGACTTCCAGTGAAATGAAGTGTTTCATTCATTTTTTACCATTAATGATTTTAATACCTTCAGACAATGAGCATTGGCATTTGTTATTGATTTTATTAGATATTGTAGATCTGCTTTTTCGGTATACGTATATAGAAGATGACTTGATAAAATTAAAAAGTTTAGTAGAAAATCATCATTTATATAAAGCTTTACGGTGCATTAAAACCAAAACACCATTTCTTAGTTCACTATGCAACAGCCATCCAAAAAATGGGTCCTTTAAAGTTTATGTGGTGCATGCGATTTGAGGCCAAACACAAAGAAGCGAAAATATACTTTCATAATATCACCTCTAGAGTCAATCCGTCGTATACATTATGCATCAAATCATGTATAAAATTTTCTAAATTTTTAATGGATCATGAGATGGGCTTTGAACCAATTTTTGAATGTGTAACAATTCTTAAAAACATAACTAAAGAAAATTATTTTACCAATATAATTAGTAATGTAATGCATATTAACTTTGAAGAATGTAATGTTTGTGATGAAATAAATTTCATGGGCACATTGTATAAAAGTAGTTATTACATTGGTAAAAATATAACCAATTTTGAATTATATAAAATAAAATTATTTATTGTCTGTGAAAGGAAAATTTACATACTTGTCCAGAAAATTTAAATTATTAAATTCGAACGCCATTTTCATGCTTTTGAAGTAGGAGCAAAGCAAGACGAAATCGAAGCAATAGATATATTACACTTTTTTACACCGCCATTGAATTTATATCCATTAAACAACTTATGCCAGAATAAAATATGCTTAAAAAAATCGAAAAGAACAAAATATGTCAAAAAATAAATTGCATTAGTATTAAAAATATTGAATTACACATATAAAACTTAATTATTTCCCTACTAGACAATGTTGAGTACTTTGAGGAAACTTACACACTCATACTTATTTCAAAAGTTTCAAATACATCCGCTTTTTAAAAAACTTAATTGTTTTTGTAGTTTAATAAGAACAAAAGAGACCGTTTATGTCTATAAAAAATTTCATAAGCCAAAGGGAGTGAAATATATGTATTATCTTTACATCTTGATATACATAAGTAGGCTATGAAAGTTACTATGCGCTAGGAATGGGCATCAAAACAAGAAGTCGCTAAGCTGATATCGATATCAATACGAGATCGAAGTATTTTTTATTGGCATTTTAAACAAAATTTTGTAGTTTATCTGGACGCTACAAAACAGTTTGTTATTATTTGTTGTTATACTCTTCAACAACTGCTAAAACGCATCCGAAAATTTCGGTATAGGTATTAAAAGACGCGTTATGACAGTTACAGTTGTAAAATTTTACATCTGAAAAAAGTATGTTAGAAAGCAAATGGCTGTGAATAAATGCTAAATTTTTGCGCGGCCGGTGTTGAACTACCTAAAAGATATTTTGTTGAGCAAAAACTCAAAATTGCGCTTTCGGATTATTGTTACCAAGATTTTAACCTCGCGTCTTTTCATATCGCTCTCGACATTTTTGGGCGCGTTTTAGCAGTTTACGTACAATGTAAACAATTTGCAACCTAAAGTCCTTGCAGCGACATATTAAGGTAAAACTTTCCATAGAACGACAAGTGTTAATACACGTCCAAAAATCTAGGTAGAGGTATCAAAAGTCTGGAGGGGGAAATCCGATATTTTTATAAGTTTGAGAGATATTTGCAGTTAAAGTTCACAATTTTCTGTCGTTTTCATGTGGTTTTTGTAATGGCACATTTGGGCGAGCCAAAAAAGTGTGCGTACCGTGACACGTGCTCTGCATATAAATACCATGGATCACTCCCTGAATTGGAAATCTGACCTGGGTCAATTTTCGGTTTTCCACTAATAACTTTTCACTGAAACAAAATATTGTTTTCCCCCCTTCGGATTATTTTTACGGAGGTCAATACGCGACTTTTGATACCTCTACCTAGATTTTTGGACGTGTATTAACACTTGACGTTCGATGGAAAGTATTACCCATATTAATATTTAATACTTTATTATTAAATACTGGATAACTTCATTTCAGAGTTGAATAATTTTAAAATAAATAAATTTTGTTCCAATCCTTCTAACATCTATTGCTATGTTCATCGATAACATAGTGGTTTTCCGAAAACATCGATAATATCTATTGCCCATAAGTACCATCCCGAGTTTTGTTTGTATTAAAAAATATTGTAAATTGCAAGCAAATTGTACGCGCTCAAAATTGAAAACTACAAAAATTAGAATATCGTCTAAAAATTTGCAACTATCCGAAATAAATAAGTGAAGAATACACAGTGAGTATAGTGTTTTGTGTTTTATGGCACCGGCCAAGGACAAAATTTTGTGCCAATGCCCAGCAAGAAATTGGTAATCGCTTATAAATGTATAGCATTCCAGAAGGCATTGCCTTCGAATGCATTATAACTCTTTCAATTCTATTATGCATTACCAGTAACGTAATAGAATAAGATTTCGATGAATTTGTTTTACATTGCCATGCATTTTTCGCTTCCGTGTTGCATTACTGGGAATGCAAAGTAGAATATGACGCGAAATATAAAATTCTTGGAATCCCTTTAAATTCTGCGGAAGTTTCAATTTCATGCAAATCATGTTTGGAATTGTTTGATTTAATTGAAATTGAAGTCAGTAAGTGAAGTGCTGTTGACAAGTGATCATTAAAAAGTGAGTTTAATAATAAGTAAAAGAAACAAGTAAGGAAGTCTAAGTTCGGGTGAACCGAACATTAAATACCCAGCGTTAGTTTTCAGAAAAAGGGGACGTGGTTTTCATCCGATTTCGCCCATTTTAAAAACCAATATATTTTCCGAGCCTAAACAATAGCGAATTTGGTGGGCGCGGCCACGCCCCTTGCTTATAAAGCTTTAACCGTTTACATGAGCCAAAAGTACTCAATCGATCTTTTCAAGGGTTATACCATGTCCTATAAGAAAAGAAGGCGTGCCATGCCCATAACTTTTAACGTATTTTGTGAAATTTTTTGATATACGGATATATGTGTCCATTAATCTATATTTACATAATTTAAAAAAAGTGGGTGGTGGCACGCCCACGGATTTTATTATGTTGTTTGTCCCTATTTGATGATCAGTTTTCATTGCAGATCTTTATGATACTTTCACAGTGGCTTGTTAATAGTGAAATGTTGATATTTTGTTTATTCACTTGTGGGCGGTGCCACGCCCATTTTAAAAAATATTACCAAAAATCTTTAAACAACACTAATAACAGCATCAAGTGAATGAGTGTACTAAATTTTAGCATTATATCTTTATCAGTTAAACAGATATTGCATATTCCGGTTTCCTAACTCTCGTTTAGAAAACTTTGGTCCAAAAAGGGGCGTGGTCGTTCACCGATTTTTCTTATTTTCTGTGGTAGTACTCTACATAAGCATAACATGCCTGGTACCTAGTTACGTAAACCTATCTCACACCGTTCTGAAGTTATTAGCAGTCGAATTTTAAAATTGCTTGACTCATAAGTGAGCGGTGCCACGCCCACTTTCCAAAATTTTGCAAAAATAATGTAAAGAATATGAAAATTTATGTATGTACCAAATTATATTATTATAGCGGTATCAGTTAATTAGATATGGACCTTTCAATATTTTCACCTCCTTTCAATATAACTTTTCGGAGAAGCGATTTCGTTTATATTATATAGCTGAATTCAAGACAACAATAGTATGCCCTCTACAAAATTTCGTTATACTAGCATAAACTGTTCTGAAGTTATTAAGGGTCAAAATTTGAAAATTTCTTCAAATATATGTGGGCGGTGCCACGCCCCTTTTCAAAAAATTTGATAAAATCGGCCTTAGAACATCTAAATCAATACAGATTGCAAATTTTATCATTGTAGCTGCTTCTGATATTGAATTAACCCGTTTTATACGTTCTTCGAAATTTTCGATATCGAAAAAGGGGCGTGGTTATGGTCCGATTTTACCCATTTTCAATACCAATCTATTCTGAACCCAAATAAGTACGCATGCCGAATTTGGTGAAGATATCTCGTTATTTGCTCAAGTTATCGTGTTAACGGGCAGACGGACAGACGGACGGACATGGCTCAATTAAACTTTTTTTCGATCCTGATCATATTGATATAAGGAAGTCTATATCTATCTCGATTCCTTTATACCTTTACAACCAACCGTTATCCCAACAAAGTTATAATACCCTTGTACTAGTACTAGTACGCTGGGTATAAAAATGCTTTGCAAAAGGCAAATGAAGCGTTTAACAAAAAATAAAAGAAAAGAAAGAGATGCAAAATTTGATAATAATAGTGTAAACAATTAAAAAAAATAGTGTTTTTTTACGAATTAATTGAATTACTTAATTTAATTTAATTAAATTTTTTATATGATTTAATTTGATTTATTTAATATTATTTAATTTATTATTATTTCGCTTAACTTATTTTTATTTAATTGAGCTCAATTTAATTTATTTTAGCGCTATTTATTTTAATTAGTTTTATTTAATTTATTTCAATTTAATTGATGTGAATTTAATTACACACTATTTTATTTATTTACAGGCAGGTTCTGTAATTTTGTGAAAATTTTGTAATTACTGTGTAATTTGATGAAATTTTCACAAATTTTTCTCGGAAGTGAATTGAATGTGAAATTAGGTTAATTTAATTTAATTTAATTTGCGACTTAAGAGGGAATTTTAAAATAAAAGTTTAAACTTTTTGAAACACCTTGTTTTTTTACTCTGTAAATTGAAAAGAGATAGGCACTCTACATTCGCTGCTTTGTAAGGCATTATTGGTTCGCTGACTTTCCGCTTTTCTGTAAGGTGTTCGTCACTCGTATTTTTTGAATCGTTTCGACAATGTGTGCCCCATCAGACATTCCCCATTCGCTTCTGTGTAAGGCACTGTTTGATCGCTTACTTTCCATCTATAGAGCAAGGCATTGTTTCTTTCCTTCTATGGAGGGAGTGCGTAAGGCCTTCCGCATCCGCTTCTCTGGTAAGGTGTTCGTCACTCGTTACTCTTGAATCTTTACGACAACGTGTGCCCCGCTCGATTGACGATGATGTAGATTGTAAGGACTTACTCCCAATGACATGCCCGTGTTAAAGTAATGAGTTATAGCAGGGAGAGTGTAAGCGGTTGACAGAGTTGCTCTCCATTCCACTCTCACTTACGTGGTAATCGAGTTTTTTGCTGGGTGGGTGGTGCATGGTCGGCAAGATGCAATACCCATTTTAAATAATAATTTTAGTTTTAATTTTATAGTGAATGCTTTGGGGAGTGTTAAAAAAGATGGTAATCGTTTAAGTCTGCTACTGAGTGTGAATATTTAACCAAAAATGTCGAGGTATCAAAAAACGCGTTTCGAAAATGTTTGCAAAACAAAAAATGACCTAGGTCAAATCCCAAATTAGGCGTGGAATCCATTATACATATTTATGTGCAGAACACCTTTCCGTGTAGGCAGCCTTTGGCAGCGCTTCAAATAAATAACCCACAGAAAATTGTCAACATTGATTGAAAAGATTCGGTAACTCCTCAATATATTGGTTCATCGGAGGTATATTCATGCTCCTGGGACCATAACGCGTCTCCTAATACCTAACATGTAACATATGTTATTATAAATCATAGTTCATGTAATTACATTTAACTTTTTTTCTAAATACAGATAAGTCTTTTAGCCAGGGCAAAGGGCACCAGAGGAACAGTTAATGGGGTCATGCGTCAGCTTTTTCAAGACTGCGTAATGGGGGAGTATAATTTTGTTGGAAGGGCTGGCAAGAACTCGCTAGTGGACTTAAAAGTGATCGACCCGCTGTATGGCTAGTATATATAAAACAATTAACCCAGCTTTTTAATAAGTCTTTTGTATTTCCAGATATTTTTCAAGAAAAACCAAAGGAATTAGTTAGGCTAGATTTAAGAAAATATATTAGTTGTAGTCATAATAGAAATTATCAAAAAAAAATATCTTAGTAAATAAAAGTATTTAAGGGTTAGGATAGTTGTAAATATTAGCTTTAGTTGGAATACACCTTTTTCAGTTCAAAAAGTTAAGATTGAATTTCAGAATTTCCGTTTTAAGGTCAGAAAGTTGTAATTTTTGAACTATAATTGTAATTTTCGAACTTTAATTGGAACTTTCTAAATTTGAATTGTAATTTTTGAACTATAATTGTAATTATCGAACATTAATTGTAACTTTCTAAACTTGAATTGTAATTTTTTCACTTGGATTGTATTTTTCGAACTTAAATTTTAATTTTCTAAATTTGAATTGTAATTTTTGAGCTTTAATTGTACTTTTGTGAAATTAAATAGGAATTTTTGAGCTTTAATTATAATTTCCTGAATTTAAATTGTAAATTTTTCACATTAACTGTAACTTTCTGTATTTGAATTGTAACTTTCGAACTTAATTCGTAATATTTCAATTTTTATTGTAATTTTTGAACTATAATTGTAACTTTCTAAATTTGAGTTGTAATTTTTGAGCTTTAATCTAATTTTCGAACTTGAATTGTAATTTTTTAACTATAATTGTAACTTTCTTAATTTGAATTGTAACTTTCTGAATATGAATTCTAATTATCAAACTTAAAATTTAATTTTTGAACTTAAAATTCAATTTTCTAAATACTTACTGTAACATTCTGATCTTAAAATGGAAATTCTGAACATGAAGTTGTAAAATTGAAACTTTTTGAACTGAGAAAGGTGTAGAATAGGATAGTTGACATTTTTGTAAATAGTAATATTAAGTATTAGATATAATTAATTTTAATTTTAGTTATTAAGTATGTATTACTTTTAATAAACACTGAATTTACTGTTCACAACAAAAACTTTTGAATAATTTAATTTAAATTGTAGTTATGTACTAAGTATTAGTTTTAATTAATTAAAATTATTATAATATTCAATTCAATTTTTATAAATGTAACAAAATACAAAGTTAGACTATTAAATTGTTTCATTGCAAAAATCCAATTTTAAGCTTATTTTATTTATTGGTCATGAGCCCAATATAAGGACATTGAGTAGTAATCGTGAGTATTTTGTGAGGTGATATGTAAGGGCTTTGAGTACTACGTGTGAGTAGTTTGTAAGGCCAAATATAAGGACATTGAATAGTAGCTGTGAGGTGATATGTAAGGGCTTTGAGCAGGCGCGTAGCCAGAAAAAAAATTCGGGGGGGGTTTTGGCCAAAGTGTCAGTAAATAAGAATTACCTATAAATACACATATATTTATATTTTCACATATTACATATTTATACTTTTATTTATTTGAAATTTTCCTCTTTCTACACGGCTAAAAATTTGAGCCTAAATTTTAAACCATTCATTGGTTTACACAATTTTTAAAACTTTTTGGTAATAAATTCCAAACCTTTCTCAATTTTTTTCGGTTTAGATTTAAAATTTAACCGGGATAAACAAACACTGTACCATTCGCACAAAATTCATGAGTGCGCCGTAGGTAGAGCATTGCGCACTGATTTGGGGCACGTCGGTTCGAGACCTAACATTTTTTAAAAAAACAAAAAATTGTTAACAACATTTTCGGTATAAAATTTATATAATTTTTATTAGGCGCATTTCTATGACAACCGTCGTAAATTTAATTCTAAACCAAATTTGGTCATACACCTAGATCAGTATGCCTGCGTTCAAAGGGTTTTTTTGGAATATCCAGTAAAATTAACTTCTTTAGACTAATTTAATTATTTTTAATGAAAGTATGTGCAAATACATAATGAAACTTCTGCAAATCAAAGTTCAAAAGTTTGTGGAAAATTCATGAAAATTTAAGAAATCTCGAAAAAATTTCATCGAAATTTCTAACTTTCTCGTAAAATTTTTTTGATTTTTTTCGTGTATGCAGTTTTGCTGCTCGTTCAATTGTCAAAAGCCGACCAAGAGCATTTTCTTTAATATAAAAATATTACGCTTATAAATTTGTACGGAAGATAATGCACTTGGCTACAAATTGCCAAAAATCGAGTAATTCTTCTAGCTGCTTAAGATTGCTATCTTTGTTCACTTTAATTGAACGGGCCACAAAACTGAAAACTCGAAAAAATTTAAATATTTTTACTAAAAAGTTAGAAATTTTTATGAAAATGTTTCGAGATTTCTTGAATTTTCATGAATTTTCCACAAAGTTCTTAACTTTGAGTTGCAGTATTTTTCTTGTTTTTTTGCACATTCTTTCATACAAAAATAATGAAATTAGTCAAAGGAAGTCAATCTTACTGAAAATTCCAAACTACACTTTGAATATGTAGCCCCAAAAAGTTTTAAATCTAGGCTAAATATTTTAGCCGTGTACAAAACAATATTTATTTTTATTGTTTGTTTTCAAATTTTGTGTAGGATTTCTTCAGGCTTTGGCAAGAAGTAAATAGTTGTCGCTTTATTTCTTGAAAAAAAACTGAAGCTTCGGAAAAATAAAAACAAAAAATGAAATAACATTGAAATTCATATAAAAAGCGGAAAATTGCAATTATTCAATATGCAAAACGGAACGTCAACATTTGTTGGCTATTCATGACAATTTCATAGTCAAGAAATACTTGAAAATATTTCTTAATCATTTTCTTTTCAACAGCATACCGGGCTTTCTTTTAAACGTTTTCAATCTTTTTTTGCCAAATTAGCGTCACTTTTTAGTATCACCTCACAAGTATAAGTACAATTTAATTGTTACTTTCTCTGATAATTCAATACGACTGCGTTGTGTACAGCTTAGTAATTTTTGGAAATTTTTTTTAACTTCTTGTTCATTTTTTTGGTTAAACCTTTGGCAACCGTGACTACAATAACGAGGAACACTCATTTTTAGTTAGTTAGTTAGTTCAGTTAGTTTGGCGCGAATTTCTTAAAGGGCCAAATGAGTGAACCGTTGCAGGAATTTAGTTGTGACCTCTCAGACTTGCTCTGACAATTGATTAGCGACTACCAATAACTTCTCTCAGTGTGAAATATTATTTAATTTTATTCTTTCGTATTTTCATTATTGCTATTAATGCTAATTCCTAACAGGGGTTTTAAAGGTAAATAGAGTAATTATTCTAGTACAGGCGTATATTTTTCATATTTTCGGAAATTTCGGGGGGGGTTTGAACCCCCGAAACCCCCCCCTGAATACGCGCCTGGCTTTGAGTACTACGTGTGAGTAGTTTGTAAGGTCATATATAAGGCCATTGAGTAGTAGTTGTGAGTAGTTTGTAAGGCCAAATATAAGGGCATTTAGTAGTAGTTGTGAGTAGTTCGTAAGGCCTTTTACAAGTACTTTGAGCCTTTGTACTGAAGTATTCATGAAGTAAATATTGAGTAGTTCATGTACATATGTTCATGTATGTACTTTTTATACCGCCATTTCATAAAAAAATATCAATTAAACATCAATACATATAAGAAATGAAATATGTTCAAAAGATATATAAATAAATATATATTGTTTTAATTTATTGTATTTTCGAATTTTAATAGTTTAAATCAAGTTCAAAATTCTCTTACATTGAGAAACAAAATCTTAACCTTAGATCAAAAACGAACTTGATTTGACCTTTAAGTAACTCCAGGTAAGATCGTCCAATGCAGGTAAGAACGACCAATTTAAGTAACTCTCCAACATAAATTTAGTTTTTGCAGATCTTGATGTAAGTCCAAAATTCATTCGAATTAAGAATATAAAATCTTATTCAAAGATCTTTTTGGACTCATATTGATACGAAAATCAACTTGGTTCGAGTTTAAACTGAATTGAAATTAAGATAACAGAATCTTAATTTGAGATCGAGCATGTCCAATTTAAGTATCACTCCAACATAAATTTAGTTGTTGCAGAACTTGAGGTAAGTTCAAAATGTATTCGAATGAAGAAAATAAAATCCTATTTGAAGATTTTTTTGAACTCATATTCGAAACAAAAATCAACTTGGATTGAGTTAAAACTGAATTGAAATTAAGATAACAGAATCTTAATTTAAATACATTTTTTACTTAATTTGAATTTTTTCAGGTCTTGAACAAAGTTGAGAAACTACTCGAAGTAAGAAAATAAAAACTCATTTTAAATCAAATTGAATTTTATTTTAAGACATCAATGAACTTAATCTGAGTTTTAGGTGATCTATAAACAAGATTAAATATACTTGAATTTCGTATTTTTTAAATTTTGCTTTAGAATTATTCATACTTGACTTAAGATTGTGTGATCTTAAATTTAGTATTTAGCTCTCAAAAATATCAATCTCAATATAAGAACTCCGTTCTCTACACCATTATTTTCGTTCTCGAGCCGTTTTTAAGTTCGGAAAAACTAGGATCAAGAACGAAAAACTTGATTTTTTCCCTGAGTGTACGAGCGTATGAACAACAAATCATAATTTTGAAAAAAAAAAATAACAAGTAGATACTCACGTATAGCTCAATATTTTTTGATGTTGCTGAGTCAGTTTAAAAGATATCATATCCATATTTGGAGGGGAGAGAAAATATAGATTATTCTTTCTAATTAGCCGTTTTACGCAAAAAGGGCACCTTTCACTAAGTGCCCTTTTTGCACGCAACTCCTCACTTGCAGTCGAGACAAGTCAGTATAAAATATATAGGGTACCTTGTACAACGGAAAATCGAAATTTGTGGGCGCATGATATCACACTTAAATACTTAAAATACTTCTGTGAGCCACTTAGTATGTATTTATACGATCTCAACATTTGTGTTTGCTTTTAGCTCCAACTTAGTTTCTATGCCATGCGATCCCGGATATAAATAGGTATGCATTGTATATAGTATATACTATGTACCAATGATATGGCGAATGTTAGTTGTTCAAGATTCGTGGATGCGAATACAAGTACCTGTTAATTTTCGAATGCGAGCATTGAGTTTCTGTTCAAATTTGTTCCAATTATATCTGTCTTAAGCCCGATTTTTCAGTCGTTGGTTAGTTAGCTCAGTTTAAACTAACTTTGCTTAAACTCGCCATACACTTAAGCTGCAGTTAAACTGCAAAGCGATTTTTCAGTGAGAGTTTAAAAGCATTTATCTAGATACGGCAACAGATGACATTCGTTTAAATTTTCAAAGTCATTGCTAAATAAAAACCCCTGTGAACAAATATAAAAAATAAGCTGTGTTCAAGTTAAACAAAATATCTAACTAAAAATAAACTAAAAATGTTAAGAAACAAGAATATCTCTACAAATGATATTTAATGTGTCACAACCAAAACAATGAAATATGCAAACAGCTGGCACGCTAACTAAAATTTAACTCTGCCATATCAGTATTACTGACAAATTGACCTTGTATTGAAAAATCGGATCATAATTGCAGTCTCTTTCGAGCGGGGTCCATTTCATTTGTATTTTGTTCAGAGAACTATCGAATCGAAAGCAATTCCTCCAACTTCTGTGCTATTCTGCTCTTGCTTGTATCTAAATAGGCGTATTCATTCCCCTAGAGGGCCCGAGCTCGCTTTTTTCACCCGAAGACTCAGCAATCTTAAAAATTTTAATAAACGCAATTATCCGAACAGAATGTAGTTGTGGAATTCGAACCTTTGCTTTCTAATTATTTATGGAAGACACGGCTTGTTTCTGTTCTATTGCGTATACTGGATGTCAGAAAATACAGATATCCGAATATGCAGATATTCTCGAATATGAATATTCGTTACATCGCTAGTCTATGCATGTATATTTATTTACGACCAACATATATTTATTTTCAACAGATCCAAAATACATATTCATAGATACTACCTTAAAATACGGATTTCTTCTACAGCAAAATCCATACAATATCAAGAAGTAAAAGTATTTTCATGGCCTTGCAAAAACAGTCATACATGAACAAACAGTTTCCCATAAATAAATTTCTCCAACAATTTTGTAAATATTTATCTGCTTACTGAATGTGGGCTTTATGGCTGTTTCATTAAAAGATATAGCAAACCATCAAATTCATAAATGAGTCAGAAATGAGTCCTAATTTTGAGTGTTTACGTTCTTTATGGGCTCATTTATGAGTCGGAAATGACGGAATTTCCTTGCAAGGTACGTCCTATATGAGCCAAATTTCATATAGTACATATATTTTAAGCTTGAATAGGACTCAAATATGACACCTATTGGTCTCATACACAACTCATATTAAGGCTCTTATCTGATACTTAATGGCCTCCAAAAAACGACTTTGAGAAAGGTTATGTGTCTTATTAGCCTCTTTCATGACACCTATTTGGCCCGTTAACGAAGTATTGACGCAAATGATAAGCAACCAAAACTTTCCACCCAGCTTTTTATTCGAGTCTTCTACGCCATTAAAATAATCATAAATGTTCTCACTTACTGATGATAAAAGACTCTTTTGTCAGTAGAAAGTGGTACCTTACCAGTGACTCTTTTTGGCAAGCTTTTTATGGCCCACTTTCCTGATTAATTTCACTCGTTTTCAAGTCATTTTTCAAACATTTGCGAGTCGTTTCGTAGTCATATACAAGTCGTATCTGGGACATTCCAGCCAAAAGAGGAAAACGACATAAAATTTAAAATTCCTATTTGTTCAGTTATCTGTAACTAAATGTGTATATTTTGCTAAAATGGTACCAGAAATATAGAAAAATATGTAAAAACCCAAAATTTGTGTCCTTATAACTATGACTTCACACCTTACTATTTTGCGGAAATAGTTTAGTCTTGTTTACATTCCTGCATTAGCTATATTTCCATTTATAGCAAAAAATTTGCTAGTCATTCAAGTAAGTAGAGAATTAAAATAATTGTATAACATAAAATAAAAAAAGGTATGTGATTTTTGTGTATATCTTCATTAAATTGATTCATATGGGGTGTCCCATGAGTCACACGAAAAGGCATACCAATTGGTCTGGTAACCTTAGGTATGACCCTACGAAACCAGACATTTCTGGAAGTAAATATAAAGAGGCTGTTCACCGTCTAAATACATTTTTTGAGTAAAAAGGGTAATACTATGGTTTCTAGACTATTTTGAAATGTGTCCCAGGATTCACACGAGTCTAAGCTCTCATTTATTATTCATATGAATTTTTTTTTATTGTTTTTAGTTTTTATTATATAGTTTTAAATAATTGTTTCAAAAGATGTTGAATTCAACTTGTTTTTAATAAATATTTAATCAGAATTTTGAAGTAAATATAAATATTATTTTGCCTTCACTTTATTTTATTTCATTTAATTGGCTTGGTTTCAGGCTGGGAGAAATTTATGAATAACTTGGTCAAAAATGGTTGAAACAATAATAAAACTGATTTCAATAATCTGGTATATTTCGCACTTGTCCCAGGAGTCACAAAGACTTGTCCCAGGAGTCACAATTCAAATATTTAAAAATAGTTTATTGAATTTCAATACATAAAATATTTTTATTGAATATGGTACTATGCAGTATGTATTTTCGACCATATACAAATTGTAGGTGAAAGTTGAATAGTTGAACTTAAATTCGTATTCGTGCTCACAAAGATGCAACAAAGGGATTTTCGGTGTCCCAGGAGTCACACTAAGTTTATTAGTAGTTACAAAGGTAGGTGTTGTTATTTCGCCAATTCTTTTAATGCATTAATTGTATTGGATATTTCTGTGGTCACAAACCATAATCGCTTAAGTCGAGATATGTCGTTTTGTCAAATTAATTTTTAGTTGCATTTAATATGCACTTAGAAAGTAATAATGCAGTTTTTTGTTATATATTTACCATCGTGCTTATTTTTACAATTGATTTAGAATGACGATTTGACAAATATATACTACTGACTCGAGATTTAAACTGTTTTCTGCAACCTATTTTATTGCATGATTTTTGACTTAGGCTTTTATGACTTGTGACCACAGATTTAACCACTTCGATAAATATATTTCACATCAATTTAAGTCCCGATGTCAGTTTTTCAAGGCAAAGTTGACTCAGCTCTGGAGTCAAATGTCCCAGGAGTCACGATGGAATGTCCCATCTACAATAATTTACTAGTCGTAAACCAGTCTGTAAGCTATTGTTTTGGCAGGATGGTGCTCTTGTGAATAAATAGTTTGCATAATTTCAAGATGCAATCGCAAGGCTCCATATGTGTAAGGCAACGTCTCAAACGGAAAGTCTTGCCACTTACAAAATAAATATTTAAAAAGTTATAGCTTCTTAAAAAAAAACTGGAATGAATTTTCAATGCTGAGATGATCAATTTATGTTTGCACTTCATTTCGTTACCATATTTACAATAAACCATTTTTTATTCATAAGCATGAGTCGTTTTCTAGTCTTCTTTTAATCGTGTAAGCAATTGATCAGCTTTTAATCACCCAACGTGATCGAGAAAGGCTCAGTAATGAGATTTATTTTTAAGTAATCTTCCAAACACTTTTTGGGTTAGAGGGAAATCCTCGAAATACAAGCCTTTATTATCTACACAAGGATATGTATTATGTATAGGCCAATACAAACGGGACAAGTTCTGCATAAAGAGGACATACAAAAGAGATAATAATGCAAAAAAGGTAATAGTTTGACAACGATGCAATACCACGAGATATATCGAAGGCTTTTCAATTTCAAACGAACGTGAGTTTTTAGGGGTGTACTTTTCACGAATTCTAAGGGTCACATTTCTCACCTATTAAGGACTCCGAAAATATTTGAAGAACTGTTATTCAATTTTTAACTCTTTAATTGTCTAAATATAACTATAACAAATTAAAAAAAAAAATACACTCATAAACATTATATTTATACAATTGGCGATCCTGCCAGAAGAATCGAACTGTTGTGGAGAAACAATATGAAAGTCGTTTGCCTTTTATTGCTCACTGCATTTACACTGCACCGTATTTGGAAAAAGAGTAATTTCAAAACCATTAGCACATTTGCATTTTGTTTGACATTTCCTTTGATCCAAAACCTCAAACGCAATGCGTTTTAAAAAAATTGTATGTTGTAGCGGCTTAAATGAGATCGAATGCGACCAAATGCGATGTACTCGGTCATTTCGGAAGTGCGGTTTCCTTACGGAAATCCAACGCATTTGGACTTTATTCTCCAAAATGACTCATGTAGTACTAGGCATATACATACATACGTCAAAATAAAAGTTAACACCCTAATCCACGATCCATCCATTCACTCACGTTGCCACTAAGTGAGTGTTAAACCTTAAACTTGAAGTGATTGGCGAGTAAGTTTATTATATAAAAAAAATTACTTATTTCGATACGCAATGTTTGTGAGGGTTCTGGTTAAAACAAATAAAATTTATGCACATTTCTACATGGTGATGTAGAGCTCATGTTTATTAAAATAATTAGTTTAATAAAGATCTACATTTAATAAATATGAAAACAGATTGGTAACTGATTACAATGCTAAGTCGATGACACTGTTAGGAGACGTAAATCGCAGAGTTCAATAAGGTATAACATCAACGTTTCTTTTAAATTTTAAAGTTAAATGTTTACATTTCCCTTCATTCTGCCCTTTGCGGAAAAGTCCGTATGTTCGATTTATATTCCGATATCCGCTTTGTTATCCCAAGCATGAAATTTGTGCGCAGAAGGAACGTATTCTTTATACGATGATAATGAACTACTCATGTTATTCAGCCTGTGCCTTAACACATACCAAGTGAGATATCAAAAAAATGACACGGATCATGGATATAGTGTAGTACAAACAGTTGAACGGAGTACTCTAAATAACCCGTCATCAAAAAAGAGATTAAGCACTATCGACTAATTTCGCAGGTCTCGTTCTCCGTTTCTTTCTCTAAATTGGAGGCACATTTTACGACTGCCAAGTATTTGACCGTTATACGGTGGGCACTCTAAACACCGAGAAGCGAAGAATATATATGTATCTGTATTTTTAAACTCCCCAATGCAACGCGCTTTATCACTTCGGTCTTCCAGATGCATCTCTATATTGTAATAAGCATGGAGTTGTTTTAAGCTTTCGAAAATTTCCTGAAAACCGTGCTCACCATGACTAGAAAAATTGCACCTAACGAGGTACCTTTTAAAAGTGAAACAGTTGCGTAAACTTTGTAGTCTAAAAGCTAATTGAATCATTACGTGTTTGGTAATAGTATGAGTCATACCATAAATGTTGTATACTACTTCCAGACCAGAATTTGAGCCGCACATAAATATACGAGTAGACCAGTTTTGCAAAACTTCCAAATATCGATTATAGCACCAATCATCCAGTTTATACCATAAATATAGTGAAATTCCTTTTTGTTTGTCTGTATAACCGTCAAGTGTCGATTGTATCACATGTAACTTGTTCACTATATATTCCAATCCTTCATCAATAATTTCGGAAAACATCACATTGAAAATTTCCATATCGGCAAAGAAATCAGTCAGCTGTGATTTAATACGAGAAGGTATTATTTTACCACCCGCAGAAACCCCTCTTACTTTAAACAACATTTCGATACTTTCTTTTTTGATAACTTGAAAAAAGTGTTCAGATGCAGTAGTGAATTTTTTCAAATCATGGGAAGCTGTTTCGAAAAACGCTATATGATTTTTGATTTTCTGCCTCTTTTTGTGCAAGTTTTCGATATTAATTTTACTAGTGGCTATTTGTAGGACAACTGAAGATGAACAATTTTGCTGCATATTTTCTAAAAAGTTTCGAAAAGTATTTTGTAACCTCGATTTAGCTCTTTCAGCATCAGCTGCTGACTTAAAAAACAAAAATGAAATTTTTTCATCTAGAGTTTTGTCTTTCGAAATTAAATGTGTGCGATTTGCATTGTACTGATAGCCCGTAAAAACTATTACAATTGCATTGGCAAACACTATAAATTTAAAGAGAATACGCTTCATTCTATATATAAATAAAAATATATATGCGCCTTGTGATGAAGTCACTACAAAAAGTTTAGCTCGACTGTCTCCCACTTATTATCAGTTTAAGGAAGGCAGTGTTGCCGCCGGCAGCATATGTATACATTGGTTATCTGCCATATATCAATACGCTTTGTGTTATATTTTCATAAAAAAATCCCCTTACCTTGTTTCCCATACAGTAGGCTGGAGCGTGAACATATGGAAAAAAATTTGTTCCACCTTTCAGAGGGGGGGATAGGTGCCTTATAATAACAAAAAAATACCCTCTTTTTTTTTATTGAAATCGGTCAATGTCTTCTGCCTCCGCAGTGCCTTCAAAATTTATAAGAACGCTAAAATGTATATGGTGAAATATTCATATAATATATAACACTACTCGACAACAAAAATCTCTCCAAGAATGAAAGTACAATTTCCTAATGTAAAATCGTCTCCTGATTCCGAATATCACATCCATTTTTCTGTGGCTGATGCAGTTTCCGAGATATCCGCGAAAGTATGAAAATTCCCAATGTTTTTCATATAGGTACGTGAAATGTTTGGTTTTCATACGTTTTAAAGAGCTTCAAAAACTTAAATTACATTATATCGCTTTTTCTTCAGGAGACTTCAATGACTATGCCTAATTCCTGTAATCCCTTAATATTTTGTAACGTTTTTAAACTAGGTTATACAGCATATAATATAAAATATAACAGACTGAATTTATTTAAATTTCAAGACATAAAATATAAGGTGATATAGTATCACATATTAGCGGTGTTCGGTGGCAAAACTTGCAAAAAGTGTAAGTAAAGAGAGAATGACGTAAAACTCTCTCGAAACGCAAAAAGTAAAAGTTTGTACCCGAACAGGAGTCAGTAGAAACTTACAGCAAAAACAGCTGTTGCCATTTTGATTGGTTGAAAA
Organism: Sphenella marginata; assembly: GCA_951509765.1. Taxonomy (NCBI): domain Eukaryota; kingdom Metazoa; phylum Arthropoda; class Insecta; order Diptera; family Tephritidae; genus Sphenella; species Sphenella marginata. The sequence continues at coordinate 52,172,544 of OX608079.1, read as the reverse complement.
TTCAAATTTTTACTGAGAAAGTGTTCGCTTACACAAAACACTTGCAGCGAGAGCTACAAGTCCTTACTGTGGGAACTTCACTCCGTAAAAATTGTAAGTGAAAAACAGCTGATCGTGACAATGAAAAAAAGATTTTAAAATTTTACCTTTTAACCAATCAATGGCAACAGCTGCTTTTTCTGCAAGTCTTTACTGACTCCTGTTCGGTTGAAACTTTGTACTCTTTGCGTTTCGAGAGAGTTTTATGTCATTCTCATTTTACTTACACTTTTTGCAAGTTTTTTACGCGAACAAAGCTATTGAATACTTCGACTTCAAAGTCAATGACATAACAATATCCAGATAACACAGCTGATCCAACCTAACTTTTGGGAATTAATGTAATGTAATGTGACATATGTACATATTTTAACGCTAACGCCATAACCATACCATAGCCAAGCAAATGAACATAAACAGCTAATTGCTGAACATTCCGCAAAATACAAGGAATTTGTTGATGATGAAGTTTACTATAGACTAGCGGCAATCGTCAGCTGTTAATGGTAATATCACCACTAATCGATGACAATAGATGTGGTTAAGTATATGGTATGGTTTTGTCCAAGGCGAATCTATATAGGTGGAAGTGCGAGCATATATGTATAGAACTTTTTTTATTTTCAATCGCACGCGTAATGTCAAACTCGTCCAAACTAAGGCGAATTCAAATTGTTTGTTTACATTTTGGTTGACACGTGAATTTTTGAACTTTTTGCTCATATTTTTCCAAAATAACTTGGAAATTACCGAATTAAGCGTTTTTTTATTTATAATAAATAGTTACGGTGCGTAGTAAAACCATCGATATGGTTAAGTGTGCTATTTGTTTGAAACAATTTGTGCGGGGAATCGGTACGTTCTTCGCGGTACCTGTGGATGACCACAAACGTTTGCTGTGGGAAAACAATTGCGGGATGCAATTTAAAGCTACAGATCGCATTTGCGCAGATCACTTCCTAAGCAGCGAAGTGGTATGGTGTGGCAAACAGCCAAGATTGCTACCAAAGGCACTACCATATCCCTTGCAGACTGCTGCAAGATCTGATTGTGCGTCGGCTGTTCCACCAATCGGAGCTTCGGAATTGTGCTATACCCAGTAAGTTGTGTTGGTTTATGTATACAAAAAAGTTTTGATAACGTTTTTTCCTTACTGTGCACTATCTGATTTACATCAAAAACTGTCGATAGGGGTGTCAAGCGACGCCCAGACCCCAATTTTTTATAATCGCTACCGAAGGCAGCCCACACAGAAAGGTGGACTGCACGAATATTGTATGGAAGTAAAACGTTACCAGAGTTTAAACAATCAAACTCATAAAAGTGAGGAAATGTTGTTTACTATTACTAAAGATACTTTTGTGGTTTAGGTCCAGTGAGGAGTCGGTAATTGTATTGAACCCCGAGCTCTTTGCCATCAATATTGATGCAAGCGTAACAGAGCTGGTTCCGATGAACCAAGATAGTTCGCTTTCTATAAATACGGATGTCCAAACACAAACTGATCTGGTGCTTAGTGCAGATTCGGACACTCAAACATAGTCAGTTACTGTAGAGGGAAGTTTCCCAATGAGTCTGAACATTTTGATAAATTTTAATATAATCTTGCAGCGGTATAGTTTTCGAAGCCCTTATCGATCCCGAAATATTAAATTTGAAGGCACAGTTGAAAAGTCTGTTGGCGGAAAATAAATACTTGCGACGTAAGCTGGACAAATCAAGTGCTGTTCTTGCCAATTTCAAGAATATATTCACTGAAGGAAAGATGCGTAAGATGATTGCGCCAGGTATGATCTATTTTACATATAAGTGTATAGATTTTTGGGAATATATGTACGGAAGCCAATAGCAAAAAACAAACACTTGTTTAGGGTAATTTGTCTGATGTCCATGGTCCATGTCCGAATAGCCTGCTACAATTAATACACAAAAAAATTGTTCCCATGGCATGCACTCGAAATTTGATTCGAGATTAATTAAATGCATTTTAATGAAATAGAGTTAATTTTTATAAAGTTGTATATCAATATTTTTTTGGTAAATATATTAACTAAGACATATGATACGCTGTGTAGAAATAATCGCATAGAACATTTTCTATTCCTACCAATAAGAGAAATCATAATCCAGGTTCACTCCATACTAAATTCTATATTATAACTGTAGATAAAACTATTCGATGGAGTTGAAGAGACATTTCCAGTGCGATTTGTCTTAACGCGGCTGGACCTAGGGCTTACCACCACCTTTACGAGCACGGCTTTCCACTTCCCCAAGTGTCAACGTTGCAGCGCTGGTCTCGCAAAACCGACATGGGCGAGGGTCTCCTGGCTGTATCATTTCAAGCGTTACAGCAAATGTCTGAGCTGAGTGATGATGACAAAATAAGTGTTCTCGCATTCGACGAAATGAAAGTCGCCGAATCGTTTGAATATGATCAGCTTGGAGATTATGTGAATGGTGGAAGTGGTGATAGACGCCTTAAGGTGCAAAAAGCCAAGCAAAGGTTGGTGGGGTTTAAGAAATTCTTAAAAATCAAACTTTGAACAGGTGAAGTCTTTATTCATGGGATGTTTTATTTTTAGTACAATAATCGTTATGTATTTTGCAGCAAAGTCAAGCAGTACCAAATACCAATCAGTACCAGAAAAAAACTCGTAGGTGGAATAACAAAGTCGTATAGAAACAGCCCTTTTCAGGGCTATCAAACAGTCCTTTTCAGCAGACCTGTTAAGTAATGATTACTAATCGTAATGAGTAGTAATTTAAATACTTTGGTTTTAGTTTACAGTAATCAATTCTTTTCAAGTACAATTACATTTTATAAATTAGTACTCGAGTACAACTACTTGTAATTGAATAGTAATTGGAATTGCCATAAATTACCAAAATTAATTGAAAGGAGTTGAAAGTAGTTGAAGTACTTTTGCCAATTACTTTCAATTATTTTCAATTACTTTCAAGTACTTGATACCATTTTTATGTATTTCCAAAAAAAATTTTAAATACATAAATATGGTATCAAGTACTTGAAAGTAATTGAAAATAATTGAAAGTAATTGGCAAAAGTACTTCAACTACTTTGTCAACTACTTTCAACTGCTTTCAATTAATTTTGGTAATTGATGGTAATTCCAATTACTTGTAGTAGTTGTACTCGTGTACTAATTGAATCTCAGCTGAAAAGCAATTACTATTTAATTACAAATACCTTATGAAGTAATTGTAATGAGTAGTAATTGTACTCGAAATTTAACAGGTCTGCTTTTCAGGGCTACCAAAAAGACAACATTTTGTTCTAAACAATATTACACTTCATAAAAATAAAAGTTCATATTGTAATAAAGGGCGATCATTAGAATCTCGGGCGTGGCTTAAGAGTGTAACAGAGCATTGCAAATGACAAGATTGCTAAAGCCAAATGGAGTGGGGGGATACAAAGTCATAAGGAATATATCCAAAAGCAGTCTAAGAATTGTACCTGTACCTGAATTTACAGTACGATTCACGAGAACGTTTGTTAGGCACAATACATATCTTCATAGTCGTGCTAGTACCAGAGCATGCCTGATTAATTTGTGGCAAATAAATGCCTACTTCAACATTCACTTCCCAGTACCTTCGAACAATGTTTCGCTGTAACAACAGTGCTGATGAGGTCACAACAGACTTATGGGTCACAGTGCATTACCTCAACAGTAATTCTCAGTGCATTCATATAAACTTATCAAAGCCTAGCTTAGAAACGATCTAAAGCTGGTAAATTTGTATAAAAAGTTTCATTTTTGTAATTTTTATTATTATTTGTAATAGGGACGACTCCTTGATCCTACTTAGCAGTTTTGTAAAATATTCCATCCATGTATTATTATGCCCAAAATTAATTAATGTCAAAAAAAGCCATCTTAATACATGTTTTCAAAATTGAGAAAACTTTTTATTTATTCCATATATACTTGAAAACCCCATTCCATAATCCTTAAAAATTCAATCTCTTTGTTCACCTATAGTTAGCTATAACAATGTCTAAACAACATTGTCAGTATGTATGTATGGAAATGCTTTGTTCCTTATATGGTGGTACCCATCCGCCAAAGGTACGCTCCAATTCCTTGGCAACATATAAGCAAAGTCTGTTATTCATTTCTGTAGCCACAACTTGAATTCCCATAGGCATTCCTCTGGAGTCTAAACCCATTGGTACTTGCGTAGCAGGTACATGTAAAACATTAAATATGCTGAAGTAAGTAAAGTCCATAAATTTAAGTAAAGGACTATAATGGAATGGCGCTGTACGTGGTGAGCCATGGAAAAACAATACACCATCATCGCCTAATAGTTGTTTAAGCGCTTCTTTACATATTTTAGTTGCTTCACGCATTTGTTGCTCTTTCTCTGCGGGTAATAGAGCATCAATCAATGAGTAAATTGCTGCCATCGTTAATTCAGTTTTACTGGCACTAGAACGTTAACTAGTTTTCGTACGTGGACGTAAATAATGCGACTTTACCATCTCCTCATAGATAGAATTTCTTTATTGGCGTTGGCATGAGCGTACCTGCAATAAATTTGAAGTTGTATTAATATGATGATGATTACCTACTTTATATTAATCTACCGGGTTTGAGCCACTATATTCCAATACGTTATTGCGCGGGCGACGTTTCCGATTACGATTAACTGATGTCTCATAAATGCACACATTCAGCATCCTGCAAGCCACGTCCATTTCGTCTTGATATCAAACCCAACGTATACAATTTACCAGTCACTTCGGTACTGTCGTTAGTGGTGAATGGTACACCAAGAAATTGTTTACGTTGCAGTTCATCCTCTGCATATTGACCACTTTCTAAACGTGCATCAATTGCCTTCGCTTGGTGTAAGGCTTCCAAAAAAGGCACATCCTCTACAGCATTTAGCTCACGATTAACGACAATAATACGTTCATAGTATGCTTTAACTAATTCATAAGATTTCAATTTTCTTTCACTTATTAATTTACCAATTTAAGGTCGTTTATTTTTGTGTATAAGCAATTGTGATGGAAAATATTGTGCTTGGTTTGGCATTTTAGCCAAGGCGAATTCAATGAAACTAAAGCGAATTCATCAAGGCGAACTGGGATTTTGACAGCGGGCATTCATATTACAATAACAAAATACATGGGAATTTTACTTATATGAAAGTGAAAAAATAAATTGTGAAATATATACATACGTATGTAGGTTTAGTAAAGGTTTTCATATTTCTCGTTTCAACGACAAACCCCTCCCCGAAGGTTTTGGCCAGTGCTGTCGAAAATTACAATGAAGTGAATCCGGGTAGCGATATGACCTCTTAAGTCACGTCCTGCTCTGAGGAAGGAGAATAAGGGTAATGTTGTTGTTGTTGTTGTTGTAGCGCTACTTAGCCCTACCTAGGTAGTCAGTATCTTACCCAGTATTGTCATCAAACTCTTCTAACGGAAGTCCTAGAAACCTAGCGGCTTCGACTGGGGTGGACCAGAGGGATATGGGGGTTAGAAGAGTAGGCTCGGTTGAGCAGACAAAAAGATGATTTGTGCATGCCGGACAAACATTAGGGGGTTCAAACCATTACCATTAACAGCAATAATGAAAACTAGTATATCCCGTGGTCGAAAATCGACCACCTTAAATTAGTATAACTTATTAAATCCTATGTTCACCACTAACATCAACGACATCTACAACCCAGTAGTTAGATAAAGTCTCTGATTCACAATGGCGTTGCAGTACAAATTGATTTTTTTGTGCATTCACAATGGTTTATTTAAATAAATGAACTTTTATAAAATACGCTTAAACAAAAGCACTGCTGTAATTAATAAATGATTTCGCATGTAGAGGTAACAGACAGCTTTAAAACGATACCTTATTTATTAATATTGGTTCGAAATGAGAGCAGAAAATTAGGAGTAAACACAAAAATACCTTACAGAAATAATATATATAATGATGATGATGTGAACACATGTAACTCATGTAAAAATACACATTTTAGAACTTACCAATTACCACGGTGTATAATAAAAGATCCAATAAGAAACATCCATAAAAGATTTTCAATTAACAAATAAAATCAACTGCACTTGTGGTGAGAAAGAATAATAAAAAATATTCGCAACAGGTGTTTAGCAAAGACTTTCACCACTTGCAATTACCCGCCCGCGCGCCAACTATTTTAGTCAAAATCAAAGACTTGCACCACTATCAGTCCAGCGCAGTGTTGCCACTCACATTTATTTTTTGTACCAAAATAGTTTCAAGAGTGCCAAATTTTTTACCCAACATGGAAAAACACACCTAAAAAGAACTATGGCGCGATAAATGTAGAGGTTATCATTAGAACCTTCAAAAACATTTCTCTTCAAATTTGTGTAGTGCTGCTCTGAGTTTATTCATCGACTGGTAAAACCATTGATGTTGCTTAAATCATGAATTGGGGATTTTATAGCCAAAAAACATTGGTATTTGTTTCCTTTAGGGGTCAACTGCAAAAGATTTTAAAAAAATATGGGGGGGCTCAAAAAACGTGTATTGGCAGCAGGATCAGGAATCCCAGAGCGCTTTTTAATTTTTTGTTTCAGTGAAAAATTATGATCAAAATCCGGAAAAAGGACCCAGGTCCGATCGGATTTGGATCCATGGTATTTGTGTCCAGAACACCTTTCCGAGTTGCTTTTAAAAAATAACACTCAGCCAGTCCAACACCGGCTACGCCATACTCAGCATTTCTGCGCAGAACATTTTTTTGGACATTTTTAAGGACGGCCTAATGTGATTACAACAACCACATGAAAACTTGCAACTTCGATTGCAAATAAACCCTAAAGGAAACGAATACCAAACCATTTCGAAATTACATTGACAGACGGAAAATCCCCGAAAAAGGGCGATATCCCCGATTCTGGCAACACCGCTCTGAAGCGTGATGAATGTCAGTCACAATAGCGTTGCAGTACAAAATGATTTTTTGGTGAATTCACAATGGTTTATTTAAACAAATTAATTTTTATAAAATACGCTTAAACAAAAGCACTGCTGTAATTAATATATAGTTTCGCATGTAGAGGTAACCCACACCTTTAAAACGATACCTTACTTAATAATATTGGTTCGAAATGAGAGCAGAAAATTAGGAGCAAACACAAAAAGACCTTACAGAAATAATATATATGATACGAAAGAATAAAACTAAATAATATTTCACACTGAGAGAAGTTATTGGTAGTCGTTAATCAATTATCAGAGGAAGTCTGAGTGGTCACAACTAAATTCCTGTAACGGTTCACTCATTTGGCGCTTTAAGAAATTCGCGCAAAACTATCAGACTTGCTCTGTATAAGATCAACTTAGCATCTCAACTACATAGCATGTTAACAACAGCAAGAGTGATTCGAACTCAAGCCTGTTGAAATTCAAATTAACTGCTTTTCGAGTTAAGCAGCCATTATGCATACTTAGCATAGACTTGACTTGATTTGGAACTGCCACTTAGCGTTCTGTTTAATGAAGTTTGCATGTATCCGATTACCCTACTTGACTTGACTTAGAATTCTGTTGAGTTTTGATTTTCTATGTAAATTCTAAGTTTAGTGAGCGCCGTGAGAGAACTGTGTTATGCCATACCTTTTTTTCTAACATTTTGAATAAAATCCTCCAACTATTCTATAGGGATAAGAATTTTTGGATGTATATTATTCATATGACAGCCGCAAAACTTACTGTCAAATAAATTGAATTCAAACTAGGCTATCCTAAAAAAAAATTTTTTTCCTCCCAAAATGCCTTATAGTTGTTTTTTTGGCATTGACTATATACTGATTGTAGATAAGCTCAGAAAATCGAAACCTAATGCCAAGAAAATGCGTTTTGGTACTTTTTACTGAGTTACGTGTAAAAAATCACACGATTACTCTTAAAAAACAATTCGATATGGGAAACTTTTACTCTTATTTGAAACTGGCTAGTGTGCTCTCTTGTTATTTTTCTAAGTGCTAAATGGCAGTTCCCAAGTCAAGTCAAGTCTATGCTAAGTATGCATAATGGCTGCTTTATGAGTACAGCGGGCAAAAATCGCAAAAATGTGTGTCTCCCGATATTGTAGTCACGGTTGCCATAAGCTTAACTAAAAAAATGACCAAGAAGTTACAAAAAAATTACCAAGCAGTACACAACTTGTCAGGTGATAATAAAAAGTGGCGCTAATTTGGCAAAAAAGGATTGAAAATGATTAAAAGTAAAAGCCCGGTATGCTGTTGAAAAGAAAATGCTCAATTCGGCCACCGTGGTGTGGAGGTAGTGTTGTCGGCCTACCACACCGAAGGTCCGGGTTCGAGCCCTGGTACAGGTTACATCAAAAAGTGGTTTGAAAAAGATTTTTCAAAACGGGGTCGCCCCTCGGCAGTGGTTTGGCAAACTCTCTCAGCAAAAATTCACCTGCTTTGTAGATGCCGTTTGGAGTCGGCGAAAAACCGTAGGTCCCGCCAATTTGTAGGAAAAATTTCAAAGCGGCACACCATAAATTGGAAGAGAAGCTCGGCGCAAAAATCTCCTAGGAGGTTGATGATATAACTGTTGTATATCGCGCCATATATACATATGTATATATATTTTTTATAAATACCGAACCCACACGGGCCTTTATATAAAATGTGATGTGTAAGTCGTAAAAGGTTAAAGCTGCATATAAACTTTATTATCCATAAATCCATAGACATAACCATACCATATACTTAACCACATCTATTGTCATCGATTAGTGGTGATATTACCATTAACAGCTGACGATTGCCGCAAGTCTATAGTAAACTTCATCTGTTATGGATATGGCAGGTAAATCAAAGTTCTTTTGCTTGGCTATGGTATGGTTATGGCGTTAGCGTTAAAATATGTAAGTATGTCACATTACATTACATTAACTCCCAAAAGTTAGGTTGGATCAGCTGTGTTATCTGGATATGGCTATGTCATTGACTTTGAAGTCGATTCGGGTATTCAATAGCTTTGTTCGCGTAAAAACTTGCAAAAAGTGTAAGTAAAATGAGAATGACATACAATTCTCTCGAAACGCAAAGAGTAAAAAGTTTCAACCGAACAGGAGTCAGTAAAGACTTGCAGCAAAAGCAGCTGTTGCCATTGATTGGTTAAAAGTTAAAATTTTAAAATTTTAGTTGTTGCTTTCCATTGTCACGATCAGCTGTTTTTCACTTACAATTTTTACGGAGTGAAATTCCCACAGTAAAGACTTGTAGCTCTCGCTGCAAGTGTTTTGTGTAAGCGAACACTTTCTCAGTAAAAATTTGATAAAAATGTATAACATAATTATTTTATTTGAAGCTTTTTATATGAATTTCAATGTTATTTTATTATATTTTTTGTTTTTATTTTTCCTAAACATCTAGTTTTTCTTCAAGAAAGAAAGCGAAAATTATTTATTTCTTGCCAAAGCCAGAGTTGCGCAGGTCGCTTTTTTGTACATACAAATTTTTCAGAAATTAGCAGTAGAAAAGTAGAATAGATTCTGACACAAAAACTTTTTCTCAAGCATTTCAAAAGTTTTATAAAGAGTTTTTGGATTTCTTTTGAACAGCGCAAGGCCCTAAAAAAGAAAAATATTTTCAAATCCCAAAGGAGGAGCGACCAAGCACGTTCATTGATGCATTAAATAATTGTTCCGTGTCTTTTTTCCCTATGGTACATCGATACATAAAAATGCTGCAACGCTTTCATTTTCCGTTGCTCCTAGCGAACGGTCTTTTTCTTACTTTCGAAGGTTAAAAACTTATCTAAAAAGTACAATGGGAGAGGCTGGCTCTACTCAACATCCACTCTCCTTTTGAAGTAACTCCTGTAAACCAATGAATGGTTTAACATTTAAGCTCAATTTTTTAGCCGTGTAGAAATAGAAAAATTTCAAATAAATAAAAGTATAAATATGTAATGTGTAAAAAAACAAATATGTGTGTATTTACAGGTAATTTTTATTTACTGACACTTTGGCCAAAACCCCCCGTGAAATTTTTTTCTGGCTACACGCCTGCTGATACCTCATCGTTTGTTGTAGCTCCGGTACGAGTAATATATATGTAAGTTACAAACATAAAACGAAACTAATCTCAACACATATAAATAACATTAACGGGTCGATTCTATAGTGGTAACAACATTCGATTTACCCGGCAAACAAATATCTTGGAAACTTTTACACCCGTTTGGTATTCTGCCGGCTCAAGTTTGCAGTTCAATTTCGTAACCACCGAAAGAGGTGGTAACGCCAAGTAACCGCGACAAATTGCACGTGTTTTGTAAATATTTTTTTTGGACAGAAAATAGCACAAATTTTATACACATACTAGTTCAGAAGAATTAATAAACAATATAAGCACTTTTTTACATGAAGTTTCGTGCGCGTTTGCCTTTTATTCTCTTTTGCGCATTGTTTGTTTTTGACATCGTTACCATGCGCGCTAGAATCGCGGGTACATGCACCGGTTACGATTTTTGGTTAGATAATCTTCTGGGTACAAAGTTTCCGGTTACGCTCAGAATCGACACGTAAAGGTTTAGTTCCTTTTATCTACAGCTTGTTTAATAGATTCCTATTACATAGTTAAAGCAAACAATATTTTTATTTATAAATTAAACTTTATTACATGGAGACCAAACCACTCTGGGAAGAAATTTTAATACTAGAGCATACAAGTTTTGAATTCTAATTTTTAATGTGAAGCAACTCTAACGCGATTTCCTTCATTCCACTTTGTGGAAGTATCTTCCCAGCAAACACAGTCTCGAACGTTAGAGAAATATTGTAGTTTTACATTAGAATTCTAACGTAGTTCCCTAATGCATCTAATGTATCTCTTATCGAAAATCAGTTTAGAGAACTAGTCTAGAAGACGATAAAAGAAACACTGGAATAGCGAAGATGCGTCTATTGTCACAGTTATCGATTATTTGTATTTATAAACTAAGGTATATAAACTTTGAATTTTATTTACATTAGATATTTAAGCCCGGTATCCACCTCACAAGTAAGTAAAAACTCCATGTAAAAAACGCACAAAAAATGCTTAAGTAAATCTCCTTGCCAAATTTTCTTGCGGTTGTATCCAGCTCAGAAGAAATTTAATACTAAATTTAACTACTATTTTCAAATGAATTTCGAATATGGCAACACAGGTTTTTGCAAGCAAAATGTCAGCGGGCATATATGTCTGGAATTAAATTTGAAAGGCAACAATCAAAGAAGTACGTAACTAAATAAGGGATATTTCTGATGCACTCCATTCCAACAAAAATGCATTGGATCAGGCCTGGGCCCACTTAAGCGACTCGATAGGGAAATCAGGTAACATATTAAAGCTTTGTATGTGGGCATATATGTATGTGTTATAATTATATTATTGCTTTAAGCAAACGAGTTATCGCTACCACGCAAGAGCGGTAATCAAAAAGAAAAGTGGTAGTGGCGGAGGGCTTCCTTGGACGAACCGGTTTTTTCATAGGAAATCGATTGGGAGTTTGCTGGCGAAATCGCGTTCTTGTCCAATGTGTCGCAAACAAGGAGGTAAGTTTTGGGTCATACGATGTGTTATTATTGGTGGTCATATAATTATTATATACTTTCTACGCAGGACCTTCACGTCAAGTTCACGATTCGGAGAAGAATCGAGCCCCTCTCCGCTGGGGACATCCGACGATGTAAATAGCATGCAAGGCAGTGAAAACAAGTAAGGAAAGGGCTGTATTCGGCTGTGCCGAAGGCTTTATACCTTTCATGAATACGCATATCTTTTTTAAGTTTCCTACATGGCCAAACCACATTTATCGGAGCAATCGGTTATATGGAAGCTATATGTTATGTTACTCCGATCTGTATGATTTTCATTACACACATCACATTTATAATAAGTACCAGCCTTGCAAAATTTTACGTTCCTGGATTCTTAACTGCAAAATTTATAGCCCAAAACCCATTTATCGAAACTATCGATTATATGGGAGCTATATGTTTTGTTTGTCCGATCTGGGTGATTTTCACTACACAGGTTACAAATATAATATGTACTAAACCTGCAAAATTTCGCTCTCCTAGCCTTTTGATTGCAAGAGTTATAGGCCAAAACCCATTTATCGGAGCAATCGATTGTATGGGAGCTATGCGTTGGATTGCTCTGATCTTACTGGTTCCGACAAATGATTAATATAATACAAAATGGCGACTCCATACCAAATTTTATCGAGATATCTCCAAAATTGAGGGACTAGTTTGCGTTCAAAAAGACAGACGGACGGACATGGCTAAATCAACTCAGCTCGCCGCCCTGACCATTTCGGTATACTTAATGGTGGGTCTATCTCTTCTTCTTCTCATACATACAAACATCGGACCAAAGTTATAATACCATTTCATGTTCATGAAAGGTATAATGAGTCCCAATACGAATATGTGAGTAAATCTTTTTTCATTAAAGAGATCCATTCCTATTACGGTATCCGACGGATGCTTTGCGGAGCGAATCGATTCAAGTGAAAACAGTTGCGGATTTAACCTTTAAAATTAAAAAACGACATTGTCAAGATATTTTCTTCTATTTCTTGTGTTTAATAGACGAGTAGATTCAAAGGAAATCGATAAAGTTCATTTTTTAAAGTTTTCTAACTCAGATCCGCAACCGATTTTTCGCGAATCGATCCGCACTCCCCGCGAATTGCATCCGTCGGATATCGGAATAGGCATGATTGTCTGTAGGTGTAGTTAAAAAACCCCTTACCCCTTAATCGCTCTCGGTACCCCGTTTATAATTATACAACTGTCTACTTACAGAATAGAAAACGGTCGAAGCCTTCCACGGCATCGCAGAGTCCTGAAGTCTGGGGACGGTTCAATAATATTTTAAAAAAGCAAGAGGCGTTTTTGCAGGATTGCACTAAATCAGCCTATGCCCAGGCCTTGTCAAGTTTCGACTGGCTTTTGAATCAGCTACCTTGTTCTAACGGCGACGCCTTGTGCCTTCAAATTAATAAAATGATCCAGCGCGAGGTGGAAGAGCATAAAGCCATTAGCCTTGATCTCCAACAATAGTTTTTGTAATAACTTAATTTTAGTATTTTCTTTTAATACTTTCATAAAACAACACAATTTAAAACAGAAACCAAGGTAGTACAAGTTAGGAAGTTTACACAAAGGTCAGAAAAATTTATTAAGCTTTGAAATACCTTCATTAAAATTTTCAATTTGTAGAAAAAGTTTATAGAATCTTATTAAGAACAGAATATTGTAGCTCATTTATATTAAGTCATAATATGGTTCGAATTATGTAGTTACAAAATGCCGAGAGTGAATATGACTTTATATAAATGAACCAATATGACTTTATATAAATGAACTACAAACTTATTTACTAAAAAGATTCTGTAAACTCACAAAGCTTTAAGTTTGTGCTTTGTATAAGCCTTGAAACTTTTATTGATGCGGTTCTTGGTTCAAATCATATTTTTATCTACTTTCGCCTCGCAATTATTTTCTTTTTTATAAAATGAATTGATACATTAATAATATATGCTAAGTTAAATAAAAAAAATGTGTTATTACATTGTTTGTTGTACATTTTATTTCTTAAGATCTATATTTTAACAGGAGTGTAACGCTACTTTGCCAGGGAACCGATCCCGTTTCCGAATTCACATAGTTTCTCGTACATTCTTCCCATAGTCGAAGCCTCTTCCTCGGTAGACACCTAGTTCACTTAGTGCGCATGTTTCCAGGCTTATTACGCATTCCCCGACCTCCCAAATTCTACCATTAGTCTCAAACCCAGAGAACATAGTTGGGTTATAAGTTCCCCCAGACCTTTTCAAAAGAAAATTAGCGTTTTCGATACAGCGCCTTGCCCTACTTAATCTATAATTGAAAATCCTTTCTTCTTTGGAAAGGGGTTTGCCACTATATGGCTTGATTATGCGTTTGCATAGTGAGAACCCGTCATCACCCACTATAAAATGCGGTATTATTTTACCGTCGAGCAAAGGACACTTGCACCAAACTTTAAGCTTTTAACGACGTTGGAGTTGCCTTCACTTCCATACGCGCCAACATCAATGTAGGTAAATTTGTAATTTGCATCGCATGTATCCATTAAAACAATTGAATGAAAACCCTACAATAGAAGAAATTAGAAAAAGATTTAAATTTTTGAATAGCTACATGTACTGCATGTCATAATTAGAGCTACCTTATAGTTATAGAAAAGACTTCCACATTTTGGCGGCGCTGCTTTCGAAACCCATCAGCAACTTCCAAGAACATCTGCTCAGTCCACTGTGGTACTTCCTCTTCCCGAACTTTGCAAATTGCATTACACACTTGGGAAACGATTCTTCCGAAGTATTGCTTGCTAATACGATAGCAAGAGGCTACATGACGTTGTATACTTCCTGAGGCCAAGTATCTAAAAACAAACACACATTATAAAATTGTTTATAGCTACGCTTTTGCAAACATACTCTAGCACAACTGCTAATTCGGCTTTACTCGGGATATAATCTTCTAGTATGGTGTGCATTTTTGGACGCAGGAGCGGATCCAACATCTCAAAGAGTTCATCGAAAGTCTCAGGCGGCATACGGAAATGTTCGATAAACATACCTTGGTCCATGCGCGGACTTTCAAAATCCGTTGCAAATCTGCCCAACTCATTTCTTCATTTCAGGTACGGGCTCACCCAGTGCTTTGGCTTCTTGCGAGTAGCTTTAAGCTACTCCACTTCCATTGCTGCCATCATAATTTTGTCAGATACACAGTCTGTAAACTTGTTTGTTGATTAATAAATAAATAAATAAATAACTTAACATCATCATATAGTTCAAACTGTATACATATATAAAAAGTATTTATACAAAAATAACATTACGAGAACCTGTAATAGTTTATGATTGCCACCATGTGCTAAAACACGTCCAAAAATGTCGAGATAGGTAACAAAAGTGGCTTTTCGATTCCAGAATTGCGAATCATTTTCGCGCAAAATAACTCGTTTAATTATTTATTTAACCGCACTACAAAAATATAAACAAAATGTAATTTATTTTTGCTTACACTCTTCTTCTACCTTGTTTTGATATTCACGGTAAATTATCAAACGTCACAATAACTTCCCTGCTACTATTTCCAGGCCAGGAAAAAGGCAAAATTTTTCTTCAGCAATTACTTCTGAGGTGGATACCGATCTTAACGCTTAAAACATGTTAAACATATTTAAAACAATAAAAGTAACGAAATAGAACTAAACAATAATAATTGGATTTCATTTCAATTAGAAATTTATCATTACAAGCCAATTAGAATTTCACGGTAGAATTCGATTCGAAAACTAACCTTTTTCTTGATATCGAGAACTAAGTTGTACAGAACGCTATAATTTGCTACATTTTCTCAAATCGTTCTCAAACCTTCTACCTTAGAGAATAACATTAGAATCCGAGTCGTTTTCTAACAGCTCAACCTAATATAAACGCACAGCGTGAGTTTTCTGTCAAACTTGTCTCATGCCCATACAACTTGTATGAGAGTAACCGAAATAGAATTGCGTGCGCTAAAAGCTAAATCAAAATCCAAGATTTTTGTGCGTGACGTTTTGAATTGAGGCTATGGTAATTTTACAAATTATTGTTTGATCATTTTCGTTGTTTTAGAGAACTGTTTTAGACAAATATCTGAATTTAAAACGTCAACCTAAACGTAATGCTAAACGTAAACACAAATTTGACCTTCTATATGCAATAAAACTCTTCATATTTAGACCAATAAAAGCCACGTACGCTCTTTAATTTAGGTTACTCAAATAATTGCGTATAGACTTCTGTGCGTCCGCAAACGCTGTGCGTTTATATTAGGTTGAGCTGTAATCGTCCTCTAACCTAAATGTTTGCTGTGTTACCACTTCACCCCAAATCGAAAAAACAGATTCCAGAATAGTAGTTGTAAACAATGTTGTTGGATTCCAAATCAGTCTCTTAAGCTACTGTTAGTCCTGTGCGGCAGCAGAAGGCGAAAAATTTAATTTAGTTAAAATCATGAATTTTAGTTTGTGTAAAATTGTTACGTGCTGGCCTTTGGGTGGTGGCTACTGCATCCCCTGCCGTCCACACACCCTCGCGTCGCATACCCCGGGAAAGCCGTGCAGGTATGCTTGCATATGCACGAGCTAGCTCGCCGGACTGTGGGGTGGATTGTTGGCTCCCCGAAGCATGCCAACCGCACCATACAAAAAAAACTCATACCTGACCGCATGTCACTTGCACTTCGGGTCTGCAGGCGCTGCAACCCCCCTTGACTAATTCTCCCTTCCGGCCATAGATGGTATTTTGGCCGGGCCACTCAAAACCCTCCCAACCTTGGTCGGCTGTGGCAGAATATTTTCGCCGACCCCAATAAATACCCCCTGAATCCCCCTTAGCAAATCCCCATGTCCATCCCTGTCCAGTCCGTCCGTCCCCACCACATCTGAAAAGAAGAACACTTAATTTCGATTAGCAAACTAGCAATACATTATAGTTTTATTGTGATAAATTCATAAAAGGCGAGAAATGAAAAATATTGTATATGAGTCGATATTCATGCCCTTCATGGGCTTTGGCTTATGTCTACACTATACTAGCATGAACAAAGGTGTGTGTAACTCTAACTAAATTATGCTTATATACCCACGCTCTATGGGTATGCTATTTCGAAGCCGGAGTGTGCGCGTGTATGGGTGTGTGCTTATTCGACCCTAATGAGTCGTCCGCCGATGGACTATGATCCCCAAAGCTTGGGATACCGGTGTATGATACGCTCACACACCTATACAACCACCCTCCGTACCTTCGTCTCGGTGAACATGAGAGTTTTTAATCGAAACTAAACAAAAATTCAAAATCGAAATAGTCGACAAAGTGTCAGACTAAAAAAAATTCAAATCAAAAAAACGCGTTCATATATGTATTGTATTACATGTGTGTGTATAGTAGTGTTGGTCCACCTCAGTGGTACATTGGCTACTTCAAGAATGTGCGCATGTGTGTGTGCGTGCCTTCATTCGACCCTAGCAGGTCGTGACTGGTTATCCAGTATGACTCCTAAAATTTGGGAGGTTGATTACTTGCGCGCACACACACTCACATGCCTACACTCTATCGGCTATACCGTGAATTGAACAACAAAATGTAAAATACAATAAATTTAATGTATGTAAGGAAATTAGCAACAGACCCGTCGTCTATGCTGTCAGGACATCGATGGCTTCGCCTAAATGCCCACTTTAGGATACCAGGTGTTTATTACATTCCCGCCCGGGCCTACAAGACGTCTTGAGACAGGGGTTAGGGTGAGTGCACAATGGGCACAAAAAAAAGCAAAAGAAAATGAGAGGAATAGGTCCTCGAGTGTGGGGGGATATGAGACGACGCCGTCGACCCCCGCTCGCGTTTCATACGCCCGCTTCTAAAGTTTGCGCGGTCGTCGTGTTCGACCTTATTTTTTTGCAGCCGCGTTGGCTCACAACACTTTTATATGGCGCTCTTGCGCCGCTCACCGCTCATTGGCGTTACAATATGCGAAAATTTTTCAACCAAGTGGTCGGCGCTTATGGCCCCGCCACTTTTCCTACACCCTCACTGTACGAACTACACTCAAACCTAAAAACCTGGTTGCAGCTGCTGTTGTGGTTGTTACAGTCGGTTGTCGTTGCTGTTGTTGCCGGTTGTTGTTGTTGTTGCCGGTTGTTGTTGTGGTTACCGGTTGTTGTTGTTGTTGCCAGTTGTTGTTGTTGTTACCGTTGGGTCAGTGCGGTGAGCCTATGTTAGGTCGGCACCCGCTGTTGTAGATGCTGGTTGCTGTGGCCCGATGGCTGAGGCGATGACTATGTGGCCGAGCTGCAGTGACGCAGCGTTCGACTGATGACGCTGCCGCGCTGAGATGTCGTTGGTGATATTGGCGATCTTGGCGGTTGGGCGATATTGTAGCGCTGGTCTCGAGGCCGCTTTAACGGCCGCGCATGCGAATTGCGGCACCCGCCTCCCCGTACCTTTGTGTTGTCGAGGGTCGCGCTGCCGTCGCGCTTGCGTGAATGTGAGCTAGCCCGCTGTGCTTACTCGCACTGTTGTTGCTGGAAAGGCCCGTGTATTACACTGCACGGCTGCAGACCGTGCTAATCAAGTTTAACCGATGGCACCACTGGTGGTGCTTTTGTTGTCGATTTGGCTGACGTCGCGGTAGGTGGGCCTGTGGTGGCTGCGCTTACTCCCAGGCGTGATTCGCTTCCGCTCGCCTTCTCGGTGGCGTAGCACCCGAGTTGTCGGGGAATATCTCCTAAAATGGAAACGCGCTCTGATTACCACTTTTTCCTCTGTAAGATGGATTTGACTTACCCGTGGTGCTGCTACCTCGACCAGAATGTGGGGGCTCGCACTTTACCCGATTTCTGCCGGGGCTGCCCCTTTGCGGACCCGTAATTCCTCGCCGCTTCCAAATTTGGTGTTGCGGACTTGTTGCGCCCACTTCCCAGAACGCCTGGGACACAAAATTGTGATAGGTGCTGGCCTACCTGTTACGATGCCGGGAATTTTCCCGGATCAAAATTTTTAGACTTGTTGCCGCCTCCGCTGTCGATGATGAAAAGGCGGAAACCGGAAAACCGCCACATGACGTTTGCCTACGTGGCATGACGTTTTGTGACGTGTACGGAAGTGTCCTGAAATTGGTGCTGCCAGCTCGTTTGGGTTGCTTCTGGGCACAGGGTGAACGCAACAGGGCGAGCGCTGCAGCCCATTCCTGCTTGGGCAGGCGCTCGAGAGGCCGGTCTTCCTGTGCCGCTTCCTGCTTATCGTCGTAAGTCCTTCGCATGGTATATGCCCACGGATCGTCCAGCTGCGTCTCCAACTTCGTATAACGCGTTTCCCTTGGATGACAGGATCATGGACCGCAGATATTTTGGCGAAAGCTTGGCATTGAACCCGTCGGTCGCATTACTTAATCTGAAATTCCGCCGGTACACAATTTCGCCTTCCCGGTATCTCACTGGACGAGCCCGGGTGTTGTACGTCCGCTGCCCTTTCCTGTACGCCTCTTCCAGGTTCTTTATTAGCTTTTCTCTGATGAGCCACGCCCGGTCCCCTCTCTGGATGACGTCTATATCCGTTTCTCGCAAGCCTCGAGTCGCCGCAGGGTTTCATACGCTCTGCCGTGCTGAACCATCGTTTGCCCGAATACTGCTGTGTACGGCTCTATTTGGATGGCCTCGTGTACCGCGCTCCGTATTGCAAAGGCCGCCAACGACACGTGTTCATCCCAATTGCTCTGGTCCGCACCCGCGATATATGTGCGCAGCATGGCGAGCAGCGACCGATTGACCCTCTCGGACGCGTTCGCCTGCGGCGCGTACGGTGCAGTCCTGACCTGGCTCACCCCGTAGCTCCTTAAAAACCCCACAAACGAATCTGCTATGAATTGCCTACCATTGTCGGAGTGTAAAGTCTCAGGCACGCCAAAAATGTGAAACACCTCCGTCTCGAGATATCTAATTACCTCCTGCGCCGTCGCTTGCCTCATGGGCTTGAAAAATACGAACTTTGTGAAGTGGTCCAGAACTACGAAGATCACCGTGTTTCCCGACCGCGACCGCGGGTACGGCCCGCAGAAGTCTACATAAAGCCTCTGAAACGGCCGCTCCGTTCAGAAGCGATCTGTCATTGGCGGTCTCGAGGATACGTTCGGCGCCTTGGCGCACTTACACAACTCGCATCTCGCGACGAAGTTTCGCACGGCTCCAGCCATTCCCGGCCAAAATGCTTTGCCCCTTAGCCTGTGCAGTGCTTTCGCTGTACCGCCATGACCGGCCGACCTATCTCCGTGCGCCTGCTCTAGCAAACGTTGTCTCAGTCCCTCTGGCACCCATACTCTCCATACCGATTCTTCTTCTTCTTCCGCGCGACTTGGGCGCACTCTCTTATACACGATGCCATCGACGACTCGCAGATCCGGTAACCTTTCAGCATTTCGTGTAATCTGACGCCCCAATGACATGTACTCCTCGCTAGTGAACTCCGGCGATGTGAAGTCGATCTCGGCCATGGCTTCCAGCTCGCTCACCTCCTCCATGTGCATCCGGCTCAATGTATCTGGTACGACGTTCTGCGCGCCCTTGCGGTGTGCTATTTTGAAGTCGAATCCCTGTAGCTTCAGGCTCCACCTAGCCAACCGTCCCGAGAGATCTTTCTGTCCCATGAGCCATTTCAGACTCATGTGATCAGTGATCACGGTGAATGGGAGACCTTCCAGGTACGCACTCCAACTCAGTTATGGTGTAGTTGCGCTGGGCGGAATTCAGCTTCTGCGACATGAACGCGATCGGTCGCTCGTTGCCTTCATCATCCTTTTGAAAAAGCACGCTGCCGATGCCCTGTGTGGACGCGTCGCATTTCACGTAGAAGTGCTTGCTGAGGTCAGGATTTACGAGTACCTCGGCTGATGTGAGCGCCGTTTTAAGCTGTTCGAACGCCTCCACAGCTTCTGGAGTCATCGCGAACGTTTTGGCCTTGCGCAGGCACTCCGTCATCGGCGCGGCGATTGTGGCAAAGTTTGAGATGAATCTCCGGTACCACCCGCACATGCCTAGAAAGCGGCGCAGCTGCTTGATAGTGGTCGGTACCGGGAATTCCACAATTGACCGCACTTTTTCGGGATCGGTTTTCAACTCACCCTGCCCTACTAAATATTTCACCTCGCGATGGGAGAACTTGGATTTGTTCACATTGATGGTGAGACCAGCGCTAGCGAGACACTCAGCTACTTCGGCCAGGTGCACCAGGTGCGACTCGAAGTCCGGAGAACATACCAACAGATCGTCGATGTAGACGCGAGGGGATCACCTTGTCCATCAGTCGGCACAACCGCTGACTGGCGTTGCACAAGCCGAAGGGCATCACCTTAAAGTGATACAATGGTCGGCCCGGAACGGTGAACGCGGTCTTCTCCCTCGACGCCGGCTCCAACGGGATCTGCCAGAAGGCGTCCTTCAAGTCGATCCCGGAAATGAAGTGCGTCTCCCGCAAACGCGCTAGAATCCCCTCCACGTGCTGTGTGGGATATGCATCTTTTTTCGTGCGCTCATTGAGCTTACGCATATCCACACACAGACGCTTTTTCCCGGGTTTCTCCACTAGAACGATCGGCGAACTCCACGCGCTATTGCTCTCTTCGATGACATCTAGCTTGAGCATGCGGTCAATTTCCTCGTAAGCGTACTTCTGTTTGACCGGTGACATCGGGTAATGTCGTTGCTTCACCGGCACCGTGTCATCCGCGACCTCAATCGTGTGTTCTAGGAGATGCGTCCTTCCGAGACCAAGCTCTGTGAACGACGGAAACAACCCTTTCACGCGCTCTACCTCCCTGCTCTGGTGGGCGGTGAGGTCCAGTTGTCCCTGAGTGTCCAATTCTGAGATGACCATGGGCGCCACCCCGAAGGTATCCCAGAAGTCGATCCCCAGGTACAACTCCTGCTTTAGACTGGGCACTAAGTATAGCGTCATTGGCCTCAGCCTCCCGCGCCAACTTACCTCCACCTCGACCTTTCCGACCACAGCTTGCGCTTTCCCGTCTGCCGTTTTCAAATGTTCCCTAAGCTTGAGCAACTTGCCCCCCATCTTCTCTTCCCACGAGCGCAACCGAACCGAAGCAGCTTATTGAGGCGCCACTATCCAACAAGCCTTGCATTTTTACTCCCTCGATTTCCACCTGCGCATACGGCCGCTTGTCGACCGCGTCGCGAATGACCGTTTCTTCAATCGCCTTCGCCGCGCGCCGCTTGTCTTCTGTTCGCCTGCGTATTTTAATTACTTTTCTCCAACTTCTGTTCGGTTCATATTCCGCCGCTTCTGTTCCGATGCACTCGTCGCTCACAGGATATATCCCTGAAGAGGTCTGAAATATTCGCGCTCGCGCTGCCTCGTACCTGGCTTGTCGCTCGCTTAGAGACAAATGCGCTGTCGCCCCATGCGCGCTTCCCCCCACGCGCTGACTATTAAAACTTGTCGTACTTGGTTTACAAAAATCTGTATTGTTTGGTTTGTTTAAAATTTGGTTAACTTGCAAAATTACTTCTCCGGGGTTGTCCGACGCTGACAGGGCTCCCCGGTCTTCCTGTCGCTCTCCTGGTTTTACGCCTGGCATCCTTCGCAGAGCTGCTTGCTGGGCAAATTGCACTTATAGCTGTAGTGTATGACAATTTATATTATAATTGGTAGCACAGTGTAAACTACTAACCACTACTACAATAAGGGCTCTCACGAATGTAAGTAATTAACTTGACGAAGCGAGCGCATATTTCTCATTGCTCTTGCATTGTGCCTAATGAATTTGCCGGTGCACTGCACCTCGTTGCTTTTGCGTTTTTTTAGTCGTTCATTCGCCGTGCTGCTATACACATTTTATATCATCAAAATACCAAATAAATATCGAATTAATTATTAATAACTAAACGTC
The DNA here is from genome assembly GCA_951509765.1 of Sphenella marginata. NCBI lineage: Eukaryota > Metazoa > Arthropoda > Insecta > Diptera > Tephritidae > Sphenella > Sphenella marginata. The sequence goes on along the minus strand of OX608079.1, from coordinate 52,149,954 downwards.
TAGTTATTACAGTGGCGACGAGGAAATATTAGAATCTTCAGCGTGCGATTAAGCAAAAATAATGGCTACCAATATAATTGGATCGCTGCCGCGATTCCATCATGAAGAAAATTCATGGAGCGTGGTTCAGCAACAAATTTCGCAGTTTTTATTGCGAACGCCATTAAAGAAGTTCAAGTGAAAAAAGCCATATTGCTGACGGCGCTCAGCGAAAAAGCATATGTGCTTCTACAGAATTTGGTAAGCCCAGCAGCGCTTGAACAGGACACCACTACGTACGAGGTATGCATTTCTGCAATGAAAGATCATTTTAAACCGATGACGTCAGCTTTTACCGAACGCTATAAATTTTATAATGCGAGTAAAGCAACAAATGAATCTGTAAACGATTGGGCAGCGCGAGTAAGGTCATTAGCGGTCAATTGTGAGTTTGGCACAATGCTCGAAACCGCGATTCGCGACAAATTCGTTATGGGGCTGGAAAAATGTCCGGCTCGGGATAAAATATTTTTAGAAAATATAACGTGCAGCATGACCAAAGTAGTGGAGATAGCAAACACGGCGGAGTATATTCGAAAGCACAACGACCTTAGTGACATCAAGCAAGAACCGCAAGAAGCTCTGCACTTTGTAAGCAACAAAAGCAAATCATCGCAAAGCAAGGCAAAACCGGGTAGCAACCAACAACAGCAGCAGCATCAGAAACAGGCAAACGGAACATCAAAGCAACAACAACAAAAATCCTGTACGGTGTGTGGGCTTGCGGGTCACTCTAGTTATAACTGTAGGTATAAAAATTATAAATGCAATGTATGTAAAAAGAAAGGGCATTTGCAAAAAGTGTGTACTACTAAAAAAGCTGAACTTAAGTACGTGGAAAACAGTGAGATCAATTTGTTTTCAGTGCGGAGCAAGGGTGATGGTCCCATTAAAATTAAGGTAATCGTGCATAAAGTTCCACTGTTGATGGAGCTGGACACGGGCTCAGAGTTTAGTGTAATATCGTTCGATACCTACATGCGTTATTTTAAAAGTAAATCACTGTCCACGACGAATAACACAATGGTGTTGCAATTAAGCCAGCTGGCATATGTGAAATGCTTGTGGAGTACCACGGTAAATCCGCGTCGGTGTCGGTAATAGTGGTTAAGAATGGGGGACCGCCGCTTCTAGGAAGAAATTTTTTATATGCTTTCGGTATAAATCTAGCTAATTTTAATTATTCCGACACCAGTGGTAATTCAGATGCACGTAAAGTGGTAGACAAATTCCCGGCGCTATGGGATGGGAGTTTAGGGTGCTTTAAAAAAGCACAGGCAAAATTGCGATTAAAAGAAGGGGCGACTCCTAAATTTTGCAAACCACGGCCAGTGCCTCTGGCGATTCAGCAAAAAGTAGAGCACGAAATCGAGAAATTAGTTAAGCTAAACGTGTTGGAGCCGGTAGATTTTTGCGAGTGGGCGACTCCTATCGTACCGGTCTTAAAAAAAGATGGCGGTGTTCGGATATGTGGGGATTTTAAAGTGTCAGTAAACCCCAATCTGTTGGTTGACAAGCATCCGTTGCCTCGTATAGAGGATATTTTTTCTAAACTACATGGGGGGCAAGAGTTCACCAAATTGGACTTGACCATGGCTTATCAACAAATTGAGTTGGAACCCTCATCACGTAAGTTAACCACAATAGCAACAACTAAATGCTTGTTTCAGTACACACGCCTTATCTATGGACTCTCTTCCGCGCCATCAATTTTCCAAAAGTTAATGGAAGGTCTTTTAATGCATTTAGATGGGGTAGTGGTTTTTCTCGATGATATTTTGATAACAGCGCCGAATAGGAAACTCCACATGGAAAGAGTAGAAAGCGTATTTAACATATTACAAGAAGCTGGGTTAAAGCTGGCAAAAGAAAAATGTAGTTTCTTTAGTAGTAGCGTGGAGTACCTTGGTCATATTATTGACAAGCAAGGGCTGCATACGAATCCCAAAAAAGTGAGGGAAATTGAAAACATCGCGTACCCAAAAAATGTGAAAGAGTTGCAGGCATTCTTAGGCGTAGTAAATTTTTATAGAAGATTTTTGCATAACGTTGCCAGTATTGGTGCACCATTATATGAATTGCTTAAAAAAGATGTAGTGTTCCAGTGGTCTGAAGGTTGTAGTCGCGCAGTGGATGAGCTTAAAATTGCCTTAAAGGCTGATACGTGTTTAGCACATTTTAATCCTATGGTTAAAACGAAATTAACCGTGGATGCTAGCCCAGTGGGGGTGGGGGCAGTGTTGTCCCAAATTTCAGACCAAGGTGAGGAGCGGCCAATAGAGTTTGCTTCGCGTAAATTGTCGGATACCGAACAACGCTATTCGCAACTGGATCGAGAAGCAGTAGCTATTCTGTACGGCGTAAACAAGTTTCACCACTTTCTATATGGCCGCCACTTTACATTGGTAACTGACAACAAACCACTGCACCACATTTTCAACCCTAAAAAGGGTATTCCGTTAATGGCAGCGAGTAGACTTCAGCGCATAGCGCTCACGTTATCGGGTTACAGTTTCGATATAGCTCACATTAAGTCAGCCACGAACATAGCCGATTTCTTTTCAAGGTATCCTGGCAATAAAGAAGAAGCCATGGATGACAATTCAGAAGGGGTGTATCTGAATTACGTGGAAGGAGTAGGTATGCCTGTGAACCTCAAAAAAGTACAAGAAACCGTTAAAAGCGACGCACTATTGCAGAAGGTTATCGAGTACGTGAACTCAGAATGGCCTCGAAAATGCGAAGATGCGGAGTTACGTCCATATTTTGATAGGAGCTTGGAGTTGTCCATAGATAAGGAATGCTTGTTCTGGGGGTATAGACTAGTTATTCCCAATGCCCTGCAAACAGAGGTAGTGGAGTTTTTACATGATTCCCATATGGGGATAAGCAAAATGAAGGCCATGGCGAGGGAATGTTGTTGGTGGCCAGGTCAGGCCAAAGATTTGGAAGATGTCGTGAAGTCGTGCGAGTCATGCTTGATGACGCGCGCTAGTCCGGCAAAGCAGGAGCTCGAGACTTGGAAATGGCCGAAACAGCCATGGAGTCGAATTCGCGTTGACTTTTTCGGCCCTTTCATGAATAGGTGGTGTCTAGTGATAGTAGATAGTTACACAAAATGGGTCGAGTGCGTGGATATGGGGAAAAATACCACGAGTAAGGCGACTATAGATGTGTTAAAAAATATTTTTGCGCGTTTTGGATTACCGGAAACGTTGGTTTCGGATAATGGTACCGCTTTCGTGTCCCAGGAGTTCCAAAGATTTTTACAATTAAATGGTATTCAGCATTCTACCACGCCAGTTGGCCACCCTGCCACTAATGGGTTAGCGGAAAATACCGTGAAGACTTTTAAAATCGCTTTAAAAATGTACTAAACCGGTTTTTATTGGACTATCGCAATGCTGCGCACTGTAGCACAGGGGTCTCACCCGCACAACTTATGTTCAGTAGACAGTTGCGTACACGGTTGAATTTATTGAATCCAAAAAGAAGAGCTGAAGAAAAAACTAAGGAGGTTATTGAATAAAATGTAATAAAGCAGCAAAATAGACAGAAAAAAAATTATCGCGGATCCAAAACAAATAAGTTTAAAGTAGGCGAGCAGGTAATTGTTAAAGATTTTTCAATTCCGGGGCGATTTTCGTGGACCAAGGCAATCATTGTCAAAGCTCTTGGAAAACAAATTTTTATCGAATCCGCTGGAAAAAATAAAGCTTAATAACGATTTTCATGAACAAGGTAACGAAAATTCCCGGAAATCGCCTGAAATTGATACGAACAGAGTAGTTTTGGATGATCCCAATAATAAAAATGTTACCGAAAGTGGGAGTCAGCAAACCCACAGATACAATTTGCGTAAAAGGAAGAAATCTAATTGATGTTAAATGAATTCTACCGAATATTGTTTCATATATTGTTTATACTTTCATCAACATGTAACAATAAATAGCTTATATAATAAATAAGTGAATTAAATTATTGTATAAGTGAATGGAATAAAATTGTACCCTTTTTTTTTTTATAAGCATTGTAAACGTAGGATGAACGATTAAAAAGGGGGATATTGTAGTGTATGACAATTTATATTATAATTGGTAGCACAGTGTAAACTACTAACCACTACTACAATAAGGGCTCTCACGAATGTAAGTAATTAACTTGACGAAGCGAGCGCATATTTCTCATTGTACCTAATGAATTTGCCGGTGCACTGCACTTCGTTGCTTTTGCGTTTTTTTAGTCGTTCATTCGCCGTGCTGCTATACACATTTTATATCATCAAAATACCAAATAAATATAGAATTAATTATTAATAACTAAACGTCTAGTTATTACAATAGCAAATCATGCTATGTAACCGCCCATCACAGCTGTGTCCGCCTGCACGCTCCTGTGGCTGGTCATCTCTTTTGGGCTTCGTATCGCCCGAAGGCTCCTTCCGCATTGGCCTATCCCTGGTGGGTCTGTGAAACGCCTCCAGCGTTACTGGTTCGGCCTCAGCGCTGTCGTCCTCCAGCTCTTCGAGCGTCTTTCTGCGATACGGCTTTGTTTCGTACTCCGCCAAGTGCTTTTCCGCCCTGCGACACTCCCTCCTGAGATCCTCTAGCGACTCGATCCGGCAACCAAAGATGAGGTTCTTTATCCGCGGCTTCAGATTTCTACGCATCAGGTTAACTAGGCTTTGCTCCGGCAGCCTGGTCCGCATCGTCAGCTCCATGCCCCTAACTACCGCATAAAACTCCTCAAACTTTTCGTTGTACTCCTGCTTGCGCTCGTTCATCGCCTGGTGGATTTCTTCATCGCAGTCCGCCTTTCTAAACTGCTCCACAATCGCCTTCCGAAACGCCTGGAAGTCCACGAAGCTGTCGTCCGGATGCTCCTCAGTGTACAGCCAGTACCATTCTTGCGCCTGTCCTTCTAGCAGAAGGCGAAAATTGGCGAATAAGTCTTGCGCCGAAATTTTGTGTTTTTTTCGAAGCGTGTCTACGCGGAAAAGAAAGCGCTCGATCGGGATCGCCTTTGGACCCGGGTCGAACTTGAGGCGCCAATCGCGTATGGCCTTCGTAGCCGCTCTCTCGTACTGTGCCGCGCGTGCCCCTGGCGTTTTCCGCGCGCTGGTGACACGCTCGCCGCCACTCTGTTCGCGTTCGTCCGCGCTTGCCTCGGCGTCCTGCAACCACTCTTCGCGCCGCGCCGCCTCTCGCGCGACCCGATTCTCGCTCTCGCCCTCCAAGTCCGCTAGCCTGCTTGATAACACATTGATGTCCTTCCTGAATACCTGCGCAACCTCCCAGACCGCCTCCGTTGTTGAGCGGCTCATCTCTAGCTGATACTGGAAGAACATTTCCTCGAACTTCCGCATCAGCGCTTCGCCTACCGCGTCGGCCGTCGCGTTCTTAGGACTTGCGCCTACCTGCGTTGAATGTCCATGCGCTCCCAACTGTTCAGTGTGTGCACGCGCGCCTGTCTCACTATGCGCGCCCGCCCCTACAAGCCCGCCCGCGTCGCCATTTGCCTCGTCGCGGTACTGCGCTTCCAAGTGCGCCATTCCCCTCTCCAATTCCACAACGCCTACGCTGCTACGCCGCTCCACCTTATTTGGATCCTTCGACATTACGGCACGCGCGCTTATTAATAAGACGTTGATGCAAACGAAGTTAAAAAAACTAACCCAATGTCAAAAAACTCAAACCTCAACTACCAACAAACCCGAAATATACGTGGTACATATACGTGGTTTATTAACGTGTGTATATACGTGTTGCAATATGTTTATTATCTATCTACGGATGTGCCACTAGATAGGATGTGAAAAGAAAACTAAAAAAATTAAAATGAAATTGATGAAAATGAAACTTCGTGCCTTCTTTACCTGATGTGGTGTTCGTCCGCCTAACGTCGTCCGTCTGTTCCCGTACCCCCTAAAACAGTCCGGTCCCCCAACCCCAAACAACAGCAGATACTATCAGCCGGCGCTAAAGTTGGCCAACTGAGCTACCTGCTCCGTTTAGCCCCCCCATGGAATCCTTCTACGAACACTATCGTCCACTCTTAAACTGGCAAAACGAGCTGCCCGCAGACTTGATCCCTCGTGGCAAGGTCAGAAATTGCCACTATTGCCCAGCCTAAACAACACCAAAACAAGCTGGCTGACCCCTGGTCCCCTGTCCACGATGCCCCCCCCGCATCGATACTACTGACCAGCTAACGAAGCCAAGTCAGGCTACCGATGTGTGATGAAACTAAAAATTTTAAACTTGAAAATCAAAACTCGAAATTTGATAGCCACTGATGCAAACGCCAACATTCCCGAAGTGTGTCCGAAATCCTCTAAAGCTCCACTCATTGTGGGCCCCACGTTGGGCGCCATTTCTGTTACGTGCTGGCCTTTGGGTGGTGGCTACTGCATCCCCTGGCGTCCACACACCCTCGCGTCGCATACCCCGGGAAAGCCGTGCAGGTATGCTTGCATATGCACGAGCTAGCTCGCCGGACTGTGGGGTGGATTGTTGGCTCCCCGAAGCATGCCAGCCGCACCATACAAAAAAAACTCATACCTGACCGCATGTCACTTGTACTTCGGGTCTGCAGGCGCTGCAACCCCCTTGACTAATTCTCCCTTCCGGCTATAGATGGTATTTTGGCCGGGCCACTCAAAACCCTCCCAACCTTGGTCGGCTGTGGCAGAATATTTTCGCCGACCCCAATAAATACCCCCTGAATACCCCTTAGCAAATCCCCATGTCCATCCCTGTCCAGTCCGTCCGTCCCCACCACATCTGAAAAGAAGAACACTTAATTTCGATTAGCAAACTAGCAATACATTATAGTTTTATTGTGATAAATTCATAAAAAACGAGAAATGAAAAATATTGTATATGAGTCGATATTCATGCCCTTCATGGGCTTTGGCTTATGTCTAGACTATACTAGCATGAACAAAGGTGTGTGTAACTCTAACTAAATTATGCTTATATACCCACGCTATATGGGTATGCTATTTCGAAGCCGGAGTGTGCGCGTGTATGGGTGTGTGCTTATTCGACCCTAATGAGTCGTCCGCCGATGGACTATGATCCCCAAAGCTTGGGATACCGGTGTATGATACGCTCACACACCTATACAACCACCCTCCGTACCTTCGTCTCGGTGAACATGAGAGTTTTTAAATCGAAACTAAACAAAAATTCAAAATCGAAATAGTCGACAAAGTGTCAGACTAAAAAAAATTCAAATCAAAAAAACGCGTTCATATATGTATTGTATTACATGTGTGTGTATAGTAGTGTTGGTCCACCTCAGTGGTACATTGGCTGCTTCAAGAATGTGCGCATGTGTGTGTGCGTGCCTTCATTCGACCCTAGCAGGTCGTGACTGGTTATCCAGTATGACTCCTAAAATTTGGGAGGTTGATTACTTGCGCGCACACACACTCACATGCCTACACTCTATCGGCTATACCGTGAATTGAACAACAAAATGTAAAATACAATAAATTTAATGTATGTAAGGAAATTAGCAACAGACCCGTCGTCTATGCTGTCAGGACATCGATGGCTTCGCCTAAATGCCCACTTTAGGATACCAGGTGTTTATTACATTCCCGCCCGGGCCTACAAGACGTCTTGAGACAGGGGTTAGGGTGAGTGCACAATGGGCACAAAAAAAAGCAAAAGAAAATGAGAGGAATAGGTCCTCGAGTGTGGGGGGATATGAGACGACGCCGTCGACCCCCGCTCGCGTTTCATACGCCCGCTTCTAAAGTTTGCGCGGTCGTCGTGTTCGACCTTATTTTTTTGCAGCCGCGTTGGCTCACAACACTTTTATATGGCGCTCTTGCGCCGCTCACCGCTCATTGGCGTTACAATATGCGAAAATTTTTCAACCAAGTGGTCGGCGCTTATGGCCCCGCCACTTTTCCTACACCCTCACTGTACGAACTACACTCAAATCTAAAAACCTGGTTGCAGCTGCTGTTGTGGTTGTTACAGTCGGTTGTCGTTGCTGGTTGTTGTTGTTGTTGCCGGTTGTTGTTGTGGTTACCGGTTGTTGTTGTTGTTGCCAGTTGTTGTTGTTGTTACCGTTGGGTCAGTGCGGTGGGCCTATGTTAGGTCGGCCCCCGCTGTTGTAGATGCTGGTTGCTGTGGCCCGATGGCTGAGGCGATGACTATGTGGCCGAGCTGCAGTGATGCAGCGTTCGACTGATGACGCTGCCGCGCTGAGATGTCGTTGGTGATATTGGCGATCTTGGCGGTTGGGCGATATTGTAGCGCTGGTCTCGAGGCCGCTTTAACGGCCGCGCATGCGAATTGCGGCACCCGCCTCCCCGTACCTTTGTGTTGTCGAGGGTCGCGCTGCCGTCGCGCTTGCGTGAATGTGAGCTAGCGCGCTGTGCTTACTCGCACTGTTGTTGCTGGAAAGGCCCGTGTATTACACTGCACGGCTGCAGACCGTGCTAATCAAGTTTAACCGATGGCACCACTGGTGGTGCTTTTGTTGTCGATTTGGCTGACGTCGCGGTAGGTGGGCCTGTGGTGGCTGCGCTTACTCCCAGGCGTGATTCGCTTCCGCTCGCCTTCTCGGTGGCGTAGCACCCGAATTGTCGGGGAATATCTCCTAAAATGGAAACGCGCTCTGATTACCACTTTTCCCTCTGTAAGATGGATTTGACTTACCCGTGGTGCTGCTACCTCGACCAGAATGTGGGGGCTCGCACTTTACCCGATTTCTGCCGGGGCTGCCCCTTTGCGGACCCGTAATTCCTCGCCGCTTCCAAATTTGTCGATGATGAAAAGGCGGAAACCGGAAAACCGCCACATGACGTTTGCTGACGTGGCATGACGTTTTGTGACGTGTACGGAAGTGTCCTGAAATTGGTGCTGCCAGCTCGTTTGGGTTGCTTCTGGGCACAGGGTGAACGCAACAAAGTTCAATCATTTATTTTAATATTTAAGTTATTTGCGGTCCCTGCAAATCGGTACAATGCGCTGGCCACGCTAGCGACAGATTGATGGGTGTACACACACATACTTGTCAATCGCTTTGCTTTGCATTGTCATTATTATTGCAATAAGAGAAAATCATCTCGTTTATTTTTGAATGCGATCGTGCCGCCAAAATTAAATTTCTTTTATAATTAAAAATTAAGTTATTTAATGTATTTAGATATAGTTTAAAGTGAAATAAACTATTGTTAATTAAAATTGAAATCGTTTGAGAGTGTTCGCATTATTTTTTGGGGAAAAATAAGCATTGTCACCAGCATCACCTATTGCCGGTGAAACAACAGAAACAACATAGTCGGCATATATACAGCGGAGCATCACCACCCGTTGAAATACCAGCAGCAGTGCACAAACATTTTTCTCCGCTATACCACCGCTTACATAAGAAATAAGAAGGTAACCATCTCAAGATTAAACAATTCCTATAAATAACTGGAATCTATTATATCTATTTATTAATAGGCTAACACTCTCCCCATAGTAATATTCGCAACCCAACTTCATATAGTATTTATAGATAGATCCCTATAAAAGTTATATTGCAATCTTGGTATGGACTATTTCTACTGTCTCGAGAAAAATAATGTTGAAAATTATGCTTTGTTTATTTGTTATTAAACAAAAAAGAAGCCTACAAACTTTCCAAAACTCTCCAGCTATTTTGTAATCTCCAACAGCACAACATATATAAAAGCTTTTACCAAAAGCCAAAGCTACAGTATCTGACTGTTTCATTGTACGCTAGATGGACCAGTGCGCGCCTTGCGCAAGAATTTCACCACTACGCTCAGCGACATCTACAACCCAGTAGATAAAGTCTCTGATTCACAACAGAAATGATATACATGATACAGCAGTGGCGCAGGTGGTAAGGGATCAAGCTCGGGTTCGGGGCAGGTTAAGTTTTGTTTTTTTTATAAATTAAATTTGCCTTGAAACATATAACATATGAAAACCTTTTATCATGATATTTTTTTTTTAATTTATTGAAAATTGGCCAGAAAAATATTACCAATTGTCTCATTTAGAGCAAAGCTGTAAGTAGACGCTGGAAAGTATAAGTAGTTGCTGGCGTCATTTTAAATAATTTTCCTTGCTTTAAAAGGATTAAAAAAAAAAACAATTCCCATTTTTGTCTTCACCGAGAAACCCGAGAACCGAAGTCAGGTGTCCTGCAAGTAGTATACATTTATACCCATTTTGGTATAAAAATTGTACAATTAGTGTCTTCATATGACATGCTCGAACAAATGTGACCAATTTATTCCATTTAAAAGAGACTAAATATGATCCAACTATGGAAGGTCGTGGCATGAGACAGCTGATTAAAAAGTTTATATCAATACCCTAACTCTGTTGTACTACCACCCTAATGTGTGAGTGGCATCACCACCTCGCAAAATTTCGCACTTTTTAAAAACTACGAAAACCACACAAACCCTTCTGCTATCATTCATATGCAGTAATCCAGGAGCTGCCACTTGCTTTTATTTGTGTGCCAAAAAAATTGTGCTAAATCCTGTACAACATCATTTGAAGCCTAAGAAATCAATCTTAACTACTTATGCATACTTAGCATATACTTGACTTGACTTGAGAACTGTCACTTAGCACTTAGAAAAATAGCAAGAGAGCACACTAGCCAGTTTCAAATAAGAGTAAAAGTTTCCCATATCGAATTGCTTTTTAAAAGTAATCGTGTGATTTTTTACATATAACTCAGTAAAAAGTACCAAAACGCATTTTCTTGGCATTAGGTTTCGATTTTCTGAGCTTATCTACAATCAGTATATAGTCAATGCCAAAAAAACAACTATAAGGCATTTTGGGAGGAAAAAAATTTTTTTTTAGGATAGCCTAGTTTGAATTCAATTTATTTGACAGTAAGTTTTGCGGCTGTCATATGAATAATATACATCCAAAAATTCTTATCCCTATAGAATAGTTGGAGGATTTTATTCAAAATGTTAAAAAAAAGGTATGGCATCACACAGTTCTCTCACGGCGCTGACTAAACTTAGAATTTACATAGAAAATCAAAACTCAACAGAATTCTAAGTCAGTTCAAGTAGGGTAATCGGATACATGCAAACTTCATTAAACAGAACGCTAAGTGGCAGTTCCAAATCAAGTCAAGTCTATGCTAGGTATGCATAATGGCTGCTTTAGCTTACACGCTCACGCATATGGGCAATCCTGTAAGCTCAAAGATTTTAAAACTCATTCATTTTACATACATACATACATATACATACTTATGAGGGGAAGCCATGCGATTATAAACGTTACCGAAAAATTGAGAAATCGTCATTCTCTCTGCCGAAAATTTCTGCGCATTTGGTTTCTTCTACTAGGTGCGTGAAACACTTGCTCAAATTTTCAAATTTTTTGCCCTCATTCCTTTTACTAACCATAGATAAATAGATTTGAGACTCTTCGTTTCGAGAGAGCGCTGTCAAAATGCACATTGAAATATTGAATTTATTGGTAAATATGGATTGATAGGATCAAAAGCACTATAAACACCGTTGTTGGGTGCATGGGGGCTGGTCCTCTACTTAAAATTTCTGGAGTTCTTCTAACAAAATCAATAACATAAGGCCAAGTAAAAAATGTACTTAAGGTTTTTTGTTGATAAATTTTGACTGGCTTATAGTATTGACCTTCCGCCTGCATATTATTATCAGGGACACCGAACCGCATGTTTTGATGTAGCACTTAACATTTTTCATAACTTCTACCCTTTGACCCCAAAGCTAAAAAGTTACCGACTATTTCGGTAAATTTTTTCGTTGCCTTAGTCTGGCCTTCGGCGAAATGCCATTTATTTTGACTCTCCTGCTCTCCTGCATTGTACAGAATAAATTTTCTAAAATTTTTGCACGCCATAACTTCAAAAACACCTAGAAATAGTAGGGTAATGTAAATTGGCATACATACATTATGTTGGTGTAAAACTGATAATATGAAGTATGTATGTATATAAAAGAAAAAGTTAAAAAAACAGTTGAAAGAAGTAAATTAAAAAATTCACACGTTCACGGACATTTATCAATTGAGCTCTTATTTTCAATAAAATTTAAAACAATTTGATAGCGAGATGATAAAATAAGCATATTTGCGACCTTTAGGGCCGTTTTCACGACTAGGCGTCAAATTTTTCAACTTTTTTTTTATATTCACCAAATTTTTGGAAAAAGCGACTGATATAAACCAGTTATACGAAGAAAAGTTGTTTAAGTTCACGAAGGAGTCTATGACATGCTATATCTCCTGTGACAAAACAAAACCAAGTAAGTAGCTCTCCCGCGACTTATGCAAAACGGAGTAAGTCTTAAGCAGCCATTATGCATACTTAGCATAGACTTGACTTGACTTGGGAACTGCCATTTAGCACTTAGAAAAATAACAAGAGAGCACACTAGCCAGTTTCAAATAAGAGTAAAAGTTTCCCATATCGAATTGTTTTTTAAAAGTAATCGTGTGATTTTTTACATGTAACTCAGTAAAAAGTACCAAAACGCATTTTCTTGGCATTAGGTTTCGATTTTCTGCATAAAGCATTTTGGGAGGAAAAAAAATTTTTTTTAATGCAATTTATTTGACAGTAAGTTTTGCGGCTGCCATATGAATAATAACCATCCAAAAATTCTTATCTCTATAGAATAGTTGGAGGATTTTATTCAAAATTTAAAAAAAAAGGTATGGCATCACACAGTTCTCTCATGGCGCTCACTAAACTTAGAATTTACATAGAAAATCAAAACTCAACAGAATTCTAAGTCAGTTCAAGTAGGGTAATCGGATACATGCAAACTTCATTAAACAGAACGCTAAGTGGCAGTTCCAAGTCAAGTCAAGTCTATGCTAAGTATGCATAATGGCTGCTTTAGTTATTTTTCCACCTACTTACTTGGTATTGCATTTGTCACGGGAGATATGTATGTTAAAGAAAAGATTGTGGCCAGGAAAATAAGTATTTTAATTCAAAGTTTTATTTTTAGAGGAGCTGAAGAAAATTTAAATTGGTCGAATTTCCACGGGCGATACTAGCTCTAATTGTACCACATCAGTGTTGTTGCTGCTGCTGTTGGCTCGAGTTTGCAAAAAACTTACAAATTTGTAGACAAAATAGACCGCAAAAACCAACAACAAAATACATTGAAACCATAGCACGGGTTTACGTACATATGTAAATATGTACAAACAACAAGATCAACACACATAATAACATACAGACAGCTTGTCTTAAGAAATTTGTGTATACTGTTGGCAAGACCAAACAAAAAAAGGGGATTAATTGAAGTGGAGACGATTGCATCGTGACGTCACAGGGCATCATCGCTTGGTTAGAATTTTTTAACAGCGGCTTTGGTGCTGACACTGGTTCATATCCCAGTGTCCGAAAAGGGATCTGATGATTAGTCTGGAAACTCTGAAACATGTAATCCTATCCATCGCTGTTGATTTAACTTTGTAATTTTTCTCCAATTAGAATTAGAATTATTGTTAACTGGGCTCGAGCTTGCAAAAAAACTTACAAATAATATTAATATAAAAATAAATTTATTTATATAATTAATTTTTAAAGATAAAGAATATTTATATATACATATAAATTATAAATAAAATAATTATAAATCCTATTTTATAATTTAATTAAATTATTCAATTAAAATAATTTTATTGAAAAATAGTTAATAATTTTAAAAACGTTGAACATAAATTTTAAAATAATAAAATATTTGATTTAAAAATTAATTACCTCAGACAATTTTATAAAAACTTAATAATTTTATTTTTTAATTACCCCTAATCATCATTATACAATTTATTAAATTATTTGAAAAATAGTTAATAATCTTAAAATAATACAACTAGTAAGGAAGTCTAAGTTCGGGTGTAGCCGAACATTAAATACCTAGTAGTGATCGGTTTTGGTATCCTAATTTACTCAGGTCTATTTTAATACATACCTGAAAATTTGAAAATATAAATAGCTTTCCCCATGTACATGAAAGGTATGAAAATAAACTGGGTATAAAAAAAATTAATAAAAAAAAGGCAGTAGGGTGTTAACTACTTGTCCGTATATTTTGCGTGTTTGCTATCCGATTTGCGTAATTTTTGGCAGGAGTATACTACATACTATTGGGAAAATCTCACTAACTTTCATTGAAATACCTTCTTGAAATTTTAAGCAATCGCTTTTGAAAATAACAGACCTTTTTTGCTGAAAAGTGGGCGGCGCCACGCCTACTTCAACAAAATCCACAAAATTTTTTTACAGCTTAGTTTTTCCTAAAAAGCCTATTATGTGTGTAAAATCTTATTTATATAACTAATACAATTATGGAAATATCGCGATTTTAATTTTTCAAAGAAATTTTTCAGAACTGTGTTCGAAAAGTGGGCGTGTCCGTTAACCAATTTTGTTTATTGTTACAGCAAAGAGTAAGCTTTATATGTTGAACTATTTCTCCAAATATCGTTTCAATAAATTAATTTTTACCGGAGTTATGGCATGAAAAGTTTTTTGGAATAATCCACCATAAAGGGGCGGGGCCATGCCCATTTTCCAAAAATTGTGTGCTTTCGACTTTCTTTGCCCATGAACACTTTAGAGGTAAAATAGAAATGATATACAGCTAGTTTGAGCAAAGTAATTGCATATTCAATATATCTATGATCCTTTTCAAAATCTTTCGTATAAAATTGGGCGTGGACCTTACCCGATTTCGCTTACTTTTTTTCGGAATATTGCCGGTATTAATATAAATATGTGTGCTGAATTTCATTTTGCTATCTTGAGCGGTTTTTGATTTATGATTAATAATATTTCCAAATTTGACTTTATCAAAGGTGGGCGGTACCACGCACCTTTTTAAAAATTTCTTCAGAAATGTATTTGTTGCCTTAACGCTACAGTGCACACCAAATATTATCCTTATAGGTGTATTATGTACTGAATAATCACTCTTTTTGTATTTTCGAAAATATTATATGTATAGAAAGTGGGCGTGGCTTTTAACTGATTTTGCCCATTTTCAATAGCGCTCCGAGATAAGTGAAAAGGAACCTGCATACCAAATTTCATTGAGATATCTCAAGATTTACTCAAGTTATCGTGTTCACAGACGGACGGACAGACGGACCGGCATGGCTCAATCAATTTCTCTTCTCCTCCTGAACATTTTGATATGTATAAGTCAATATCTATCTCGATTCGTTTATGCCGTTACATACTACCGTTAGGCGAATGAAGTTAATATACCTTGTGTGCGAAGCACTACTAGGTATAAAAAGTATATTTATATATATATATGTTTTATATATTCTAAATTAACCCCTAATTAATTTTTATAAATTAAATTATATACAAGCAAGTAAGGAAAGGGCTGTATTCGGCTGTGCTGAAGACTTTATACCTTTCATGAATACGCATATCTTTTTTAAGTGTCCTATATGGCCAAACCACATTTATCGGAGCAATCGGTTATATGGAAGCTATATGTTATGTTACTCCGATCTGTATGATTTTCATTACACACATCACATTTATAATAAGTACCAACCTTGCAAAATTTTACGTTCCTAGCTTCTTAACTGCAAAATTTATAGCTCAAAACCCATTTATCGAAACTATCGATTATATGGGAGCTATATGTTTTGTTTGTCCGATCTGGGTGATTTTCACTACACAGGTTACAAATATAATATGTACTAAATTTCGCTCTCCTAGCTTTTTGATTGCAAGAGTTATAGGCCAAAACCCATTTATCGGAACAATCGATTGTATGGCAGCTATGCCTTGGATTGGTCTGATCTTACTGGTTCCGACAAATGATTAATATAATACAAAATGGCGACTCCATACCAAATTTCATCGAGATATCTCTAAAATTGAGGGACTCGTTTGCATTCAAATAGACAGACGGACGGACAGACGGACATGGCTAAATCAACTCAGCTCGCCGCCCTGACCATTTCGGTATACTTAATGGTGGGTCTATCTCTTCTTCTTCTCATACTTACAAACATCGGACCAAAGTTATAATACCATTTCATGTTCATGAAAGGTATAAAAAGGACGTGTGGCACTCGGGGACTGCCGCGGTAAAGCTATTGCATATTATCAACTTATGCCAGGCCCGTACGTAGCGGTGGGGGTTTTGAATTTCTTAAGACCGATAAGAAAACAAATTTTTTACGTTTATTGAATAAATGAGAAGTTAATATTGGTTAAACAATTTGATTATTATTATTATTATTATCTATATATTAATAGGCTAACACTCTCCCCATAGTAATTTTCGCAACCCAACTTCATATAGTAAGTATTTATAGATAGATCCCTATAAAAGTTATATTGCCATCTTGGTATGGACTATTTCTACCGTCTCGCGTATTTCTACCGTTTTTGTTATTAAACAAAAAAGAAGCCTACAAACTTTCCAAAACTCTCCAGCTATTTTTTAATCTCCAACAGCACAACATATGTATATAAAAGCTTTTACCAAAAGCCAAAGCTAGAGTATCTGACTGTTTCATTGTACGCTTGATGGACCAGTGCGCGCCTTGCGCAAGTCTCTGATTCACAACAGAAATGATATATATGATACAGCAGTGGCGCAGGTGGTAAGGGATCAAGCACGGGTTCGGGGCAGGTTAAGTTTTGTTTTTTTATAAATTAAATTTGCCTTGAAACATATAACATATGAAAACCTTTTATCATAATATTTTTTTTTTTTATTTATTGAAGATTGGCCAGAAAAATATTACCAATTGTCTCATTTAGAGCAAAGCTGTAAGTAGACGCTGGAAAGTATAAGTAGTTGCTGGCGTCATTTTAAATAATTTTCCTTGCTTTAAAAGAATTAAAAAAAAACAATTCCCATTTTTGTCTTCACCGAGAATCCCGATTCACCGAGAATCCCGAGAATCGAAGTCAGGTGTCCTGCAAGTAGTATACATTTATACCCATTTTGGTATAAAAATTGTACAATTAGTGTCTTCATATGACATGCTCGAACAAATGTGACCAATTTATTCCATTTAAAAGAGACTAAACATGATCCAACTATGGAAGGTCGTGGCATGAGACAGCTGATTAAAAAGTTTATATTAATACCCTAACTCTGTTGTACTACCACCCTAATGTGTGAAAACTTTGAGTGGCATCACCACCTCGCAAAATTTCGCACTTTTTAAAAACTACGAAAACCACACAAACCCTTCTGCTATCATTCATATGCAGTAATCCAGGAGCTGCCACTTGCTTTTATTTGTGTGCCAAAAAAATTGTGCTAAATCCTGTACAACATCATTTGAAGCCTAAGAAATCAATCTTAACTACTCATGCATACTTAGCATAGACTTGACTTGACTTGAGAACTGTCGCTTAGCACTTAGAAAAATAGCAAGAGAGCACACTAGCCAGTTTCAAATAAGAGTAAAAGTTTCCCATATCGAATTGCTTTTTAAAAGTAATCGTGTGATTTTTTACATATATGTAACTCAGTAAAAAGTACCAAAACGCATTTTCTTGTATCAGTATATAGTCAATGCCAAAAAAAAAAGCTATAAGGCATTTTGGGAGGAAAAAAGTTTTTTTTTAGGTTAGCCTAATTTGAATTCAATTTATTTGACAGTAAGTTTTGCGGCTGTCATATGAATAATATACATCCAAAAATTCTTATCCCTATAGAATAGTTGAAGGATTTTATTCAAAATGTTAAAAAAAAGGTATGGCATCGCACAGTTCTCTCACGGCGCTCACTAAACTTAGAATTTACATAAAAAATCAAAACGCAACAGAATTCTAAGTCAAGTCAAGTAGGGTAATCGGATACATGCAAACTTCATTAAACAGAACGCTAAGTGGCAGTTCCAAGTCAAGTCAAGTCTATGCTAAGTATGCATAATGGCTGCTTTAGCTTACACGCTCACGCATATGGGCAATCCTGTAAGCTCAAAGATTTTAAAACTCATTCATTTTACATACATACATACATATACATACTTATGAGGGGAAGCCATGCGATTATAAACGTTACCGAAAAATTGAGAAATCGTCATTCTTTCTGCCGAAAATTTCTGCGCATTTGGTTTCTTCTACTAGGTGGGTGAAACACTTGCTCAAATTTTCAAATTTTTTGCCCTCATTCCTTTTACTAACCATAGATAAATAGATTTGAGACTCTTCGTTTCGAGAGAGCGCTGTCAAAATGCACATTGAAATATTGAATTTATTGGTAAATATGGATTGATAGGATCAAAAGCACTATAAACACCGTTGTTGGGTGCATGGGGGCTGGTCCTCTACTTAAAATTTCTGGAGTTCTTCTAACAAAATCAATAACATAAGGCCAAGTAAAAAATGTACTTAAGGTTTTTTGTTGATAAATTTTGACTGGCTTTATAGTATTGACCTTCCGCCTGCATATTATTATCAGGGACACCGAACCGCATGTTTTGATGTAGCACTTAACATTTTTCATAACTTCTACCCTTTGACCCCAAAGCTAAAAAGTTACCGACTATTTCGGTACATTTTTTCGTTGCCTTAGTCTGGCCTTCGGCGAAATGCCATTTATTTTGACTCTCCTGCATTGTACAGAATAAATTTTCTAAAATTTTTGCACGCCATAACTGCAAAAACACCTAGAAATAGTAGGGTAATGTAAATTGGCATACATACATTATGTTGGTGTAAAACTGATAATATGAAGTATGTAAAAGTAAAAGTTAAAGAAACAGTTGAAAGAAGTAAATTAAAAAATTTTAAAAATTATAATTTTGTCACTTAGAAAGTTATTCCCGAGGATGCTTCAAGACCTTTACTTTAGTACCAACTCACCAATTTGCTTCTTCTGGCAAATGTTTCGTTTGCTGGTTAGAGCCTTTGTGGATCAAATTAACGCACGTGAGCGTGAGTGTGTGGAGCCTTCTATAAGGTACGAAAAGGCGTTCACGGACATTTATCAATTGAGTAAACCTGCAAAATTTCGCTCTCCTAGCTTTTTGATTGCAAGAGTTATAGGCCAAAACCCATTTATCGGAACAATCGATTGTATGGGAGCTATGCCTTGGATTGGTCTGATCTTACTGGTTCCGACAAATGATTAATATAATACAAAATGGCGACTCCATACCAAATTTCATCGAGATATCTCTAAAATTGAGGGACTAGTTTGCATTCAAATAGACAGACGGACGAACAGACGGACATGGCTAAATCAACTCAGCTCGCCGCCCTGACCATTTCGGTATACTTAATGGTGGGTATATCTCTTCTTCTTCTCATACTTACAAACATCGGACCAAAGTTATAATACCATTTCATGTTCATGAAAGGTATAAAAAGGACGTGTGGCACTCGGGGACTGCCGCGGTAAAGCTATTGCATATTATCAACTTATGCCAGGCCCGTACGTAGCGGTGGGGGTTTTGAATTTCTTAAGACCGATAAGAAAACAAATTTTTTACGTTTATTGAATAAATGAGAAGTTAATATTGGTTAAACAATTTGATTATTATTATTATTATTATCTATATATTAATAGGCTAACACTCTCCCCATAGTAATTTTTGGAACCCAACTTCATATAGTATTTATAGATAGATCCCTATAAAAGTTATATTGCCATCTTGGTATGGACTATTTCTACCGTCTCGCGTATTTCTACCGTATTTGTTATTAAACAAAAAAGAAGCCTACAAACTTTCCAAAACTCTCCAGCTATTTTGTAATCTCCAACAGCACAACATATATAAAAGCTTTTACCAAAAGCCAAAGCTACAGTATCTGACTGTTTCATTCTACGCTAGATGGACCAGTGCGCGCCTTGCGCAAGAATTTCACCACTACGCTCAGCGACATCTACAACCCAGTAGATAAAGTCTCTGATTCACAACAGAAATGATATACATGATACAGCAGTGGCGCAGGTGGTAAGGCATCAAGCACGGGTTCGGGGCAGGTTAAGTTTTGTTTTTTTATAAATTAAATTTGCCTTGAAACATATAACATATGAAAACCTTTTATCATAATATTTTTTTTTTAATTTATTGAAGATTGGCCAGAAAAATATTACCAATTGTCTCATTTAGAGCAAAGCTGTAAGTAGACGCTGGAAAGTATAAGTAGTTGCTGGCGTCATTTTAAATAATTTTCCTTGCTTTAAAAGAATTAAAAAAAACAATTCCCATTTTTGTCTTCACCGAGAATCCCGATTCACCGAGAATCCCGAGAATCGAAGTCAGGTGTCCTGCAAGTAGTATACATTTATACCCATTTTGGTATAAAAATTGTACAATTAGTGTCTTCATATGACATGCTCGAACAAATGTGACCAATTTATTCCATTTAAAAGAGACTAAACATGATCCAACTATGGAAGGTCGTGGCATGAGACAGCTGATTAAAAAGTTTATATTAATACCCTAACTCTGTTGTACTACCACCCTAATGTGTGAAAACTTTGAGTGGCATCACCACCTCGCAAAAATTCGCACTTTTTAAAAACTACGAAAACCACACAAACCCTTCTGCTATCATTCATATGCAGTAATCCAGGAGCTGCCACTTGCTTTTATTTGTGTGCCAAAAAAATTGTGCTAAATCCTGTACAACATCATTTGAAGCCTAAGAAATCAATCTTAACTACTCATGCATACTTAGCATAGACTTGACTTGACTTGAGAACTGTCGCTTAGCACTTAGAAAAATAGCAAGAGAGCACACTAGCCAGTTTCAAATAAGAGTAAAAGTTTCCCATATCGAATTGCTTTTTAAAAGTAATCGTGTGATTTTTTACATATATGTAACTCAGTAAAAAGTACCAAAACGCATTTTCTTGTATCAGTATATAGTCAATGCCAAAAAAAAAAGCTATAAGGCATTTTGGGAGGAAAAAAGTTTTTTTTTAGGTTAGCCTAATTTGAATTCAATTTATTTGACAGTAAGTTTTGCGGCTGTCATATGAATAATATACATCCAAAAATTCTTATCCCTATAGAATAGTTGAAGGATTTTATTCAAAATGTTAAAAAAAAGGTATGGCATCGCACAGTTCTCTCACGGCGCTCACTAAACTTAGAATTTATATAAAAAATCAAAACGCAACAGAATTCTAAGTCAGTTCAAGTAGGGTAATCGGATACATGCAAACTTCATTAAACAGAACGCTAAGTGGCTGTTCCAAGTCAAGTCAAGTCTAGGCTAAGTATGCATAATGGCTGCTTTAGCTTACACGCTCACGCATATGGGCAATCCTGTAAGCTCAAAGATTTTAAAACTCATTCATTTTACATACATACATACATATACATACTTATGAGGGGAAGCCATGCGATTATAAACGTTACCGAAAAATTGAGAAATCGTCATTCTTTCTGCCGAAAATTTCTGCGCATTTGGTTTCTTCTACTAGGTGCGTGAAACACTTGCTCAAATTTTCAAATTTTTTGCCCTCATTCCTTTTACTAACCATAGATAAATAGATTTGAGACTCTTCGTTTCGAGAGAGCGCTGTCAAAATGCACATTGAAATATTGAATTTATTGGTAAATATGGATTGATGGGATCAAAAGCACTATAAACACCGTTGTTGGGTGCATGGGGGCTGGTCCTCTACTTAAAATTTCTGGAGTTCTTCTAACAAAATCAATAACATAAGGCCAAGTAAAAAATGTACTTAAGGTTTTTTGTTGATAAATTTTGACTGGCTTTATAGTATTGACCTTCCGCCTGCATATGTATTATTATCAGGGACACCGAACCGCATGTTTTGATGTAGCACTTAACATTTTTCATAACTTCTACCCTTTGACCCCAAAGCTAAAAAGTTACCGACTATTTCGGTACATTTTTTCGTTGCCTTAGTCTGGCCTTCGGCGAAATGCCATTTATTTTGACTCTCCTGCATTGTACAGAATAAATTTTCTAAAATTTTTGCACGCCATAACTGCAAAAACACCTAGAAATAGTAGGGTAATGTAAATTGGCATACAAGTTAACGGCAGCCTCCACACAGCTTCTTTACCGTAATTGTAAACAAAATTCATCTTTCTACATAGTGGATTCTTCATATGAATCATACGCTAACGGAAGCCTCATACAGCTCCATTAGCGTAACTATAAACAATCATCTTTTTGCATAATTGATTCTTTAGAAATCATTCTTTAGAGTAACGCACTTTGTTGACATAAATAAGCCTCCTTGCATCTTTGGAATGTTCTACTTCTATCTTCATTTCAAATTAAGTAAACAATTTTGTAAGCTATAAATAAGCGTGAATCTAGAATTAAGTTTCAGTTTTTTAGAGGAGCGCGTTCAATACTATATTACGCTCTAATAAATACTCGTTCGTCAGAAAGCGAACTAAAATAAATTATTATCTTATTATTTTTTAAAAAACCATTTTGCCAAAGGGCAAAACTTAATTGGCGCCCAACGTGGGGCTCGCGATACGAATTTTAAGGGGAAAAGTACAAGTACCCTAGTACGCGAGTGAATTCGAAAAGTTAAAGATCAAATAAGGAATAAAATATCCTTGATCTTTGTGAATAAAAAGTTTTTCATTGAAACTGTCCTTATGCCTGCACCAAATCTTACGGGTCGGTGTATTGTGTGCCAAAACCCAACATCAAGAATTTGCGAGAGATGTGGTGACCATTATTGTAGTGAAGAGTGTCAGCAAAGTGACTGGCGTAGTCACCGATATATATGTTTTCCAATGCCTCCTTTGGTCCCGGCAGCAAGCCGTCGAGGAAATCAACATAATCATAATTAAAAAAAAAAAAAAAAAAAAAAATTTTTATTGTGTATCCTAATAAAAAATTTGACAAAAATTAAGAGCATAAAAAACTTTGAAACAATAAAAAGAACAAAAAATATTTAACAAATTATTGAAAGAAATCAACTTTACCCAACAACCCAATTGGTGCTCATCGTGATAAAAATTGGGAATCAGTTCGAGAATAAAATACGAAACACTGACGCCTTGCTTATCCTGGTTAGTTGACTGGTCATGCGGAATATGGTATGATTAAACATTAAAATAAGTGAATTTGTTAATAGTTAAGTTGTGTAATTGAAATTTGATATTTTGTTCAGCAATTTTAAATTTTATTTAAAAAAAAAAAAAAAATAATATAAATGGGTAATATCCCAAATAAGCCAAAGTATTTGAGGCTAAAATATTGCGATTACTGTGGTGGGGAACATGATGTTTTAAGGTGTCCCTTGATTAAGAAAAAGAAGAAGAATTAATAGCATATTAGGCAGATAAATATGTCAAAGAAGCCTACTTTAAATAATGATCAAAGTTTCTCCACTGAAGAGGTTAATAATGAAATAATTAAAATTCTGGAGACTCTAGATCCCTTTCAAGGAAATAATCCTTTTTTGTCACATAACAATAATATCCCAGTATTAGACGAAGATCTTGAGGAGTTGGATAGAATTCTAGCAGAATTACAGAAAGAGGAAAATAAGGTTTCCTTATTTTAAATAAAGGAAAAATGGCTAACGGTGAAGGATTAACAGTAGATCTGATCACAAGGTTGATCGCTGATAGCAACATACAATTAAGAGAGGAGATTGTCAAATTAAAATCCCAATTAGAAATTAATACCAATAGTGCTACCGATTACGTAGCTGAAACTATTGACGATAATATTGCTTGTCAAGAATCTCTTGACGTTATTAAATCATTGCCTGAATTTTCAGGAAAATTAAATGCCTATGTAAGTTGGCGAGAAGCAGCTCATAACGCAATGAGCTTATATGTCAGAAAGAGCAGGAAGTATTTTGCTGCTTTAACTATTTTAAGAAACAAAATAACCCAGGATGCTAATGATGTTTTAACAAATCATGGCACAGTTTTAAACTTTGATGCGATAATCGCACGAATGGATTTCGCATATTCGGACAAACGTCCAATTCATATTATCGAACAGGAATTGAGTGTCTTGCGACAAGGCTCAATGTCTGTGGTAGAATATTATAATTTAGTAAACAAGAAACTGACTCTTTTAATAAATAAAACTATAATGACCCATGGTAATTCAGCGGATATTACCAAAGAATTAAATAAGAAAAATAGGGATCATGCCCTTAGAATCTTTATTACTGGCTTGAATTTGCCATTAAGAGATATTATATTCTCTTTGAGTCCTCAGGACTTACCGGATGCTTTGGCAAAGGCTCAAGAACTTGAGTCAAATAATCAAAGAGCACGTTTTGCTCAAAATTTTTCAAATGAAAGATTAAAAATAAAACAAAATTATCCAAGCAACAATTTGCGTTTTCCCAATCGGAATAATTCACAGGCAAATCAACAAAATGACTTCCCAAAAAATCAGGTGTATAATCAACAGAATAATTATACAAAGCCTGTATCCATGGACGTAGATCCATCTATGTCAAGAATGTATGACAAAAATTATAATGCCAGAGGGCAAAAAAGTACAAATTTTTTTAATCAAAATGCAAAACCCACAGTAAATAATACAACTACTCATGTGAACAGCCCTCTAGCCCAAAGTTCACATGGAATAAAGCGACCTAGAGAAAGCAATAACAGCTTCAGGCCGCAGGAGAAAAATCAGAGAGTAAATAATTTAAATGAAGATTATTTTTTAGAAGAAGAGGGGATAACCTCCCCTACATCACAGTCTGCAACAACAAATTAAATAAAAAATATAAAGCTCTTGTCGATACAGGAGCAACTTCTTGCTATATAAAGCAAGGATTGTTAGAAAATAGAAAAGAATTAGCCATTTACAAAAGGGTAAAAACAGTAAATGGTCATTCAATTATTAAACATTATTATATAATAACACTTTTTGGTGTAAAGCAAGTGTTCTATGAAATAGATAACTTGGAGTCTGATTTGCTCCTAGGTTATAATTTTTTGAAGAGAATAGAAGCGCACATTGATTTGCGCAATGGGAAAATTTTTTTTAAGGTAAGAAGTGGTGAAAATATTATTGAAAAAAGCGTAAATATAAACTTTCATAATGAAAGTCAGGAAAAATTAAACCCCTTGGGATTAGAGAATCCTAAGGCTCCCGCCGACGATAATACCGGCAAACAAAAGTTAAAAGTGAAAAATTTAAAAAAAACAAGGAAGTCTAATACATGTGAAAATTTAAACCCCTTGGGACAGAAAGATCCTAAGGCGCCCGCCGATGGTAATACCGGCAACAATGAAAATAAATGCGAAGAGAAAATAAAAAATGTTGTGGAACTAAAAGTTTCTACAAAGCCAGCCGAAGATTTTACCGGCAATATCATATTAAAAAAATATTTTGTTTCATTGAATGAAAAAAATCTTGAAAGTTTAAACAGTGAGTTTAGTGGAAATATAGTTGAAAATTATTCAACAATGAATGAAAATGGTTCAGAAGTTAGTAAAGATAGTGAAAAAAATAGTGACAATGAAGAATTGTCAAATTATAAAAAATATGTAAAGAATAAAAGAGATAAAAATAGCGAAGATGAAAATTCAGAAAAAATTTCTGAAAATTTCAGTAATAGAAATCAAGGTGAGGAACTTTTGAAATTTAAAGAATATATAAAAGAAAAAATTAGCAAAACACATTCGAATATAAATACCAGCTTTCCGTTTATGACTAACGTAAAAGCAGAAATAAGAACAAAAAATGTTGAGCCGATCTGGAGTAGGCAGTATCCATATCCTTTATCAGTGAACTCCTTTGTAAATAAAGAAATCACAGAAATGTTAAATGAAAACATAATTAGACCCAGTAAAAGTCCTTATAATTCACCAATTTGGGTGGTGCCTAAAAAGGGAATGAATGAAGATGGTTCACAAAAGCTTAGAATGGTCATCGACTATAAAAAATTAAATGAACATACAATTTCTGATAGATATCCGATTCCGGATACAAATATAATTTTGTCTAATTTGGGCAAGTCAAAATATTTCTCAAGCATTGATTTAGAGTCAGGCTTTCATCAAATTTTGATGTCGGAAAATGACATAGAAAAGACGGCTTTTTCCGTTAATAACGGTAAGTATGAATTTTTACGAATGCCGTTCGGTTTGAAGAATGCGCCCGGAATCTTTCAAAGGGCAATGGATGATATATTACGGGAACAAATAGGAAAAATTTGCCATGTTTATATGGACGATATAATTATTTTTTCAAAAAATTTGACCCAGCATTTGGGGGATTTAGAAATAATTACAGAAATACTTAAAAAAGCCAATATGAAGATTTCACTTGAAAAGTCAAAATTTTTTCAAGAAGAAGTAGAGTTTTTGGGATATATAATAGCCCAAAATGTTATTAAAACAGATCCAAATAAAATAAAATTAATTTTAAATTATCCGATACCTGAAAATCTACGTGAATTAAGAGGATTTCTAGGAATTGCGGGTTATTATCGAAAATTTGTTAAGAATTATGCTACAATTGCAAAACCTCTAAATAAATATCTTTCGGGAGAGAATGGAAGAATTTCTAAGAATATGTCAAAAAAATTTAAAATTGAAATAGATCAAGATGGTATTTCTGCATTCAATAAATTAAAGAAACATTTAGCGTCAGAAATGGAATTGACGCAACCAAATTATTCAAGAACATTTGTATTAACTACCGACGCATCAAACGTGGCGATTGGTGCTGTGCTTTCACAGGAGGATAAACCAATTACCTTTATTTCAAAAACTCTTAATAAAACAGAAAGAAATTATGCAACTAATGAAAAGGAATTATATGCCATTGTTTGGGCATTAAAAAATCTTAGAAATTATTTATATGGTGTTACCAATCTGGAAATTCGTACGGATCACCAACCTTTGACATTTGCTTTGTCACCCCGTAACCCTAATCCAAAAATGAAAAGATGGCATGCTTTTATAGAAGAGTTTGCTCCGAAATTTGTGTATCAACCTGGTAAAACCAATATTGTGGCAGACGCGTTGTCACGTCTCGAGTTAAATAATATGTCCGATGATCCAGAGGATTCAGAAAGTAATGAATCGAACCATTCTGCACAAAGTAGTGAAAGTATTCGAATACAGGAAACAAAAAAACCTGTAAATCAATTTAAACAACAAATAATTTTGTGTAAAAATAAATTCACAATCCATGAAATGATTGAAAATTTCGGAAAGAAAAGACATTTAATAGAATATGACACCGTGGAAAATTTATTAACCATCTTAAAGGAGTTTATTCAACCAAAATTGGTGACTGCAATTCATTGCACTATTGAGGATTTGTATGAGATCCAAGAACCCCTGAAACAAAGGTTTCAAAATAAATTTGTTTATACAAATCTTTTTCCAATGGATATAACTAATAGAGAGGATCAGTCTGGAATAATTGAACAAACCCATAATAGAGCTCATCGTAGCTTTAATGAAAATATTAAACAAATAGAAAAAATGTATTATTGGCCAGAAATGAGGAAAAAAATGAAAGAATATATTCGTAATTGCATAATATGCAATAAAAATAAATATGATCGACATCCTAAAAAAATCCCAGTAGGAAAAGCTCCAATCCCAGAAAAGGAGGGGGAACAGCTTCATTTAGACATTTTCTACGCACAAAAATTAAAATTTATCACATGTGTAGACGCATATTCAAAATTTTTAATAATAAAACATATAGAAGATAAATCCAATATTGAAGAAAAAGTTTTAGAATTGCTTCAGACTTTCACGGATGTAAAGCAGATTACTTTAGACAATGAACCAAGTTTCACAACTCCAATATTTAAATCCCTTATGCAAAGATTAAATATCGAAATATATTTTTGCGATCCAAGACATAGCATAACAAATGGGCAAATAGAAAGAGTCCATTCAACAATAATTGAAATAGCTAGATGTATAAAAGAAGAATATAATATAGTAAGTGATTTAGAAACAATCCTTAGAGCAGCTCAACAATATAATACAACGATTCATTCAGTCACAAATCTTAAACCAAATGAAGTTCTTTATAATAAAGTAAAACACGAGAATTTATCAATAATATTAAAACAAGCACAAGAAAAAATGCTTGCAACCCATAACAAAAATAGGATAAAGAAACAATATTATCCCGGCCAAATTATTTACGAAAAGGTCATAGGAGAAAGGAATAAACTTAGACCTAGATATAAAAAACAACAGGTTAAGGAAAATTTAGAAAGTAAAATAATAATTAATAATAGAGAAAGAATTATACATAAGGATAACATTAAATCTTAATTTTTCACAGATTCCCAAAATGATACTATTTTTAATTGCATCCTTATTTGGCCCAATAACTGCTGACATTGTGGATTACACCAGACAAAATTATGTATTAATTGAAAATGGATACGTCTCTATATACGATGAGTATGGAGATGTTTTTCATGTCACAAATTTAACGTATTTGGAAAATTTAGTAAACGAAAAAAAGCAAACATTTTATAAAACCTCATTTTCATATAGCACAGACAATTATGATGAATTAAAAACCAATAGTTTGGATGATGAGTCTGATATTTTGGTAATTGAGGCTCTGTTAGGACAATTGAAACAAAATTCTTTTAGACAAAGGAGAGGAATAAATGAGTTAGGAACACTTTGGAAATGGATAGCAGGAACCCCTGATCATGATGACTTTGTGAAAATTAATGACAAGCTAGACGAGTTAGTAGAAAATAATAATAAACAGTTCACCACGAATTCAGAAATTTTTAAAGTAATCAGGGAATTAACGGATTCAATAAATAACATTAAAGGGGATACATTTGCTAAAACACTGAAAAGAAAAAGAAATCAATATATGAAACATGAACTTCAAAATTTAATAAATACAATTACTCTTGGAAAAATAGGAACCTTAAACCCAGTAATTTTGCATTTAGATGAAATAAAAAATATTACAAACCATCAACATGGTTTAATGTCAATTACAGATTTAATGGATATTTCAGAATTTAAAATTGCTCAAAAAAATAATTTAATTGTTGTATATATAAAATATCCAAAAATAAAATTTACTTGTAGGTATTATGAAGCTAGAGCTATAGCACAGGTAGATGGTAAATTGATTATTGACAAAAATATAATAAGTTGTAATAATGAATTTCTTAATGTTCAAAATTGTAAAACAGAAATGGCAAATACTTATTGCAGATTAAATAAAGAAAAAACATGTTTGTCAGAACTTTTGAATAAAAAACAAGCAAAATGTAAAAAAATTAAAGAAAATAATAATAAAATTGAAATAATTAAACAGGGAGTTATATTAATTTCAGGCGAAAACATTGTAGAAAATCAAAATTTAACAGGAACATATTTAGTAACATTTGAAAACCAAACCAAAATAAATAATATAACTTATGTAAATACTGAAATGAAAATTTGGAATTATTTAACACATAATTATGTAAATAACTTTGAAGTTTTGGAATATGTGGAATCTAAAAATGAGCATTTAAAGTTGGAAAATATAAATTTTCTAGGTAAGAAAAATGAAGATATTAAACGACATTCAATATATTTCTATATTTTTGTGGCTTTTTGCGTAATTTTGACAATCTATTTGTGTAAAGGGATGATCAAATCAGTTAAAACAAAAAAACAAAATGTAAATTCTGAATTCCAACAACTTTCATATAACGTAATTTTGGATCAAATTCATAATTTAACAAAAAATAAAATTGAATCAGGGACGATTCATCTTAGAGAGGGGGGAGTTAACGGCAGCCTCCACACAGCTTCTTTACCGTAATTGTAAACAAAATTCATCTTTCTACATAGTGGATTCTTCATATGAATCATACGCTAACGGAAGCCTCATACAGCTCCATTAGCGTAACTATAAACAATCATCTTTTTGCATAATTGATTCTTTAGAAATCATTCTTTAGAGTAACGCACTTTGTTGACATAAATAAGCCTCCTTGCATCTTTGGAATGTTCTACTTCTATCTTCATTTCAAGGCTAAGCTATTTCACAATTTCATGAAGCTAAAATTAAGTAAACAATTTTGTAAGCTATAAATAAGCGTGAATCTAGAATTAAGTTTCAGTTTTTTAGAGGAGCGCGTTCAATACTATATTACGCTCTAATAAATACTCGTTCGTCAGAAAGCGAACTAAAATAAATTATTATCTTATTATTTTTTAAAAAACCATTTTGCCAAAGGGCAAAACTTAATTTACATACATTATGTTGGTGTAAAACTGATAATATGAAGTATGTAAAAGTAAAAGTTAAAGAAACAGTTGAAAGAAGTAAATTAAAAAATTTTAAAAATTATAATTTTGTCACTTAGAAAGTTATTCCCGAGGATGCTTCAATTGCCTACCTCATGGGTGGTGTGGAAATGGCAAGACCATTACTTTAGTACCAACTCACCAATTTGCTTCTTCTGGCAAATGTTTCGTTTGTTGGTTAGAGCCTTTGTGGATCAAATTAACGCACGTGAGCGTGAGTGTGTGGAGCCTTCTATAAGGTACGAAAAGGCGTTCACGGACATTTATCAATTGAGTAAACCTGCAAAATTTCGCTCTCCTAGCTTTTTGATTGCAAGAGTTATAGGCCAAAACCCATTTATCGGAACAATCGATTGTATGGGAGCTATGCCTTGGATTGGTCTGATCTTACTGGTTCCGACAAATGATTAATATAATACAAAATGGCGACTCCATACCAAATTTCATCGAGATATCTCTAAAATTGAGGGACTAGTTTGCATTCAAATAGACAGACGGACGGACAGACGGACATGGCTAAATCAACTCAGCTCGCCGCCCTGACCATTTCGGTATACTTAATGGTGGGTCTATCTCTTCTTCTTCTCATACTTACAAACATCGGACCAAAGTTATAATACCATTTCATGTTCATGAAAGGTATAAAAAGGGCGTGTGGCACTCGGGGACTGCCGCGGTAAAGCTATTGCATATTATCAACTTATGCCAGGCCCGTACGTAGCGGTGGGGGTTTTGAATTTCTTAAGACCGATAAGAAAACATATTTTTTACGTTTATTGAATAAATGAGAAGTTAATATTGGTTAAACAATTTGATTATTATTATTATTATCTATATATTAATAGGCTAACACTCTCCCCATAGTAATTTTCGCAACCCAACTTCATATAGTATTTATAGATAGATCCCTATAAAAGTTATATTGCCATCTTGGTATGGACTATTTCTACCGTATTTGTTATTAAACAAAAAAGAAGCCTACAAACTTTCCAAAACTCTCCAGCTATTTTGTAATCTCCAACAGCACAACATATATAAAAGCTTTTACCAAAAGCCAAAGCTACAGTATCTGACTGTTTCATTGTATGCTAGATGGACCAGTGCGCGCCTTGCGCAAGAATTTCACCACTACGCTCAGCGACATCTACAACCCAGTAGATAAAGTCTCTGATTCACAACAGAAATGATATACATGATACAGCAGTGGCGCAGGTGGTAAGGGATCAAGCACGGGTTCGGGGCAGGTTAAGTTTTGTTTTTTTATAAATTAAATTTGCCTTGAAACATATAACATATGAAAACCTTTTATCATAATATATTTTTTTTTTAATTTATTGAAGATTGGCCAGAAAAATATTACCAATTGTCTCATTTAGAGCAAAGCTGTAAGTAGACGCTGGACAGTATAAGTAGTTGCTGGCGTCATTTTAAATAATTTTCCTTGCTTTAAAAGAATTAAAAAAAAAACAATTCCCATTTTTGTCTTCACCGAGAATCCCGATTCACCGAGAATCCCGAGAATCGAAGTCAGGTGTCCTGCAAGTAGTATACATTTATACCCATTTTGGTATAAAAATTGTACAATTAGTGTCTTCATATGACATGCTCGAACAAATGTGACCAATTTATTCCATTTAAAGGAGACTAAACATGATCCAACTATGGAAGGTCGTGGCATGAGACAGCTGATTAAAAAGTTTATATTAATACCCTAACTCTGTTGTACTACCACCCTAATGTGTGAAAACTTTGAGTGGCATCACCACCTCGCAAAACTACGAAAACCACACAAACCCTTCTGCTATCATTCATATGCAGTAATCCAGGCGCTGCCACTTGCTTTTATTTGTGTGCCAAAAAAATTGTGCTAAATCCTGTACAACATCATTTGAAGCCTAAGAAATCAATCTTAACTACTTATGCATACTTAGCATAGACTTGACTTGACTTGAGAACTGTCACTTAGCACTTAGAAAAATAGCAAGAGAGCACACTAGCCAGTTTCAAATAAGAGTAAAAGTTTCCCATATCGAATTGCTTTTTAAAAGTAATCGTGTGATTTTTTACATATATGTAACTCAGTAAAAAGTACCAAAATGCATTTTCTTGTATCAGTATATAGTCAATGCCAAAAAAAAAAGCTATAAGGCATTTTGGGAGGAAAAAAGTTTTTTTTTAAGTTAGCCTAATTTGAATTCAAGTTATTTGACAGTAAGTTTTGCGGCTGTCATATGAATGATATACATCCAAAAATTCTTATCCCTATAGAATAGTTGAAGGATTTTATTCAAAATGTTAAAAAAAAGGTATGGCATCGCACAGTTCTCTCACGGCGCTCACTAAACTTAGAATTTACATAAAAAATCAAAACGCAACAGAATTCTAAGTCAAGTCAAGTAGGGTAATCGGATACATGCAAACTTCATTAAACAGAACGCTAAGTGGCTGTTCCAAGTCAAGTCAAGTCTATGCTAAGTATGCATAATGGCTGCTTTAGCTTACACGCTCACGCATATGGGCAATCCTGTAAGCTCAAAGATTTTAAAACTCATTCATTTTACATACATACATACATACATATACATACTTATGAGGGGAAGCCATGCGATTATAAACGTTACCGAAAAATTGAAAAATCGTCATTCTCTCTGCCGAAAATTTCTGCGCATTTGGTTTCTTCTACTAGGTGCGTGAAACACTTGCTCAAATTTTCAAATTTTGTGCCCTCATTCCTTTTACTAACATCGAGAGCGCTGTCAAAATGCACATTCAAATATTGAATTTATTGGTAAATATGGATTGATAGGATCAAAAGCTCTATAAACACCGTTGTTGGGTGCATGGGGGCTGGTCCTCTACTTAAAATTTCTGGAGTTCTTCTAACAAAATCAATAACATAAGGCCAAGTAAAAAATGTACTTAAGGTTTTTTGTTGATAAATTTTGACTGGCTTTATAGTATTGACCTTCCGCCTGCATATGTATTATTATCAGGGACACCGAACCGCATGTTTTGATGTAGCACTTAACATTTTTCATAACTTCTACCCTTTGACCCCAAAGCTAAAAAGTTACCGACTATTTCGGTACATTTTTTCGTTGCCTTAGTCTGGCCTTCGGCGAAATGCCATTTATTTTGACTCTCCTGCATTGTACAGAATAAATTTTCTAAAATTTTTGCACGCCATAACTGCAAAAACACCTAGAAATAGTAGGGTAATGTAAATTGGCATACATACATTATGTTGGTGTAAAACTGATAATATGAAGTATGTAAAAGTAAAAGTTAAAGAAACAGTTGAAAGAAGTAAATTAAAAAATTTTAAAAATTATAATTTTGTCACTTAGAAAGTTATTCCCGAGGATGCTTCAATTGCCTACCTCATGGGTGGTGTGGAAATGGCAAGACCATTACTTTAGTACCAACTCACCAATTTGCTTCTTCTGGCAAATGTTTCGTTTGTTGGTTAGAGCCTTTGTGGATCAAATTAACGCACGTGAGCGTGAGTGTGTGGAGCCTTCTATAAGGTACGAAAAGGCGTTCACGGACATTTATCAATTGAGTAAACCTGCAAAATTTCGCTCTCCTAGCTTTTTGATTGCAAGAGTTATAGGCCAAAACCCATTTATCGGAACAATCGATTGTATGGGAGCTATGCCTTGGATTGGTCTGATCTTACTGGTTCCGACAAATGATTAATATAATACAAAATGGCGACTCCATACCAAATTTCATCGAGATATCTCTAAAATTGAGGGACTTGTTTGCATTCAAATAGACAGACGGACGGACAGACGGACATGGCTAAATCAACTCAGCTCGCCGCCCTGACCATTTCGGTATACTTAATGGTGGGTCTATCTCTTCTTCTTCTCATACTTACAAACATCGGACCAAAGTTATAATACCATTTCATGTTCATGAAAGGTATAAAAAGGACGTGTGGCACTCGGGGACTGCCGCGGTAAAGCTATTGCATATTATCAACTTATGCCAGGCCCGTACGTAGCGGTGGGGGTTTTGAATTTCTTAAGACCGATAAGAAAACAAATTTTTTACGTTTATTGAATAAATGAGAAGTTAATATTGGTTAAACAATTTGATTATTATTATTATTATCTATATATTAATAGGCTAACACTCTCCCCATAGTAATTTTCGCAACCCAACTTCATATAGTATTTATAGATAGATCCCTATAAAAGTTATATTGCCATCTTGGTATGGACTATTTCTACCGTATTTGTTATTAAACAAAAAAGAAGCCTACAAACTTTCCAAAACTCTCCAGCTATTTTGTAATCTCCAACAGCACAACATATATAAAAGCTTTTACCAAAAGCCAAAGCTACAGTATCTGACTGTTTCATTGTACGCTAGATGGACCAGTGCGCGCCTTGCGCAAGAATTTCACCACTACGCTCAGCGACATCTACAACCCAGTAGATAAAGTCTCTGATTCACAACAGAAATGATATACATGATACAGCAGTGGCGCAGGTGGTAAGGGATCAAGCACGGGTTCGGGGCAGGTTAAGTTTTGTTTTTTTATAAATTAAATTTGCCTTGAAACATATAACATATGAAAACCTTTTATCATAATATATTTTTTTTTTAATTTATTGAAGATTGGCCAGAAAAATATTACCAATTGTCTCATTTAGAGCAAAGCTGTAAGTAGACGCTGGACAGTATAAGTAGTTGCTGGCGTCATTTTAAATAATTTTCCTTGCTTTAAAAGAATTAAAAAAAAAACAATTCCCATTTTTGTCTTCACCGAGAATCCCGATTCACCGAGAATCCCGAGAATCGAAGTCAGGTGTCCTGCAAGTAGTATACATTTATACCCATTTTGGTATAAAAATTGTACAATTAGTGTCTTCATATGACATGCTCGAACAAATGTGACCAATTTATTCCATTTAAAGGAGACTAAACATGATCCAACTATGGAAGGTCGTGGCATGAGACAGCTGATTAAAAAGTTTATATTAATACCCTAACTCTGTTGTACTACCACCCTAATGTGTGAAAACTTTGAGTGGCATCACCACCTCGCAAAACTACGAAAACCACACAAACCCTTCTGCTATCATTCATATGCAGTAATCCAGGCGCTGCCACTTGCTTTTATTTGTGTGCCAAAAAAATTGTGCTAAATCCTGTACAACATCATTTGAAGCCTAAGAAATCAATCTTAACTACTTATGCATACTTAGCATAGACTTGACTTGACTTGAGAACTGTCACTTAGCACTTAGAAAAATAGCAAGAGAGCACACTAGCCAGTTTCAAATAAGAGTAAAAGTTTCCCATATCGAATTGCTTTTTAAAAGTAATCGTGTGATTTTTTACATATATGTAACTCAGTAAAAAGTACCAAAATGCATTTTCTTGTATCAGTATATAGTCAATGCCAAAAAAAAAAGCTATAAGGCATTTTGGGAGGAAAAAAGTTTTTTTTTAAGTTAGCCTAATTTGAATTCAAGTTATTTGACAGTAAGTTTTGCGGCTGTCATATGAATGATATACATCCAAAAATTCTTATCCCTATAGAATAGTTGAAGGATTTTATTCAAAATGTTAAAAAAAAGGTATGGCATCGCACAGTTCTCTCACGGCGCTCACTAAACTTAGAATTTACATAAAAAATCAAAACGCAACAGAATTCTAAGTCAAGTCAAGTAGGGTAATCGGATACATGCAAACTTCATTAAACAGAACGCTAAGTGGCTGTTCCAAGTCAAGTCAAGTCTATGCTAAGTATGCATAATGGCTGCTTTAGCTTACACGCTCACGCATATGGGCAATCCTGTAAGCTCAAAGATTTTAAAACTCATTCATTTTACATACATACATACATACATATACATACTTATGAGGGGAAGCCATGCGATTATAAACGTTACCGAAAAATTGAAAAATCGTCATTCTCTCTGCCGAAAATTTCTGCGCATTTGGTTTCTTCTACTAGGTGCGTGAAACACTTGCTCAAATTTTCAAATTTTTTGCCCTCATTCCTTTTACTAACATCGAGAGCGCTGTCAAAATGCACATTCAAATATTGAATTTATTGGTAAATATGGATTGATAGGATCAAAAGCTCTATAAACACCGTTGTTGGGTGCATGGGGGCTGGTCCTCTACTTAAAATTTCTGGAGTTCTTCTAACAAAATCAATAACATAAGGCCAAGTAAAAAATGTACTTAAGGTTTTTTGTTGATAAATTTTGACTGGCTTTATAGTATTGACCTTCCGCCTGCATATTATTATCAGGGACACCGAACCGCATGTTTTGATGTAGCACTTAACATTTTTTATAACTTCTACCCTTTGACCCCAAAGCTAAAAAGTTACCGACTATTTCGGTACATTTTTTCGTTGCCTTAGTCTGGCCTTCGGCGAAATGCCATTTATTTTGACTCTCCTGCTCTCCTGCATTGTACAGAATAAATTTTCTAAAATTTTTGCACGCCATAACTGCAAAAACAACTAGAAATAGTAGGGTAATGTAAATTGGCATACATACATTATGTTGGTGTAAAACTGATAATATGAAGTATGTAAAAGTAAAAGTTAAAGAAACAGTTGAAAGAAGTAAATTAAAAAATTTTAAAAATTATAATTTTGTCACTTAGAAAGTTATTCCCGAGGATGCTTCAATTGCCTACCTCATGGGTGGTGTGGAAATGGCAAGACCTTTACTTTAGTACCAACTCACCAATTTGCTTCTTCTGGCAAATGTTTCGTTTGTTGGTTAGAGCCTTTGTGGATCAAATTAACGCACGTGAGCGTGAGTGTGTGGAGCCTTCTATAAGGTACGAAAAGGCGTTCACGGACATTTATCAATTGAGCTCTTATTTTCAATAAAATTTAAAGCAATTTAATAGCGAGATGATAAAATAAGCATATTTGCGACCTTTAGGACCGTTTTCACGACTAGGCGTCAAATTTTTCAACTTTTTTTTTATATTCACCAAATTTTTGGAAAAAGCGACTGATATAAACAAGTTATACGAAGAAAGGTTGTTTAAGTTCACGAAGAAGTCTATGACATGGTATATCTCCTGTGACAAAACAAAACCAAGTAAGTAGCTCTCCCGCGACTTATGCAAAACGGAGTAAGTCTTAAGCAGCCATTATGCATACTTAGCATAGACTTGACTTGACTTGGGAACTGCCATTTAGCACTTAGAAAAATAACAAGAGAGCACACTAGCCAGTTTCAAATAAGAGTAAAAGTTTCCCATATCGAATTGTTTTTTAAAAGTAATCGTGTGATTTTTTACATGTAACTCAGTAAAAAGTACCGAAACGCATTTTCTTGGCATTAGGTTTCGATTTTCTGAGCTTATCTACAATCAGTATATAGATGGGACTATTCGAGTAAAAATGATTCGAATAAATAATACTTTTATTCGGCGGGTACAAAAAATTCTAATAGTATTTATTCGAATTTTTTTATTCGTTTATTCGAAAAGTATTATTCGTCTATTCGAATATTTTTGTTAATAGATTTTTAAAACGATATTCGCTGTTTTCTTTGCTTGTACCTATGAGCGTGCATTTAGGTTTTGTATGTTTTGTATGTATGTTTGCGTGTACAAATGTGTGCCCAAGCGGTAACAATATTTCTTTCATTATTCGAATAGTTGTATTTATTCGGTTAATGGTGGTTGAATAGTTTATTTCTTACTATCTCAATAATTAAATAGCTATTTGTACAGTGTTGTGGGAATAATAAAATACAATTATTGGTAATAATTGAAGCTGTAAATAGACATTTACTATAAAGTTACTATACATAAATATGTATTTGTACATTTATATGTTTATGCAGTTACATTTGCTTGGTAGGTTTTGTGCTAGGACTTCAAGCAAGAGATGCCAGGGCCGAAAAACATTATGTATCCTGTTTATTTTGGTAAGAAAAATACGGGTTTGTGCTGATTGTTCATGTTCATTTTTTTTCTGCCGAGCTCAAGTATTTTCTTCCATATAAAAAGATTCCGTTCATACATATGTATGTATGGAAGAAAACAGACAAATCCGCCAGGAAAAAAATTGCCAAAAATCAGTAGTATTTCTCACGGACCTAAGACTTACACTTTATCATGCTAGAATGGAACCGTCTTTAAAACTGCATACTCAACATTACATTACATTTTTAAAACATAATTTACATATTCTGTGTTAGAGTTTGACCCATTATTTTATAGAAAACTAGTAAGGCCCGCTTGCTTCGCTGCGTATCAGAACTTATACAGACTAAGTCCGATTTTAATCATTATAGCCTATACTCACTTTTTCGAAGTTCGGCTTTCTTTCTATAACTTGATTAATAGTTCACAACAACAATTAAAAAATACATTTGGGCCAGTTTTCGAAATTTGAAATACATACATATCCTACATATAATAAAATTGTAACAGGTCGATGTCTGTACATGGCATCTACCCACCCTTCTCTTTTTCCGTCCGAAATTTTTAAAGATATATAATTGAAACCATTTGAGATATTTAAATTAAGCGCATCGCATATAACACCCATTGGCACCATTCGTTTGATACCCATATTGTACTAACACATTTTCGTTTGGCATCCATATTGTACTAAGAAATTTTTGGTCACCCCTGGTCCACATATTGGGCGATGACTCCAAAACCGGTTGAAATATCGCAAAAACTAATATCTTAAACTTTAGGTTGAGCGTCTGACAATCCAACGAAGAAGTTTCATTCAATTCCATCCAGTACTTTTAGTGATACGACCACAAACATACAGACAGACATGGGCCACATAATGGGCGATAACTCCAAAACCGGTTGAGATATCGAAAAAAGTAATATCCTAAATTTTAAGTTGAGTATCTAGCAATCCAACGAAATAAGTTTCATTCATTTCCATTCAGTACTTTCAGAGTGATACGGCCACAAACATACGGACAGACAGACAGACAGACACACAAAAATTAAAGAAATGGTTGATTTGGATTCTACTCGTTTAATAATGCTTCCCCCAATCAATTTTTTGTTGATATCTGCCATGTACAGACATCGACCTGTTACAATTTTATTGTAAAAACAATTTTACCAATTCAAAGATGGGTGAAAATTACAAAACTATACCTGTAAGCAGACTTATTCTGCCGAGTGTATGTAAGTACATTTATATGAGTATTCAACAAAAAATAGGAAGCTGGTAGTATTATTTTGTGTATGTTGCTTTACGCAAATTAAACAATTTAAACATGTGAACATGAAAAATCAGCAAAAACCCGTATTTTTCTTACCAAAATAAACAGGATACATAATGTTTTTCGGCCCTGGCATCTCTTGCTTGAAGTCCTAGCACAAAACCTACCAAGCAAATGTAACTGCATAAACATATAAATGTACAAATACATATTTATGT
This sequence comes from Sphenella marginata, assembly GCA_951509765.1. NCBI lineage: Eukaryota > Metazoa > Arthropoda > Insecta > Diptera > Tephritidae > Sphenella > Sphenella marginata. The sequence continues at coordinate 52,110,249 of OX608079.1, read as the reverse complement.
ATAGTAACTTTATAGTAAATGTCTATTTACAGCTTCAATTATTATCAATAATTGTATTTTATTATTCCCACAACACTGCACAAATAGCTATTTAATTATTGAGATAGTAAGAAATAAACTATTCAACCACCATTAACCGAATAAATACAACTATTTGTTACCAATATTCGAATAATGAAAGAAGTATTGTTACCGCTTGGGCACACATTTGTACACGCAAACATACATACATACATACAAAACATACAAAACATAAATGCACGCTCATAGGTACAAGCAAAGAAAACAGCGAATATCGTTTTAAAAATCTATTAACAAAAATATTCGAATAGTACTATTCGAATAAACGAATAAAAAAATTCTAATAAATACTATTCGAACTTTTTGCAACGAATATTTTTATTCGTTTATTCGAATAGTGTTTATTCGAATATTATTCGAAAAAAATCCCACTCCTAGTATATAGTTAGTCAATGCCAAAAAAAAAACTATAAAGCATTTTGGGAGGAACACAATTTTTTTTTAATTCAATTTATTTGACAGTAAGTTTTGCGGCTGCCATATGAATAATAACCATCCAAAAATTCTTATCTCTATAGAATAGTTGGAGGATTTTATTCAAAATTTAAAAAAAAAAGGTATGGCATCGCACAGTTCTCTCACGGCGCTCACTAAACTTAGAATTTACATAGAAAATCAAAACTCAACAGAATTCCAAGTCAGTTCAAGTAGGGTAATCGGATACATGCAAACTTCATTAAACAGAACGCTAAGTGGCAGTTCCAAGTCAAGTCAAGTCTATGCTAAGTATGCATAATGGCTGCTTTAGTTATTTTTCCACCTACTTACTTGGTATTGCATTTGTCACGGGAGATATGTATGTTAAAGAAAAGATTGTGGCCAGGAAAATAAGTATTTTAATTCAAAGTTTTATTTTTAGAGGAGCTGAAGAAAATTTAAATTGGTCGAATTTCGACCACGGGCGATACTAGCTCTAATTGTACCACATCAGTGTTGTTGATGCTGCTGTTGGCTCGAGCTTGCAAAAAAACTTACAAATTTGTAGACAAAATAGACCGCAAAACCAACAACAAAGTACATTGAAACCATAGCACGGGTTTACGTACATATGTAAATATGTACAAACAACAAGATCAACACACATAATAACATACAGACAGCTTGTCTTAAGAAATTTGTGTATACTGTTGGCAAGAAAAAACAAAAGAAAGGGGATTAATTGAAGTGGAGACGATTGCATCGTGACGTCACAGGGCATCATCGCTTGGTTAGAATTTTTTAACAGCGGCTTTGGTGCAGACACTGGTTCATATCCCAGTGTCCGAAAAGGGATCTGATGATTAGTCTGGAAACTCTGAAACATGTAATCCTATCCATCGCTGTTGATTTAACTTTGTAATTTTTCTCCAATTAGAATTAGAATTATTGTTAACTGGTCTCGAGCTTGCAAAAAACTTACAAATAATACACTGGTTTACAGCCAAAATGCACCAGAGACGCCATAGTGAAATTCCTATGTAAAATCACCTCCTAATTCCGAAAATCAAGGTTATTTTTCCTTGAATGGTACCGTTTTTGAGATATTTACGATTTACCGTTATTTCAAAAAACAAAAAAGATGGATCGTGTATATCTCAAGAACAAACTGAGCTCTTTCAAAACGGTTTAAAAAATTTGAAAGCTTATAAAATTTACTATAATCATTACATACAACACTTTTTGCTAGGTCCTGCAGATTCAAACATATTGAACAATCATTACGGATTTTTTAAATTTTTTTTGCAAAAATATAAAAAAATTTGTACTTTGCGAGGAAGCATCTCGAAAACTTTTTGTTTTTTTGCAGATATTTTTTCCCCCCTCTAAGTTCTGTCTTATTACAAAAAAAACAAGCTATCAGTGAACAAAATCGATGAACTAATACAAAAGTTATAAGCATTCAAGTAAATATATCCATTTTTAAAGTTTGTCTTAGTTTTTAAAAGTTTTAAGGATGATTACGAACATTCTTTTGGACTTTCTAAATACAAGGATATAAGGAGATAAAAACGCAGCAAACAGAACCACAAAATCTTTTCATTTGTGTAGGCGGCATGAAAAAAACCAAGCAAGGGTCCAAATTTCTCAAAATTATGAAAATTGTGAAAAATCTCGAAAACCGTGAACATTTTACCTAGCTTTTTTTCTTTTGTTTAATAGACAATCGAGTGGCCTATAACCAACTAAAAGGTATTTTTGAATTTCTAGACACTCTGTATGACGTCCTGTTTTTGTAACGCAACGTGTGTAACGCGACGTTTCATTTAATATTGTATATAAAAAAATCGAAGAAGTATATTCGAGGAAAAAAGAAGTCTTTTGTTGAAGAAAATCAATCTGGTTAAACTGTTACTGTTGTCTAAGTTACATTAAAAAATGTTTTCATTATTCGCAGAATTTTGCGTGTTTGTTAATGCATCTAAAAAAAACTTCTGTTTTTGTCACGCAACGAATCAATGTTTGTTTGTTTATATCTTCGAGAAAGATTTCTCCACAGATCTCTAATTTTGGCTATATATAGTGCTTAGGAAGACTTATTCATAGACTATATTCAAAGTCAGGAAATTTAAGCGATTCGGTAATTTTCTTCACGTTGAATCCGTACGAATGTAGCCCATATGTATTACATAGTTATGTATACTTTTATTTATTTGAAATTTTTCTCTTTCTACACGGCTAAAAATGTGAGCCTAAATTTTAAACCATTTATTGGTTTAAACAATTTTTAAAACTTTTTGGTAATAAATTCCAAACCTTTCAATTACCTACAAAAATTCTTAATTTTTTGCGGTTTAGATTTAAAACTTAACTGGGATAAACAAAAATACACCAAAAGTCGTATACACAGCGAATATGTGTACTTTTCGCACAAAATTCATGAGTGCGCCTTAGCTCAGTAGGTAGAGCATTGCGCACTGATTTGGGGCACGTCGGTTCGAGTCCTAACATTTTTAACAAAAATAAAAAATTGGTCACAACATTTTCGGTTTAAAATTTAAATAATTTTTATAACTCGCATTTCTATGGCAACCGGCGTAAATTTAATCCTAAACCAAATTTGATTCGTCATACACCTAGACCAGTATGTGTGCGTTCAAAGGATTTTTTTGGAATCTTCAGTAAAAGTAACTTATTTAGACTAGTTTCATGTTGAATGAAAGTATGTGTAAATACACAATAAAAATACTGCAACTCAAAGTTAAGGACTTAGTGGAAAATTCATAAAAATTCAAGAAAACTCGAAAATTTTTATCAAAATTTCTAACTTCTTAGTAAATTTTTTTTAATTTTTTTCGATTATGAAGAGCATTTTCTTCAATATAATAATATTACGCTTATAAATTTGTATGGAAGTTAATGCACTTGGCTAGAAAAAAATTGCCAAAAATCGAGTAATTCTTCTAGCGGCTTAATATTGGTACCTTTGTTCACTTTAATTTAACGGACCACAAAACTGCATACTCGAAAAAAATCTAAAAAGTTTTACTAAAAAGTTAGAAATTTTGATGAAACTTTTTCGAGTTTTCAACACAAAAAGTTTTAAGTCTAGGCTAAAACTTTTAGCCGTGTACAAAACAATATTTATTTTTATTGTTTGTTTTGAAATTTTGTTCAGGATTTCTTCAGGAATTACTTCAAAAATAGAGTGGATATTGAGTAGAGCCGAAACGCTTAAGAAAAATTTCTTGTGTCAGAATCTCTTCTACTTTTCTACTGCTAATTTCTGGAAAATGTTTACAAAAAAGCGACCTGCGCAGCTCTGGCTTTGGCAAAAAGTAAATAGTTGTCGCTTTATTTCTTGAAGAAATACTGAAGCATCGGAAAAATAAAAACAAAAAATATAATAAAATAACATTGAAATTCATATAAAAAGCGGCAAAATGCAATTATTCAACATGCAAAACGGAACGTCAAAATTTATTGGCTATTCATGACAATTTCATGGTCAAGAAATAATCCAAAATATTTCTTGAGCATTTTCTTTTCAACAGCATACCTACCGGGCTTTTACTTTTAAACTTTATCCCCTGACAAGTACAAGTATAATTTAATTGTTACTTTCTCTGATAATTCAATACGATTGCGTTGTGTACTGCTTTGTAATTTTTGGTAATTTTTTTTAACTTCCTGATTTTTTTGGTTAAGCTTATGGCAACCGTGACTACAATAACGAGAGACACTCATTTTTACGATTTATTCAGACTTGAGTTCGAATCACTCTTGCTGTTGTTAACATGCTATGTAGTTGATATGCTAAGTTGATGTTATGCAGAGCAAGTCTGATAGGTTTGCGCGAATTTTTTAAAGGGCCAAATGAGTTAACCGTTCCAGGAATTTAGTTGTGAGCTCTCAGACTTGCTCTGATAATTGATTAGCGACTACCAATAACTTCTCTCAGTGTGAAATATTATTTAATTTTATTCTTTCATATTTTCATTATTGCTATTAATGCTAATTTCTTAACGGGGGTTTAAAAAGTGAATATAGTAATTATTCTAGTACAGACGTATATTTTTTAATTTTTGGAAAATTCGGACGGGGGTTTGAACCCCCGAAAGCCCCCCCTGAATACGCGCCTGACTTGAATGCTTATAACTTTTGTATTAGTTCATCGATTTTGTTCACTGATAGCTTTTTTTTTTTTGTAATAAAACAGAGCTTAGAGGGGGAAAAAATATCTGCAAAAAAACAAAAAGTTTTCGAGATGCTTCCTCGCAAAGTACAAATTTTTTTATATTTTTACAAAAAAAATTAAAAAAATCCGTAATGATTGTTCACTATGTTTGAATCTGCAGGACCTAGCAAAAAGTGTTGTATGTACTGATTATAGTAAATTTTATAAGCTTTCAAATTTTTCAAACCGTTTTCGAATAGCTCAATTTGTTCTTGAGATATATACGATTAAGTGGAGCCATCTTTTTTGTTTTTTGAAATAACGGTAAATCGTAAATATCTCAAAAACGGTACCATTCAAGTAAAAATAACTTTGATTTTCGGAAGTAGGAGGTGATTTTACATAGGAATTTCACTATGAAAATTATTTACCTCAGACAATTTTATAGGTAATCGTTTACGTGGGGTATCGAGCGCTAATACGCGTCCAAAAATCTCGGGAGAGGTATCAAAAGACGCGTTTCCGCCCCAGGAGCATGAATATAACTCCGCTCAACCAATATTTCCATTATTTTGGAAAATATTTGCGAAAAACCGAAAAATGACCCGGGTTTAGGGGCCGCCATTCAAAAAATAACCCTGGGCTACCCCATTCCAACTCCGGGTGGTTGCCATAGCCGTGGCTACCGCCACGGTGATGTCCTTCCGCGTGCCACTCTTTTCTCACAGGGTAATGTGATTACAACAACCACATGAAAATGACAGAAAATTCTGAACTTTAACTGCAAATATCTCACAAACTACTAAAAATATTGGTTCAGCGGAGTTATATTCATGCTCCTGGGACCAAAGCGCGTCTCCTGATACATATCTCAACATTTTTGGTTGTGTATTAGCGCTCGGTACCCCACGTAAACGATTACCATTTTATAAAAACTTAATAATTTTATTTTTTAATTACCCCTAATCATCATTATACAATTTATTAAATTAACCGAACATTAAATACCTAGTAGTGATCGGTTTTGGTATCCAAATTTACTCAGGTCTATTTTAATACATACCTGAAAATTTGTTATAAAGGCAACTGATTGTTTTCGATTAAAAACAATTATGTTGTGAGTGGTAAATTAAATTATCACTACATAAGAAAATATAAATAGCTTTCCCCATGTCCATGAAAGGTATGAAAATAAACTGGGTATAAAAAAAAGGCAGTAGGGTGTTAACTACTTGTCCGTATATTTTGCGTGTTTGCTATCCGATTTGCGTAATTTTTGGCAGGAGTATACTACATACTATTGGGAAAATCTCACTAACTTTTATTGAAATACCTTCTTGAAATTTTAAGCAATCGCTTTTGAAAATAACAGACCTTTTTTGCTGAAAAGTGGGCGGAGCCACGCCTACTTCAACAAAATCCACAAAATTTTTTTACAGCTTAGTTTTTCCTAAAAAGCCTATTATGTGTGTAAAATCTTATTAATAAAATTATGGAAATATCGCGATATTAATTTTTCAAAGAAATTTTTCAGAACTGTGTTCGAAAAGTGGGCGTGTCCGTTAACCAATTTTGTTTATTGTTACAGCAAAGAGTAAGCTTTATATGTTGAACTATTTCTCCAAATATCGTTTCAATAAATTAATTTTTACCGGAGTTATGGCATGAAAAGTTTTTTGGAATAATCCACCATAAAGGGGCGGGGCCACGCCCATGTTCCAAAAATTGTGTGCATTCGACTTTCTTTGCCCATGAACACTTTAGAGGTAAAATAGAAATGATATACAGCGAGTTTGAGCAAAGTTATTGCATATTCAATATATCTATGATCCTTTTCAAAATCTTTCGCATAAAATTGGGCGTGGACCTTACCCGATTTCGCTTACTTTTTTTCGGAATATTGCCGGTATTAATATAAATATGTGTGCTGAATTTCATTTTGCTATCTTGAGCGGTTTTTGATTTATGATTAATAATATTTCCAAATTTGACTTTATCAAAGGTGGGCGGTACCACGCCGCTTTTTAAAAATTTCTTCAGAAATGTATTTGCTGCCTTAACGCTAAAGTGCACACCAAATATTATCCTTATAGGTGTATTATGTACTGAATAATCACTCTTTTTGTATTTTCGAAAATATTATATGTATAGAAAGTGGGCGTGGCTTTTAACCGATTTTGCCCATTTTCAATAGCGCTCCGAGATAAGTGAAAAGGAACCTGCACACCAAATTTCATTGAGATATCTCAAGATTTACTCAAGTTATCGTGTTCACAGACGGACGGACAGACGGACAGACGGACGGACGGACGGACATGGCGCAATCAATTTATCTTTTCCTCCTGAACATTTTGATATATATAAGTCAATATCTATCTCGATTCGTTTATGCCGTTACATACTACCGTTAGGCGAATGAAGTTAATATACCTTGTGTGCGAAGCACTACTAGGTATAAAAAGTATATATCTACCAGAAGAACCCGGCAGGCATTGCCCTGCCCAAATTTAGGAACAAAATTGTACTATAAATAAAAAGGTTTGGAATATTTCGGTCCCTAGTCCACTTCCCGGAAAAAAAGAAACCCCATATTTTAACAAAAGTAAAGGACTACTTTTGTACCAAATTTGAAGAAAATCGCACCATTAATAAAGAAGTTTTGGAATATGTCGGTCCCTCGTCCCGGAATAATGAAAAATAGATGTTGGTCGATTCTCAGACCTACTCAATATGCTCACAAAATTTCATGAGAATCGGTGAAGCCGTTTCGGAGGAGTATGATTTCAAAAACTGTGACACGAGAATTTTATATATAAGATATATATAAAAATGAATTGGTGTTCGTATATACCGATTTTAAATATTTTTTCTTTAATGTTTCCAATCTGTTTCATGTCTCATTTACCACATAAATATTTTTTTTTTCTAATATCAATTTAAAAATTTTTTAGCTAATACTCAATAACGGCTTAACCGATTTTCAAAATTTTTTCTTTTCTTTATTCTATCGGACATAGTGTTTATTTATATAGAAACAAATATTTTCTAAATCCTCAATTTAATCATATATTAGCTAAAGAAATTTAGCTACCATATAAATTGTAGTCAGTTGAGATCACTGGTATTCTAACTGAAATGTTCTTGTAGGGAAGACAACAACCAAAAGTTTTGATTGTGATTATAGATTTTTATTCCGTAATTTTTCCAAATGGTGAATTCCTTTTCGCTACCTTATTGCGGTGGATGGCTCAAACATTGTGGTGAATGGCCTGTAATCTATATCATGGTGAAGAAGTTGTAATCTATATATAAAAATGAAAATGTAGTTTTCCTAGTTATGCTATGTGCCGATCGGGCGTCATCCCGAACAAAAAAAAAAAATTGTGATCAGTAAATCTGACAAAATATCGGAAAGTATCCACCAAAAATTGCCGTAATGGCTTCTGTTATTGTTATGCAACATACGTTTGTACATATCGTTGTTGCCTATGCGAAACCACCTTTCGACCAAAATGCAAAACTTCCCAAATCACAAAAGTGCAAAACCGCCTATAGGCAAAATAATTCCACAAAAAACTAACTCACTACTTAAAAGTTTAGTTCAATTCTATGTTATTCAGGTAAATATTATCTTTTAAAAACAGAAACAAAAATTAAGTTAAAACATTAGCTATACATAGAAGTTAGGTTTTGCTCTCCTGTAAAATTTGACTGCCTTCAGATAGGTGGTTTTGCAAAGGCATCAACGATATGTATTCTGTGGTTCTTATGTGTTTTTTTAGAACTACGAGGTCTAAACCTGTATCCGGAGAGCACAAATATTATATTATCAGCAAAAGGAATGAACAATAACTCATAAATTTTTTCCAAAAAAGGGGTTCTTGCGGATATCTGCCTAGGATTTGAGTGAAAGTTTTAAACAGAATATACACATATGCATAAAAGTGCAAAAATTACACAGGTTGCACGTTGGAATACGTACAACAAAAATTCCCAAATTGTACACCAAAGGCTGATTTGAAAAAAGCAAAATTTTGACAGAGCGATGGTAAATTCTGACAGTTATTGTGGTAAATATAAAGGTAAAATTTTGACAACCAATAATGTCGGCACAGAGATGCATGTGCTGTTTAGATTCATATTATTTCACATAAAGTTATGTTCACACGCGTTATTAAACACAAAAATATAATATAATGCCAAATAGCAAATATTCGTTCACCATAGGAAATTTGTTCACCTCATTTTACTCTGACGAAAACAAATATCATTTGATACACAGCCAAAGTCACAAAAGCCATAAGGCACTGATATGCATTGCAGAGTTAATGAACTACGAAGGAGGAACATTGACAGGACAACGTCTGTCGGGTCAGCTAGTATATATATATATGTATATCTAGTTTTTAATAATAATTTTATATATTCTAAATTAACCCCTAATTAATTTTTATAAATAAAATTATATACAAACAAGTAAGGAAAGGGCTGTATTCGGCTGTGCTGAAGGCTTTATACCTTTCATGAATACGCATATCTTTTTTAAGTGTCCTACATGGCCAAACCACATTTATCGGAGCAATCGGTTATATGGAAGCTATATGTTATGTTACTCCGATCTGTATGATTTTCATTACACACATCACATTTATAAAAATTTGCAAAATTTTACGTTCCTAGCTTCTTAACTGCAAAATTTATAGCCCAAAACCCATTTATCGAAACTATCGATTATATGGGAGCTATATGTTTTGTTTGTCCGATCTGGGTGATTTTCACTACACAGGTTACAAATATAATATGTACTAAACCTGCAAAATTTCGCTCTCCTAGCTTTTTGATTGCAAGAGTTATAGGCCAAAACCCATTTATCGGAACAATCGATTGTATGGGAGCTATGCGTTGGATTGGTCTGATCTTACTGGTTCCGACAAATGATTAATATAACACAAAATGGCGACTCCATACCAAATTTCATCGAGATATTTTTAAAATTGAGGGACTAGTTTGCGTTCAAATAGACAGACGGACGGACAGACGGACATGGCTAAATCAACTCAGCTCGCCGCCCTGACCATTTCGGTATACTTAATGGTGGGTCTATCTCTTCTTCTTCTCATACTTACAAACATCGGACCAAAGTTATAATACCATTTCATGTTCATGAAAGGTATAAAAAGGACGTGTGGCACTCGGGGACTGCCGCGGTAAAGCTATTGCATATTATCAACTTATGCCAGGCCCGTACGTAGCGGTGGGGGTTTTGAATTTCTTAAGACCGATAAGAAAACAAATTTTTTACGTTTATTGAATAAATGAGAAGTTAGTATTGGTTAAACAATATTATTATTATGATTATTATTATCTATATATTAATAGGCTAACACTCTCCCCATAGTAATTTTCGCAACCCAACTTCATTTAGTATTTATAGATAGATCCCTATAAAAGTTATATTGCTATCTTGGTATGGACTATTTCTACCGTCTCGCGAAAAATTTTAATTATGCTTTGTTTATTTGTTATTAAACAAAAAATAAGCCTACAAACTTTCCAAAACTCTCCAGCTATTTTGTAATCTCCAACAGCACAACATATATAAAAGCTTTTACCAAAAGCCAAAGCTACAGTATCTGACTGTTTCATTGTACGCTAGATGGACCAGTGCGCGCCTTGCGCAAGAATTTCACCACTACGCTCAGCGACATCTACAACCCAGTAGATAAAGTCTCTGATTCACAACAGAAATGATATACATGATACAGCAGTGGCGCAGGTGGTAAGGGATCAAGCACGGGTTCGGGGCAGGTTAAGTTTTGTTTTTTTTTATAAATTAAATTAGCCTTGAAACCTTTTATCATAATATTTTTTTTTTAATTTATTGAAGATTGGCCAGAAAAATATTACCAATTGTCTCATTTAGAGCAAAGCTGTAAGTAGACGCTGGAAAGTATAAGTAGTTGCTGGCGTCATTTTAAATAATTTTCCTTGCTTTAAAAGAATTAAAAAAAAAACTATTCCCATTTTTGTCTTCACCGAGAATCCCGATTCACCGAGAACCGAAGTCAGGTGTCCTGCAAGTAGTATACATTTATACCCATTTTGGTATAAAAATTGTACAATTAGTGTCTTCATATGACATGCTCGAACAAATGTGACCAATTTATTCCATTTAAAAGAGACTAAATATGATCCAACTATGGAAGGTCGTGGCATGAGACAGCTGATTAAAAAGTTTATATCAATACCCTAACTCTGTTGTACTACCACCTCGCAAAATTTCGCACTTTTTAAAAACTACGAAAACCACACAAACCCTTCTGCTATCATTCATATGCAGTAATCCAGGAGCTGCCACTTGCTTTTATTTGTGTGCCAAAAAAATTGTGCTAAATCCTGTACAACATCATTTGAAGCCTAAGAAATCCATCTTAACTACTCATGCATACTTAGCATAGACTTAACTTGACTTGAGAACTGTCACTTAGCACTTAGAAAAATAGCAAGAGAGCACACTAGCCAGTTTCAAATAAGAGTAAAAGTTTCCCATCGAATTGCTTTTTAAAAGTAATCGTGTGATTTTTTACATATAACTCAGTAAAAAGTACCAAAACGCATTTTCTTGGCATTAGGTTTCGATTTTCTGAGCTTATCTACAATCAGTATATAGTCAATGCCAAAAAAACAACTATAAGGCATTTTGGGAGGAAAAAAATTTTTTTTTAGGTTAGCCTAGTTTGAATTCAATTTATTTGACAGTAAGTTTTGCGGCTGTCATATGAATAATATACATCCAAAAATTCTTATCCCTATAGAATAGTTGGAGGATTTTATTCAAATTGTTAGAAAAAAAGGTATGGCATCACACTGTTCTCTCACGGCGCTCACTAAACTTAGAATTTACATAAAAAATCAAAACTCAACAGAATTCTAAGTCAAGTCAAGTAGGGTAATCGGATACATGCAAACTTCATTAAACAGAACGCTAAGTGGCTGTTCCAAGTCAAGTCAAGTCTATGCTAAGTATGCATAATGGCTGCTTTAGCTTACACGCTCACGCATATGGGCAATCCTGTAAGCTCAAAGATTTTAAAACTCATTCATTTTACATACATACATACATACATATACATACTTATGAGGGGAAGCCATGCGATTATAAACGTTACCGAAAAATTGAAAAATCGTCATTCTCTCTGCCGAAAATTTCTGCGCATTTGGTTTCTTCTACTAGGTGCGTGAAACACTTGCTCAAATTTTCAAATTTTTTGCCCTCATTCCTTTTACTAACATCGAGAGCGCTGTCAAAATGCACATTCAAATATTGAATTTATTGGTAAATATGGATTGATAGGATCAAAAGCTCTATAAACACCGTTGTTGGGTGCATGGGGGCTGGTCCTCTACTTAAAATTTCTGGAGTTCTTCTAACAAAATCAATAACATAAGGCCAAGTAAAAAATGTACTTAAGGTTTTTTGTTGATAAATTTTGACTGGCTTTATAGTATTGACCTTCCGCCTGCATATTATTATCAGGGACACCGAACCGCATGTTTTGATGTAGCACTTAACATTTTTTATAACTTCTACCCTTTGACCCCAAAGCTAAAAAGTTACCGACTATTTCGGTACATTTTTTCGTTGCCTTAGTCTGGCCTTCGGCGAAATGCCATTTATTTTGACTCTCCTGCTCTCCTGCATTGTACAGAATAAATTTTCTAAAATTTTTGCACGCCATAACTGCAAAAACAACTAGAAATAGTAGGGTAATGTAAATTGGCATACATACATTATGTTGGTGTAAAACTGATAATATGAAGTATGTAAAAGTAAAAGTTAAAGAAACAGTTGAAAGAAGTAAATTAAAAAATTTTAAAAATTATAATTTTGTCACTTAGAAAGTTATTCCCGAGGATGCTTCAATTGCCTACCTCATGGGTGGAGTGGAAATGGCAAGACCTTTACTTTAGTACCAACTCACCAATTTGCTTCTTCTGGCAAATGTTTCGTTTGTTGGTTAAGCGGCAAATACATTACACGAACATTTCCGCGAACATTCCGCCATCTTGTTCGCAGCTTTGGCCATCCACCATAAGAACTTTTGGCCGAACATTAGTTCTCTTTCAGACAGCGATGAATACGGACAACAATTGTGCTGCAGCAATTTTGCTCGCTGTGGCAATTAAGCGTAAAAAAAGAAAGAAAATCGCAAAAAAAGAATTTGGTGCAAAGAATGGAATGTATCCTTTGTGGCATCAGGATCTTCTTCTTTTAATTTTTCGATTAAAGTTGCATAATCATTATTCTTTTTAATTCTATTACAATAATCTTTGCTTTTTACTTGCCACAATGATGGCAAAGATTTATATTTCAATAAATTCACTCAGAAATTTTTTATTGTCCATTTTACTTTTCCGCGCACGTCTGTTCGCCATTCACACACGAGCAGTTCGGGCACATGTTCGCTCTTATTTTCAATAAAATTTAAAACAATTTAATAACGAGATGATAAAATAAGCATATTTGCGACCTTTAGGGCCGTTTTCACGACTAGACGTCAAATTTTTCAACTTTTTTTTTATATTCACCAAATTTTTGGAAAAAGCGACTGATATAAACCAGTTATACGAAGAAAAGTTGTTTAAGTTCACGAAGAAGTCTATGACATGCTATATCTCCTGTGACAAAACAAAACCAAGTAAGTAGCTCTCCCGCGACTTATGCAAAACGGAGTAAGTCTTAAGCAGCTATTATGCATACTTAGCATAGACTTGACTTGACTTGGGAACTGCCATTTAGCACTTAGAAAAATAACAAGAGAGCACACTAGCCAGTTTCAAATAAGAGTAAAAGTTTCCCATATCGAATTGTTTTTTAAAAGTAATCGTGTGATTTTTTAGATGTAACTCAGTAAAAAGTACCAAAACGCATTTTCTTGGCATTAGGTTTCGATTTTCTGAGCTTATCTACAATCAGTATATAGTCAATGCCAAAAAAAACTATAAAGCATTTTGGGAGGAAAAATTTTTTTTGTTGAATTCAATTTATTTGACAGTAAGTTTTGCGGCTGCCATATGAATAATATACATCCAAAAATTCTTATCTCTATAGAATAGTTGGAGGATTTTATTCAAAATTTAAAAAAAAAAAGGTTTGGCATCACACAGTTCTCTCACGGCGCTCACTAAACTTAGAATTTACATAGAAAATCAAAACTCAACAGAATTCTAAGTCAAGTCAAGTAGGGTAATCGGATACATGCAAACTTCATTAAACAGAACGCTAAGTGGCAGTTCCAAATCAAGTCAGGTCTATGCTAAGTATGCATAATGGCTGCTTTAGTTATTTTTCCACCTACTTACTTGGTATTGCATTTGTCACGGGAGATATGTATGTTAAAGTAAAGATTGTGGTCAGGAAAATAAGTATTTTAATTCAAAGTTTTATTTTTAGAGGAGCCGAAGAAAATTTAAATTGGTCGAATTTCGACCACGGGCGATACTAGTTATTATTATTATCTTACATAGGTTATTCAGAAATATTTATAATTGAAATTATATGTTTATGGTAACTGAAAAAGGAAACATACATTTGAGACTTGATATCCTCTAAATATCTTGAAAATACCGCGTCAATGGTGGTCCCATATTTTATTGTGAATTCTTTTTTATCATTATTTATTTTCAAATTGAATTTTTCAAAAAGGAAACTTGTCAACCGCTCTGATTTTCTATCAGCGAAGCTGATGTTGAAATCGCCAGCCAAGATAAGTGGAAATTTATTACCATTTGAACCAAGTATTTTTGCCCCTTCTTCAGAGAACTCCAGTAAAGTGCGATAAATAAATTGCTCTACCTCGTCCAATTTTGGATTCGGAGAAATGTAAATTGCTATCATGACAATGTGTAGCCAATCTCCAACAAGTGAACACCTAACATTAACATCGCTAACGGGTCCAATATTTATTTCAATATTCGGAGTCATAATATTATTAGTAACATTATTGTTATTTTGGTAAATAGCTACACCACCCTTTGGAGCAGTATCTCGTTTAAAAGGAATACATTTGAAACCAGGTATTTCAATCGGATTATCACGCGTCATGCAAGCTTCGCTAAGAAGTAAGACATTTGTTTGTCTCGTAACTGACTCTTGTAAATCCTATTTGTGAGTATTTATCCTTTGGCAATTGAAAGTCATTATTAAAATGCCATTTCTATTATTAATGAAATCTAAGACACTTTGAGCTATCGTCTGAACATTATTTAAAGACAGTCGTTTGAATTCTTGCAACAAGGGTGCAGTCGATGTAGCTTTCTTTCGATTATGATAAAATGAAAATGCGGCGTTATCGTTTTTTCAATATTTGTCACCCGAGAGATAAACGAGTTCCTGAGAATGTGTTTTACTATACTCATATACTATCTCGTCAAAAGGGTAATCGTTGCGGTGGACTACCGAGCGCTAATATTTACACAAGAATGTCGATAGGGGTCTCAAAAGACGCGTCTCGGTCCCAGGATCACGAATATCACGATCCGCTCAACCAATATTTTTAGTAGTTTGCGAGATATTTGCAGTTAAAGATTATAATTTTCTGTCATTTTCATGTGGTTGTTGTAATCACATTACCCTGTGAGAAAAAGAGTGGCACGCGGAAGGACATCACCGTGGCGGTAGCCACGGCTATGGCAACCACCCGGACTTGGAATGGCGTAGCCCAGGGTTATTTTTTGAAGCGCGACCCAAGGCCGCCTACGCGGAAAGGTTTTCTGCACATAAAAAACATGGATCGGGTCCCTAAACCCGGATCATTTTTCGGTTTTTCGCAAATATTTTCCAAAATAATTAAAATATTGGTTGAGCGGAGTTATATTCATGCTCCTGGGACCGAGACGCGTCTTTTGAGACCCCTCCCGACATTCTTGTGTAAATATTAGCGCTCGGTAGTCCACCGCAACGATTACCGTCAAAAGTTCCACCTTGCGACTTATGTATAGTTAGAGCAAGAGCTGAAGCTAATGAAAAATGTTAACGTTTGGCTATACATTTTCTATCCGATGTTAATAAAATATTTGCTGTTCGTAATTCAATGGGAACAGCGAGATTGCCGACTCTATTTTGCACTGCTAGAGCGGCTGCCCTTTGCCTTTTTTTCTACCCACTATCTGAAACAAAAAATTCCAGCCAAACTCTAATCAATGAGTTACTTTCATCAAATTCGAGATGTACCAATTTCCCAACAGCACCATCACACAAACCATCAGTAAAGTCGATGTTGGTTGTAATAACATAATGCTTTCCAACCACAAAAGTAATGTCATAAGGCAGCCCTCCAGTGTCAATAACAGATTTTTTATGTAACTTAAGTCAAAAATTAGCTTCTTGCTCAGTACTTTTAGCGCCAATAATGACGTCTAAGGACGTTGAAAGAACTTTGTTTTCAAAATAAAATTGTTATAGGCGGCAACATATTCATTTTTGAAAAATAGACGAACTCCATCAGGACATAATATAGCAACATCCTCTTTTTTGAAAAATCTCGATTCAATAAGTTAAAACTCATGATCATCAAGTACATCTCCATTACCTATTTTTGTCAAAACTTGCGAAAAAGCAACATTAGCTTGTCTCATTACTGTGGTAAGTTCATAAAATTTTAATTTTCTCCATAAATGCGGTCCAATCATGCTCCTTCTGATTGTCTTGTAAATTGGTGTAGATCTTACTGGTGGCAATTGCCGCAAATCTCCGATCAAAATAACATCCACACTTCCGAAGTCTGTGTTGTTTCCTGTTATTTGTTTTAGACGATTATAAATTTTATGTAGAAGTTCTGCACTAACCATGCTTGTTTCATCAATAATTAGTACTCTTACATATCTGAAGAGAGATCTATACAATTGCAACGTTTCTGATGACAAAGGCAAAAGTTTTGAAAGAGAAATTTAGAGAGCTGTATGAACAGTTGTATCATCAATAGCCACGGCAGCTTTACCGGTTGAAGCACAAACATATAATATAGGCATTGCAATAACCATCATTATCAGTGAACCTGTTGTAAATTTCCATAATCAGTTTGATAACGAATGATTTTCCCGTGCCAGCTGGTCCCGTAAAAAAAATTTGGAATGGTTCTTGAATTGAAGTTTGTAAATGATGAATTATAGTCATAAGAATATCTCTTTGTTGATCATTGGCCATTCGCATTACATCAAAAAATTGTTGATAATCCATTAAATTTCCTCTTTTTTTAGCTATAGCCCCAAGTTTATGCAAAGATGCATTTCGTAAATCAACGTTAGCAGTTGAGTTTGGATCAAGTAGCAAAAAGTCATAAGGATCTCTTTCATGCAATATATCAACCGCTCTTGATAATTCTTCGTCTTCTTGTTCTTCATCGTTTTCTCGGCACAACTGTCTACAAATTTCTTAAGTTTTCTCCATATCCAAATTTGATTCAAATCCTTTCCTACGCTCTAATATCGTATCTTTGAGATTTATTCTTATCAATTTAAAACGTTTCCTATATTCTTTGAAAAGTTCTTCTGAGTAATCAGTATCAGTGTCTTTCATAGGTATCAAATTCATAGTTTTTTTGTTGGTATAAATGGTTGCAGTGTGACGAACAGGCTGTTGACTTCAGAATATTTCGCCACAATAAACAAACACTAGTGAAACCTAGATAAATCATGAACTCAGCGGGAGTTCAACTTCACTAGCACATGCCGCATATTTGGTTACATATGACAGCACTTGATCGCAAAATGCTGGAGCTAGACATTCACATATTTACACATGTACATATCTACATATTATACATATTTACATATTAGGAAAGTAGTTTGTAAGTATTAGTGTTTAAGCTTATATGTGTAAGTCAATAATTTGTATAAAAAGAGAAAGAATTTTTAGTAAACACTCACTTTTGGATCACACCCTAAACTCCGGTGTTACTTCACTTACATGGCGATCCTGCCAGGCTTAATATCAGCCAGTCATAATCCCGCCAGGACAGCAGACGGGAAGCAAATTCTGATATTTTATATAGCGTTGACAAGTGTTGCGGCCATATTTGGACTTCTTTTCGGCAAATGTTTTTGAATCAACCCTCCAACACCAAACAGAAGACATCCAGAAGACTGGCATCATAAATTTAAGTGTTGGAATGGTTTTACGTAAAATGGGTAACAGCATTAGCCCGACCGTGGAACTGAAAAAGGATGGTGATACTTACACCTTCACCACAAGCTCAACCTTCAAAACATCAACCATCAAAAATTTTTAGAACAAATTCCGGCAAGCCACACGGCAGCCTAACAATTAGCAAAAATGAAAATTTTTGCTTGGGAAAAAATCAAAATTGGTTAGATAACACTGGATCACAAATTCCAACATTTTTTCTGCACCAGAGACGCCATAGTGAAATTCCTATGTAAAATCACCTCCTAATTCCGAAAATCAAGGTTATTTTTACTTGAATGGTACCGTTTTTGAGATATTTACGATTTACCGTTATTTCAAAAAACAAAAAAGATGGCTCCACTTAATCGTGTATATCTCAAGAACAAATTGAGCTATTCGAAAACGGTTTGAAAAATTTGAAAGCTTATAAAATTTACTATAAACTGTACTGGCTGTAAACCAGTGTAATTAGAAAATATTTTAAATCGAAATTTTTCTTTTATAAAGACAAAAAAAAGAAGATAGATAGAAAAAAAGTTTAACCTTTATATTTAGTAGAAAATTTTTTGTTAGAGTAAACTGGAGTAGCGATGCAAGAGATTTCTACAAAAGAAGAATTTGACAGGGTTTTCAAAAAATGCGAAGACACAGTTATTTATTTATGAGTATATTATTTAGAATTTTATTTTTAGGTTGTTATTTATTTAATTTAATATTTTATTTTAAATTAACTTTGATTTCTTTTTTATTTATTTGAGTTCGTGGTACTTTACCTCGATTTCGTTATGATAAATTAATATATTTAGCTTGAAGATGTTTTTTACCTGTTTCATTAAATTATTTATTATTTTTTATTGGGTTTAAATTATTTTTATTTAATTAATAAAATTTAGTAAAGTTAATAGAAATAATTATTTCTATCTTATGTTTTCAAAACATATGCTTATTCAAGCTCATTAACTATTTAATTAAATTGTCTCATAATTTATTAATTATTGGATTAATAATATAATATAAAAAATAGATTATGGTTAATATTTGACCAACTAGGTGTTTCTACTGGGCGTGCTCCAATTCATGTTAATAAAATTACTGTAACAATTATAATTCAAAATAAAATTTTATTAATTGGATAAAATTGAATACCTCGAAAATTTCTTAAATGATTATTTCCACTAAATTACTTCAGGAAGATAGCAAGACAAAACAGGGACCGAAACCGGCCACCATATAAGAATATAGGCAACGGAATAGAATCCGCAAAGAAATAGAAACACCCAAAATACCATCTCCAGCAAAAACCCCACACAGGAAAAGAGGGGGCAAAGCTTTCAGAAAAAGGAAAGAATTAGCACTCACATATGTAAAACTAAATTTGGACACTAGCGCCACAGAAAGAGCAAATTTACAAAAAGAAATAAAAGAGCGAAGAAATACAAAATAAATAAATAAAAAATTTCTCATTGAAAAAAAATAAAAATCTTTTATCTACTAATTTTATTCAAAATGGCATGGTGGAAAACCGCTCTACATGCGATACTTATAGGTTTGGCAGGATATGAAGTCGGTAAGGAAAATTCAGACAAAAAGAACTTGGATAACCAAGTAGTAAAATACAATAAATACAATCGCAATTCTTACGAAAAATTGCATAAAGAATAAAATTAGACAATTGAATAACGTACAGCAACGCATATAAACACAAAAAAAAAAAAAATCTTTTTCTTTAAATTCTTGTACACCAAGAAATGAATAATTGGCAAGAAATCCATAAGGCACTAAACGAGGAAAAAATAAAAGCAGATAAAGCATACAAATGCATAAACAAGACCATCCCAATCAAAACGGAAACGATAATTAGACATTTCACTTCAATATTAGAAGCTTTAAATAGCATAAAACAGGTGGTCAATAGTGTAAACAGCTTACTTACAAAATAACACCAAAACGAAGCGTACCAATTTTTTTCCACTGTACGAGATAAATTGGTGGCCTCCTTAGCTAGATACAATATTGAAGTAACAATACCCACCACAGTGGAGAAGGAAATCGTCATCGATTTCAATTTAATAACATTAGATCCTACACAGAACCGGACCCCATCACCCGTTCCGAGCCAATCCTCATCTATAGGAGACAATAAACCGGTAATTACCCAAAACCAAAACGTCACAATGCCACAAACCATTGTGGACTTTATTAAAACTGCCTCATCAGTGCTACCAGAGTTTGATGGTAAGCCAGAGAACTTACAAAGTTTCTTAGACGCCCTTGACATACTCGATCAAATCAAAGAAGCCCACGAAGCCTTAGCGGTAACAATAATAAAAACCAGGCTAAAAGGCACGGCGAGAAACTTTGTTAGTACTGAAAACACGATAACCCAAATAAAATCAAAATTAAAATCTGCAGTAAAAGGAGAATCAGTAGAAGTTTTAACAGCAAAACTCCTGAACATCCAACAACGCAGTAAAACTTCAAATCAATATACAGCGGAAATAGAAAAAATTACCAGGTCATTGGAAGGAGCTTATATTTCGGATGGACTCAACCCAGACTTGGCAACAAAATATTCAACACAAGTAGCAGTCAAAGCTATGTGTAAAAACAGCTGCAATGACAAGGTCAAAATGATCATGCAAGCTGGAACGGTCACCACAATGAACGACGCAATTTATAAATTCACCAACAGCTGCACTGAAACAACAGGCAGCTCAAACACAATTCTGAATGTACAACGACAAGGTCAATACCGAAGTAATTTCCGTGGAGGTTACAGAGGTAACAACTATGGAAACTACCAAGGCAGGAGATTCAGACCGCAACCAAGATACAACAATAACTTTAGACAAAACAATAATTCCCAGAGAGGAGCACAAGCACAGAATGGCAACAGACCCTATAGCCAGACACGCAACGTGCGCAGTTGCAACCAGACGGAAAACCAAGAGACTCCACTTCAAAACCAATTGTTTAGGCCCGATGCCGATGAATGGAGGCTCGGCCGAGTTTCCCACGTACACCCCGGCGAAGATAACTGAGTGCGTGTAGTGGACCTCGTAACCGAAAAGGGCAGATCAGAAGACCGTTGGTCAAATTGATTCTGCTCCCTATGGAGGGATCGGATGGCGAGAGACCCGCTGCCTCATCTTAACCATCCACTCCACGTCATATCAAAACCCTAGACACTCCCCTATCCCAAACTTCCACCCTTCACTCGCTACCCTTAACGAGGACAATAGAAAGCCTAACGCAGAAGGTCGAACCATTCTGCCAAAGAAAACCTAATTGCACTCGCGAACGAGGCCAAAGAAAACCTAACGCAGTAAGGCGAACCCTTCTGCCACTGAAAATCTATCCATCTGCCACGACAAGTTGGCAGCAGATGGACCCACCCTCGTATACATACCCCAAAAATACTAATAAATAAACATGTTTATATAAACTTGCCCGTGTCACTCGCCCTGGAGGACACCTATACCGCCATATCGCACTTTAGCGCAATTTAATCATACCTGAAAATAAGAAATATTAGTATTGATCTACAAGGATTAATAATATACATATTCATTCTCACTGATGTATGCACACGCCCTAACAATTACAAACTTTAATGGCAAATATCTATTGACGGAAGCAAAATATAGAACTTCCGCCCCCGGAATAACGTCCTCTAGGCCCAAACACGTCATCTATCACCTTTCCCGACTTTGTCGGAAGTGTTTTAGCCGGCGGTAATGGATGTATAAAGTTACCATCCCAGACATAAATTTGTGCACTATCATCGATATGACAATGCCTGCGGACAGACTGGCGGACGGTCGGGTAAAACATAACTATTTAATTGTGGTTTGAAATTTAATAATAATAATAATACCCAACGGATAACCCACCATTCCCGCCCAACCGACACGAGGGGCGCATCCGCATAACGCACGGATTTATTTTCTTTTTAAATATATTGCCGAGTCGATGAAAGGCAGGGGTTTGTTAAGTGTCGAGATCTAAAACAGCTCAGCTACAGAGAGAAACTCATCAGCTAAGTAACTATTGAGTAAAAATAAACATTAACCATGTGTATATTAAGTTATTATTGATTAAGTGAAGAAAGTAGTGATATTTTAATGCTGAAAAGCGAGTCAGAAATATCAAATGTGCTGGAATGAGAGTTGTAGTTATGACATAAACATCGGAAAGGCTCATTCAATTCAAAATTAGTTTTACATTGTCTCAGGAAAAGAGGTTTAAAATGTCTTGATGGCCGAAAGGGCACGTTAAAGTTCACTTCACTCAGCAGAAATGGACTAGAGACCAACACGTTTAGCAATTTAATGATAAAAATTATTCCGAGCATTTCCCTACGACTGGAGAGTGTTGGAAGGTTTATAAGTTTCCAGCGATCTGTATAGGGTGGGAGGTTGTATGAGGAATCCCATGGCAGATTTCTTAACGCAAAAAGTAAGAATTGTTTTTGAACCGATTCAATCCGATCGACGTGAACTTGGTACCGGGTTGGTACAGGGTTCCAAATAATTGAGCCATACTCTAATATCGGTCTTACTAGTGTTGTAAAAAGGGCTTTAGTTACATACGGGTCATTAAATTCTTTCGACCATCGCTTAACGAATGATAAAACGCCTCTAGATTTATTGACAGTTGCATCAATATGTAGATTGAAGCTAAGTTTGCGATCCATCGTAATCCCCAAATCCACAAAAACGTATACTTGTTCAAGACTATGATTGTTAATTGTGTAGGAAGCTGGTTGTGTGTTTCTGCGCGAAAAACACATATATTTACATTTTTTAATATTGAGTGGCATAAAGTTTAAATCACACCAAGCACCCAGTCTATCAAGGTCAG
The DNA here is from genome assembly GCA_951509765.1 of Sphenella marginata. NCBI lineage: Eukaryota > Metazoa > Arthropoda > Insecta > Diptera > Tephritidae > Sphenella > Sphenella marginata. Next base: position 52,087,525 of record OX608079.1, on the reverse strand, counting down.
ATTGAAGTAATGATCTATTTTCGCTCAGAGTATAGGACATAAAAATCTTGACATCATCAGCGTACATCAAAATTTTGGAAAACTTAATAGTACTGGATATATCGTTAATGAACAGCAAAAACAGAATCGGGCCAAGATGGCTACCTTGAGGAACTCAATGACATTAGATAGCGCATTCTTAAATATTACTCTTTGTGTCCTGTAAAGAAGATAAGAGGATATCCAGCGGGTGAGACTGGGCTGAAAGCCGAGTAGGACAAGTTTATGAATAAGTAGTGAGTGACTCACTTTGTCGAACGCTTTACTGAAATCTGTATATATAACATCTGTGTGCATATTTTCTCTAAACCCGTTCGACACATGTGTTGTAAATTCTAGTAGGTTAGTATTTGTTGATTTTCCCTTACAAAAGCCATGCTGACAATCTGCAATCAATGTGGAAATAGAATCTGTAAGCTGATTTGTAACTATAGCTTCAAATAATTTTGGAATCGCTGAAAGCTTTGCTATGGGGCGATAGTTGTCGACAGATGATCTACTCCCACTTTTATAAAGTGGCGTAAGGAAAGATTCTTTCCAAACTGATGGAAATACGCCACTTTCCAGAGACAAATTAAAGAGACCAGTAAGAGGCTTGTAAATGAAGTTAGCACAGTTTTTAAGAAAACATGCCGGAATCATGTCAGGACCACTTTTAAATGACACTTTTAAGGTTTTTAGATAGTATAAGACAATTTCAGGAGAAATTATTGGACTATTAATAGAGTTGTTTGTATCCAACAGGTATGGATACTCAATTAATTGAGAAAATTCTGTAGTAGAATAATTAGATTTAAAAAACTGAGCAAAGAAATTTGCAATATCTTGATTATCACTGGATATACAGTCTTCGTATTTCATAGCAGACGGAAAACTCTTTACATTACGTTTTGAGTTTACGAAACCATAAAATGACTTTGGGTTGCAGATAATGTTGGTTTTTATTTTGCGAATATAAGCATTGTAACATTTATTGTTCAACTCAAAGTATTTCTGACGTAAATTCGAGTACTTTAGGTAATCTTTGTTTAAACCGGATTTCTTGTAAAGCTTGAATGAACGGTTCTTTTTATTTTTTAAGGTTTTCAATTCTTTGGTAAACCATGCTTGCGTTGGTTCATCGTAGAAAGATTTACGTCTAGGTACATGTTTATCAAAGAGCCTATAAATAGTGTTATTAAAGTGTGAAAGATTAAGTTCGATATCGCCACAATATTCAGGCCAGGTTAATTTAGACCAGATGTCGGCAGTTTCATACATCTTAAGATGCAGCGCAATTCACACGGATAGGTTACGTTCTTTGTTCGGTGATTGATTTAGTCGTCGCTGAGCAAGTGGCGTGCCAACATCGTGTAGGGCGATCGCTTGTTTGCGCAGCAAATAATATATGCATGTATGTACGTAGCATTTTTCCTTATGTACCTTCATATTATGAAATGAATAATTGTTTTGTTTAGTCAGAAAAAATGTATATTCATAGAAATAAAACGGATTTATTAGATTATTGCATTTTAATTTTGCAATTTACATAAAAAAAGTGACACGGTATCATAAATATGTGCTTTTGCTTCGCTGTCTAGCAGGCAACTAATAAACATATCAACTGGTTCGTGCGTTGAGAGCGCTTCACCAATACTAACGCACTTACAATTTTGCCGACCCTTGATTTAGACAACTCTTTATTTAATTTATGAAAGTTGGCTTTTGCAAAGTCAAAATCAAAAATACTGCTACAATTGTATCGTTGAGTATCCCCAGCAAAAAATGCCTAACGCATTCACAAACACAAAAGCAAATTCTTCTGCTGTCACCCAACACTATTAAAGCAAAAATTATAGTCTCGCTGCATGCCAAAATGAGATGGGAATATGTTATTGCTGACATAGTTGTCAATTAGTATATTGTATGCGTTCCCACTCATTGTTGTTTCTTATATTGCTAACTTAAAGAAGAATTTTGTGCCACTGCTCATTGGCAGCATTGCCATATGTATTCGGTTATGTAACGAGTTGAAACTCGTGGTACTTCTTTACACAATATGTATTCGGTTATGCAACGAGTTTAAACTTGTGGTACTCCTTTTCACAATACGTCAGCTTCTAAAAATGCATTTAAAGTTAGGGAGAGTTGTCAAAACACGAGTTGCGGTTCAAAAAAGTATAATCCACAGGCAGGAAAGTAGTATATGTAATTGGTCTTTTTAAATTTATAAAATTATTCGGTGCAGAAATATTCTAGATTGCTGAACTTTAATAAAATTTTCAATAAAAATAAGTAGTATTTTCGATAAAAAGTCTGCTTTTGTTGCATGAGTTCGATAAAGAACAAATTAAATTATACTATAGATACTTTAAATTAATCATTTGGTTAGTTTTTGACCTTTAAATTCGCAGACGCAGATGTATAAGTACGGAAACGAATCTGCATTTTTCGACTCATACCCGAAACTTGGTTATTCTATACGACCGCACCACCTGCTAATAACGAAAAATATCAGAAAAGGCAACAAGAGATGCGTTTTTAACTCGGTATCAATAATCCAAAGGCGAAAAACAAATATTTTGTTTCAGTAAAAAATTATTTAGGAAATAAATATGCAATCGAATTTTCGAGTACGGATTATAGATGCAGAGATCAAAACGCGTCTTCTGATAAAATTCCCGATATTTATGAACATGTATTACCTTACCTATGGTCAAATGGATTTAACCAAATTCTTAACATTAGATTCACATCAAATCCGGTTACTTTTAAAGATCTTTTGGCTTACCCATATCGAAGTTAAAAGTTGCGTCACTATTATTTATTGTGTATACTAGTGAAAATTTTTATGCGAATCGTGTGGACGGACTTCCCAAATCTAGAAAATTGTACGGAGCTGCTATTTAAACCATTTAAAACTACAGAAGTGGAGAAAAACGGCAAGTATTTTTATAAATATTGTATTCTGTGTAATAAATTGTATTGTGTGTGCAAAAATAATAATTAACTTCCAAACTATAATGTAAATAATATTGTTTTATACTAATGCACCTATGTACATTTATTTATTTTTCTCCTAATAGTTTAATATAATGGATAATTGTTATGTATACAGATAAAAAGAAAATGTATACCAAATTAAAAAATGTTTTTCAATAAAATTCAGTTTTTTACGGATTTTTTAATTTAACTGTTTTGTATTTTATTAAATATGCATTGGGAATATGCGGTAAGTATAACAGCTATATAATATGTTATTTATGCCATAGCGATAACGCATAGTTGTACCGGATTTTTTTACGCTATATAACATGTTATTTATGCCATAGCGATAACGCATAGTTGTACCGGATTTTGTTTCGCTATATAACATGTTATTTATGCCATAGCGATAACGCATAGTTGTACCGGATTTTGTTTCGCTATATAACATGTTATTTATGCCATAGCGATAACGCATAGCTTTACGTGATTTTTTCCCGTTATATAACATGTTATATATTCCATATTAATAGCAGATTGAAAAGAGAAAGCTATGTGAAAACCTTATGGCAAATCATACTGCGAAAAAAAGAGAAGGCTTGTGCACACGTATAGTAAAGTATATGTGAGGATTTGTCACCTGGCTTGTACAAACTGATGGAAAGTTTTTGAATTCCTCACGCATACTTTTTGTAGTACTACAGGTGGTTTAATGCATTATATAACAGATAGTGTTCTAGCTGGGTCACTACCCTCTGCGTTAGTTCTGATTTCGTAAACGATCTCCAGAGAAGGATGGTAGACATCTTCCGGTAAAACCAGTGGATCACATCGACTTAAGCAGAACTTAGATAAATCATCGACGTAAACTAAGTCCAGGATATTTCCGAAACTGTTAGGTATGACATTTATTTGATTAAGACAGAGGTCCGACATTTCATCCAAGAAGTCGTTGTACCCCGCTTTAGATGGAATTGGCACAATGCCTCCGTCAAAGATATTCCACGAAATATGGGGTAGGTTAAAATCGCCCAGTACGATCATAGAATAGGAAAGTTTAGTCATTAAATTTACAGTTTTGAACAGTGAGACATGTTACATATAACTTGATATATCCGATGACGGAGGAATATAACAAACCACTAAGTACATATAAGAATTCTCTACAAGTATACGGACGCACTTGAACTCACTTGAATCCAATACAGGAACACTAACCTCCTCAGAGGGCACTGACGAATGAACAGCTATCAGAACGCCACCCCCGACTCTGTTAATGCGATCATTTCTGAATACCTGGTAATCATCAGATAACACTTCAGCGTTAAAAATATGTGGTTTCAGCCACGTTTCGGTAAAGCAAATAATATTATAATTACAGCAAAGAGATTTCAAATAAAGACTAGTTAGTTTTGTATTTAACCCTCTTACATTCTGATAGTAAACGTTTACAGTATTTAAATTTAGTTTTTTGACGCTGCACTATCACTAGGGACTCTTGCTAAAGTCTGTACGTTTTTTTTTGGTTTGTGATCAAATTCACGGACGAAAGCGCCAGACGGCCAAAACGAACTCTTCAAAATTGAGTCAAAATCATTTAAAGAAACATCAATTCTGAAGGAGGAGACGTTTCTCTCATAATTAAATTTGAATTTTTTTATAGCTAAACTATCGGGTTTTAATTTGGAAAGAATGTACAACTTTATGTCTTCTTCCGTAGTATCCGCCTCAAAACGTGACACAAAAACGGTTTTATTTCGCGGAACGACAACCAGATTCCTAGCGGTTGGTTCAGGTGCCAACCTAATAGGTTGAGGCTCAGTTTTTTTCTTTTTCGAGGAAGCAGCTTTGGAAGTTGATGGTTGGGTTGATGGATTGGGAGAGGCTAAGTCAATAAGCTTCTATAGCTTTGTTTTAAGACGGAACAATAGCAAATACATAGTACGCAAGACAAAACTAAAATACCTATTAAAACTTTTATTATTACTCCCCACTACCAGACCGTCGGCCGTATTCGGGATGGCAATAGACAATTCTTAATAAGGGGTAATGCAGGAAAAAATTGTCAATCAATGATATCAGTCCTCTTCTTCTAACTAACAAGTCGTCAACCCATGATATCATTAATTCGGTCAACCTAATTATACATAAATAAAAAAAATTTATACTTCTACACGTTATGCTGCAGGACGTACATGATATAGACATACCACCATACCCATTTCTTTAAAGTAACACAAATTCAAATATCACATATGCTTGGTCTTTCGAATAAATTTTTTATTGAGCTGTTGCAAAATGGTCATTTGGTTTTTTTGGTTGTCTCATTTTTCCCGCTGTTGTTATACAGGGCTCAATAAGTTATACTCATTAATTAAATATTGCATTCTCAGTAAAAATTTGTTATAAAAACAATACTAATTTCAAAATGCTGTTCATTTTCAAATGGCTTGTGGTTCAAATATAGGAAGATTTAACTTTCTAAGAAATAATATTCATAGAGTAATGTAATCGATACAATCAACTAACAATTTTCATCATATTTAAGTTAACTTATTAAAATCTTTTACCATTTCAAAATGATACTATAAACTAGATATCATAGTTTAGTAACTCACGTTTCGATCTGGGTACAAATAGTCCTGTAGTATATTTTGAAAAGCAATTTATTTTACCTCGATCACGTCCGTTTAACTTTGTATACCAGGCAAAAGGCTCATAAGGAACATGGCATCTAGATCTGTTTTACAATCGCATAATTCCATATGAGTAGGTGCGACAGTTGATCAACATCCCTGCTGACACCGTCGAGGTACCACTTAATGGTATGCCATTATTAGACGCAGGAGCAGCACCGGATGTTAGTGCCGCAAATTCTAAACGATGATGATTGCCACTACCACCGCCTACAACGCCGCTACCAGATTGATTGTGATGATGATGAGTGGTGTAACTGTGATTAGTACTGCTGTGTCGCTGATGCTGACTTAATAATGAGTAAAGCCATGTGAAGTGTGTACAGAATTTTGGTTTTTTTTCGAAACCTCACCGACTTTGAATTTTTTTATTCCATTAGATAGTGGACTAGACCCAACCCCCATGTTATAAATATTTCGTTCAAATTCATTTATTTGTTAAAGTTATTGAGTGTTGAATTTTTCATAATTTTTTAATATGATAATATTGAAAAATTATTTTCTCATGAACTACTGCATATAAATCCATGATTTTTTTTTTAAACTTACAGATAACTGTTTTTACTTTGTTATAAGTAATTTTATGCGATCAAATTGTTTAATAAATGATATTCAAACAATTCTTTTTTTAAATAATAACATTTTTTTTTACATTCTGCACGCTCAAAAAAATTGAAAAATATGTCTAATAACGCGAAAAATGGTCACCTTCAATAATCAAAAAAAAATTTTTTGTTCTTTCAAACCATTACAAAGATATTGCATTTTTTGTCACCCCTTGCGCTCTCCCAGCGCGCTGCACATAGACCGTTGGAGGCGCGCTGAACAAAAATGTTCTTATGAGATTAGTTGTTATCAAGTTATTTTCAATTATTACAAACATATCTACATTTAACAGAATGTATGAACAAAATTAATAATAAAGGGGTAAAGCTTTTTAGTATTTTTTTTTATTTTTATTGATTTTATGATATTACATTATAAGAAAGTGTTGATAAAAAAATTCTTTGACAATATGTTTGTTACAAAATAAAAAAATAAGAAAAACACGAAAAGTTTTTACGTTAGCTACATATTATATTTTCCACACTTGATTCATCACTTGAGAAAATCTCGCTTCAAAACTTTTTGTCAAACATGGGTTGAAAATGATGGAATTGACGTGTGTTTTTTATTTGCATTGCTTTACCCGTGCGATTTTGAAATCTCTTTTCATGATCGTCGTGATCCGCTTGTGAGCAAAAATCGAAATTTATTGCCTCAAACGCATTTTCTGCCCATTCAGCGTCGCGTATGTGATTTCCCGCAATACGCTGCATACTTGCTTTTCGCTCCAGCCTTTTAACAGCGCCCCCCACCCCATCGCAAGCTCCCTTACCGTGGGAAGTGGCGAAAAAGTTTTTCAGTTGGGCAGAAAATGCGTTTGAGGCAATAAATTTCGATTTTTGCTCACAAGCGGATCACGACGATCATGAAAAGAGATTTCAAAATCGCACGGGTGAAGCAATGCAAATAAAAAACACACGTCAACTCCATCATTTTCAACCCATGTTTGACAAAAAGTTTCGAAGCGAGATTTTCTCAAGTGATGAATCAAGTGTGGAAAATATAATATGTAGCTAACGTAAAAACTTTTCGTGTTTTTCTTATTTTTTTATTTTGTAACAAACATATTGTCAAAGAATTTTTTTTTCAACACTTTTTCTTATAATGTAATATCATAAAATCAATAAAAATAAAAAAAATACTAAAAAGCTTTACCCCTTTATTATTAATTTTGTTCATACATTCTGTTAAATGGGAGTTTCCATTGTAACGGGTGCGACACTTTTGTGCATAGTTCTTTAATTTTGAAGAAAACTATTAAAGTAATCATTGAAATAATATACGCTTAAAATGCTGTTAGAAGTAAGGAATTAACTCATATGAACTACATTTTAGAAATAAATCAGTACCAACCACAAAATGCCAAAGAAGAGCGTAACGGGCGCGACGTTATAAAATATATAAATTGCGTGTAATCCACTTTCACACGAAGCAGTGTAAAATTTTTGTATTAAACTGACTAAAAATGCCTTGGCATTTTTAAATTTAGAATGTTTCCTATTATTTCCGCATTCGAAGAAAAAACACTTCTTAATCCATTTAGATTTATTAACATTTTAAAGTGTAACGGGCGCGTCACCTCGTGGTAACGGGTGCGACATGTCTATTTTTTTACATATTTCAACTATTTATTATATTTTTTCATTACGATAGCTCAATTTCAAGCCAAAACAGGAAAATATATCTATGTTTAAACAAGTTAACACGTTAAAAGTAAGTACATGGGTATGTTATTTATAAACGATCTTTTCTGACGCCAGCTTTAAGGTTTGGTTAAAGTAGCCAAATATAAATCATAATTCTAATTCAATATTTATGCTGATGGCATTATGCATGATCAAATAATTAATTCTATTGTTTTAGAAAAAAAAAATTTATAAAAAATTAATAATTAAAGAACAATTTCTATAAAATTATTTTCTTAGGCAAAATTTCTTAAGCGTAGATTTTGCTGTCTTACCAGCAAACAGACAGCCGTCAGATTCTTTATCCTTAATGACGAAGTGCTTCTCTTGCAAATTTTTTATAGGAGCAATGTGGGCCCATATCTGATCTAAAAATACTTTCTCAGCCGCGATGTCTTCCATCGAATGGTAGAGAATTTTTATACCGTTGAAGTTTTCTCTTGAAGAAACTTAAAACACTCTATGACGCATACGCATATATTTTGGTGGAGTTTCTCTTATTGGACGGACAAAACTTGGTCGCAAGGCAAAAAATAAAAAAATTTATTAAAAATGTAACGGGCGCGACACGTGCTAAAAAATTAATACAGAGAAAACGGGTTAACAAATTTGTTTGAAATTTTCGCAATATAATCCTTAGCAGTTACTTGTTACGTATGCAAAGATTTATTCATGTAAAGTAACTAATCCTTTTACCACAAAACTAAATCCTTTTTTTTGTAACGGGCGCGACACCAATTTTGCTTAAATTTAAATAATTGCTGTGATTTATACTTAGTTCGCAGAATCTTGAAAGTCAAGCCCAAGTGAAGAAAAAATATGTAAAATTTCAAGCAGCTCAAATAAATATCCGTCAAAAATCGAAAACTTTGAAAAAAATACTATGCAACTATGATCACGATTTTAAAGTTTTTTAATATCATAGTGTTGTGAACTTTGCCAGCCGTTCACACCTCTATCACGATATCAAAATATAAAAAAATGGTATATAACAATAGAGTAGACATGCGTCAACACAAATATCAGCCTTCGGACTGGAAGCAATGCAATTTATTTCTAGGCTCAATGGGATCTGATTTCGTGGAAACTCCCAAATGTAGATATGTTTGTAATAATTGAAAATAACTTGATAACAACTAATCTCATAAGAACATTTTTGTTCAGCGCGCCTCCAACGGTCTATGTGCAGCGCGCTGGGCGTGCGCAAGGGGTGACAAAAAATGCAAAATCTTTGTAATGGTTTGAAAGAACAAACAATTTTTTTTTGATTATTGAAGGTGACCATTTTTCGCGTTATTAGACATATTTTTCATTTTTTTTGAGCGTGCAGAATGTAAAAAAAATTTTATTATTTAAAAAAAGAATTGTTTAAATATCATTTATTAAACAATTAGATCGCATAAAATTACTTATAACAAAGTAAAAACAGTTATCTGTAAGTAAAAAAAAATCATGGATTTATATGCAGTAGTTCATTAGAAAATAATTTTTCAATATTATCATATTAAAAAATTATCAAAAATTCAACACTCAATAACTTTAACAAATAAATGAATTTGAACGAAATATTTATAACATGGGGGTTGGGTCTAGTCCACTATCCAAGGAAATGAAAATTTTCAAAATCGTCGAACAATTGAATTTACCTGTACACACTTCATATGGCTTTACTCAATGCTAATTGTAATTTTCGCAATGCAGCACGTCGCGTAATATACTGTGTCGCTTCACCAGATTGATGCCTTTTAAGCTTGCGCATGATTTAAAGTATAAAAAAAAAAATCTAGATATTTACATCGATCGTACATATGTACATCGCTGTACGAAAACAGCAGCCCCATGGGGTTGGTAACATTTGCCCTCAGCGACATATTGGTGCCATTATTACAAGCAGCGGCGAAATTAAAAATAATAGCCTTATCTTGGGACAAAGTATGTGCACTATTGTATGTTAATTGTCGTTCATATACGACTAAGGTTAAAACCTGCAAAGAAAAGAAACATTTCAGATATCAAAAAATTTTCATTTAATGCGACACATTTTTTGGTGGGTAAATGCAACTGCGCTGCTACCGAAACGGCACAGTATTTCGGGCAGCGCTAATAAAACTCACCCAATCCTGTCCAGATGTCCATGCGCCGTCCAGGCGATCCGCCATACCTGCCTCCGTATGCCCATAGTCATCTGAAAAGAAAGAAATAATATTAATATTATATACATGCATTTAAAAATCTCAATAATACACAAATTGACTTACCTCTGCTACAGCTGGTGACCACGCGTGCCGGAAACAAGAAAAATAATGAGTTGTATAATTTTTTCTCTATTACGCTAGCAGAGAAAAAATGAACAATGAATTTTCTTTTGTTCGGCACTTCTTTGCAAATACCAAATACCTGCCTGAGTGAGTGTAGATATGTATGTATGTACGACATATTTTTTATTGTCGCGAGCTTAGCTTGACCACTCACTAGCAAAGCGTGAGTAAACATATATATGTATGTGTGGTTCAATTGAACCGTCGCTCAATGCGAGCGCTATACATATATGTAAATATGTTTGCTGATGATCACGCCCGACTTGCCAAAAAATCGGGACCGCGTACAGCGGGCGAAGGGGGGACGAAATCTACGTTCGTCCCGCACCTCGGCGACTATGCCGAGGCCAAAAAAAATTAAAAAAGTCCAAGAAATAAAAAGTTTTTTTTCACTTCGAAAAAAATATTTTTTTCGTGTGGCTGAATTTTTTTATGATTTTGGGTTTGGTTTTTCGGAGGGGCAGGACTGTTTTGCCCACAAAACAACCATAACAAACCCGAAAACCGCCCTCCACTCACACTCTCTACCCGGATCGGTACCGAATGTCAGTACCGACCGAAGCGGAAATGTCGCTGTGTGCGCAGCCCTAATGAGCACCAGTGAACCATAGCAGAATGAATACATATATGTACATATGTATGTACCAAAAATAGCAAAACGCACTACAGGGTAATCCCCTAGTTACAATAAAATTTTCGTTGCATGCGTTCCGGTGGTACGGTGCCGTACGGCCACTTTTTGCAAAAAATGATGTCTGGCAATCAGTTAGTTGCATTAGGCTGCAAACTTGAAAAGACATAAGTAAAATAAAAATATATATTTCGCCAAATATAGCGCTCTCGCCACCCACGCTTACCAGCGTCGCTCATATAACGGCGCAAGCATCGAATCTGGTTCGGGACCACGGCCTTTCCGACCAGTACACGGGGTATCGGACTCACTGCCGTTCCGCCCCTTGCGAACGAGTTTCATATAAACTCGACAATTTAGACTGGCCATTCAGCCGTGCCCGCTAAATCATTTTTCTATCGAAAATTTAGACTGGCCACTCAGCCGTGCCAGCTAAATACAAGCCACGGGACTCACACCTGCGTAGACTGGCCACACTGCCGCGCCAGCTACGTAACCGTAACGATTAGTATGTAAGATTAGATTAAGCCTAAAATAAAAATAAAAATTGTTTGTCTTCCCGTTATGGGTCCACACATGTATGTACGTAAATCAATCTACTGGCAAGAAATATGCAACTTTTTACTTTTTTAAAATTTTCTTCCACCTAGCTCTAGGTAAGAAGCAGAGGTACGGCCAGACGAGAAACCTCAATCTTCGGGAGGTCACTCAAGGGCAGCCAGTGGTGACTGCGCCATCCGGCACTCACCATCCTAGATATAAGCCAGTAGCTTTAAGAGGATGTGGTCGAAAATCCTGGGGGCGGATTAGGATGTTGCGTATCGCAAGGGGGCCGGCATGTTTAGGCCCGATGCCTAAAGTCTTATAAAATGCGCCACCCTAATGTCACTTTTTAGTTTATACAACACCCCAACACCAAGCCGCCCACATGTATATACATGCACGCATATTCATGTTTGTCAGCAAACATATACATGCATGTGGGTGTGCATGTGTCGGTTCAGCTCCCCTTAAAACCGGAGGCTGAAATTCGGGGTTCAACGGTTGTCCGCGACTGGACAACCGTCTACTTTTCCAGCGATCGTCATCGAGTCAACACCTCACGGCCACCCCAGGATTTTCACGGCCAACGTTAAGGTAAAGCTTCATTGTAAAACTAAAATCTTTTAATTCAATAAACGGCCAATATTTATAACGAGAATTCTCGTTCTTCTTCATTTCTTTTCAAATCCCAATTCGACCGCGGTGCTTTCGAGCCACGGCCGCTCCAGCTAAGCACCTCAGCCGATTTGTTCACCAATAAATAGAAAAATATGTGTACTAAACCTACACCTAAACAGTTGTATATCTACAAGGACATCATTAAATAATTCAATCTCAAATTTCTTAATTGACACAGGAGCCGATATCTCCATTTTTAAAAAACATCAAATTAGCAGTAATAATACGATAAATACAGACCAAATAACAGATTTAAAGGGCATTGGTCAGGGTATAACTAGCACACTAGGTACATTTAAAGCGGACTTAAAAGGCGATGACCTTCTAATTTACCATAAATTTCACGTCGTAGAAGACAATTTCCCAATTCCATGACATTGGTGATTGACTACAGACAAGTTAACAAAAAGTTAGCAGCAGACAAATTCCCACTCCCAATTGATGATATTCTAGACCAACTTGGTAGAGCAAAATATTTTTCACGCCTGGACCTCATGGCAGGTTTCCACCAAATAGAATTACACCCGGACTCGAGAGATATCACCTCATTCACAGCTGAAAACGGCACATACAGGTTCAAAAGACTACCATATGGATTAAAAGTAGCACCAAATTCATTCCAAAGAATGATGACCCTAGCGGTTGCAGGGCTCAAACCATCCCAAGCCTTCCTCTACATGGATGACTTGGTTGTATTAGGCTGTTCTGAAAACCACATGATAAAAAAATTTAAGAGACGTGTTCTCCACTTGTAGAAAATATAATCTAAAACTGCATCCAGACAAATGCCTATTTTTCAACCAAGAAGTAACTTATTTAGGCCATAAATGTACAAATAATGGAATATTGCCTGACCCAAGCAAATTTGAAACAGTTCAAAAGTATCCAACACCAAAAACAGCAGACGAAGTCAAAAGATTCGTAGCCTTCTGCAATTACTACAGAAGATTTGTACCTAATTTCGCAGAACACTCAAGAAAATTAACTAGACTTTGCAAAAATAATGTTTCCTTCGATTGGACAGAAGAATGCGAAAAAGCTTTTGTCTACTTAAAGGAAGCATTAATCAGTCCAAAACTTTTGCAATACCCAGACTTCGATAAACAATTCTGCATTACAACAGATGCAAATGGATACGCTTGCGGAGCAGTCCTTAGCCAAGAGCACAATGGCATACAGTTACCAATCGCTTACACCTCTAGGTCATTTACAAAGGGCGAAACCAACAAAGCGACAATAGAGAAAGAACTAGCCGCAATCCACTGGGCCATAACCTTCTTAAGACCATACGTCTATGGCAGAAAATTCCTAGTTAAAACTGACCACCGTCCTTTAACATACCTATCCTCAATGAGGAGTCCTTCATCTAAATTAACACGCGTACGACTCGATTTAGAAGAGTACGATTTTGAAGTGGAGTACATCGCAGGAAAAGAAAACCACATTGCGGATGCATTGTCCCGCATAACAATTACAAATTTAAAAGATATGTCAGTGGAAGCAAGTAAAATACTAAGAGTAAAAACAAGATCAGCAGCAATAAATACAAACACTAACGTTGAAGATAAACAAAGTCACAAAGAGAACCCCAAAATATATGAAGCGCTAAATAAATTTGAAGTAAAAAGACTAGTCGAGCTCGTTTTCTCTCCTCCGAAATTATATTTCAAAAAAGGAAAGAAAATTTGTAGCAATATTGATACAAGCAACCTAATTGTTGAGGATAAGATTGACTTAGGACAATTCTTTACCAGGCTAGAAAACGAAGCCGGCAATTTAGGACTTGTACATATACAGTTGACCTTAGGGGATAAATTGTTCAAAAATAATTATACTGCAGTAGGAAAATTTATTGAAATGGGTAATAAGATTCTCAAAAAGCTAACAATAGCACTAACCCCAGAGGTTATAGATGTGACAGATCCCGGGAAAATAGAAGAAATTCTGCAAAATAAACACATAAAAGAGCCAATGACAATAACGGAGACACCTCCGAAGGCATTTGACATTGTACAAATCGATACAGTCGGACCATTACCGAAATCGATAAATGGAAACGAATATGCAGTTACCATTATATGCGATCTAACAAAATACTTGGTAGCGATTCCAGTCCCAAGCAAACACGCAACAACAGTTGCTAGAGCCGTGTTTGAAAACTTCATTTTGATTTATGGACACATAAAATCAATTATGACAGACATGGGCACCGAATATAAAAACAACTTATTCAAAGAACTGTGTAAATTACTAAAAATTGAGCATAAAACCTCAACACCCTACCATCATCAAACCTTGGGTACATTAGAACGCAATCACCGACCATCAATGAATATGTACGCTCGTACATATCCAGTGACAAAGGCGATTGGGATGAATACCTTAAGTACTTCGCGTATAGTTACAATACAACGCCATCTACCATACATAAATATTGCCCGCTTGAGCTCATATTTGGGAAAAATCCACCAAATTACGAATTTTTAGAAGAAAATAAAATCAATCACGAGGCTTATGACAAAGAAATAAAATATAGACTCCAGATAGCACAGCTGAGAGCTAGAAAATTAGTCCAAGAGGCTAAAGAAAAACAAAAGTTTAATTATGATAAAAGTAGTTATAGTAAGGAGATAAATATAGGAGATTTAGTATTAGTTAGAGAAGAGGCCTCCCATAAGTGAGATAGTAGATATAAAGGAAAATATAAAGTTAAAAGTATAGATATAAATAATAATTTTACATTAGTACCACATAACATAGGCGATAGTAATAAACAAATAATAATTCATAAAAATAGACTTAAACCAGTATAACACCCGTAGTAATAAAAAAAAAAAAATCTAAAATAAAGCACTCCAGATTACTCAAAATAATATATGTAAATATGCACAGGATCACACATAAACAAAGTCAGTATGTTGAAAAAAAAAACAAAACACAAAATGTTTGTAAACACTTTACTCATAATGATACAAATATACACAAAGAAAAAAAAAATATTCAAAAAAAATTATATATGTACGTGCAAAGCGAATGTAAACAAACAACAGCGAGTAATATCAAAAAAAAATATGTGGGAGTTTCCACGAAATCAGACCCCATTGAGCCTAGATATAAATTGCATTGCTTCCAGTCCGAAGGCTGATATTTGTGTTCACGCATGTCTACTCTATTGTTATATACCATTTTTTTATATTTTGATATCGTGATAGAGGTGTGAACGCCTGGCAAAGTTCACAACACTATGATATTAAAAAAGTTTAAAATCGGGATCATAGTTGCATAGTATTTTTTTCAGCGTGAAATTTTACATATTTTTTGTTCACTTGGGCTTGACTTTCAAGATTCTGCGAACTAAGTATAAATCACAGCAATTATTTAAATTTAATCAAAATTGGTGTCGCGCCCGTTACAAAAAAAAAGGATTTAGTTTTGTGGTAAAAGGATTAGTTACTTTATATGAATAAATCTTTGCATACGTAACAAGTAACTGCTAAGGATTATATTGCGAAAATTTCAAACAAATTTGTTAACCCGTTTTCTCTGTATTAGTTTTTTAGTACGTGTCGCGCCCGTTACATTTTCAATAACTTTTTTTATTTTTTGCCTTGCGACCAAGTTTTGTCCGTCCAATAAGAGAAACTCCACAAAATATATGGGTATGAGTCATAGAGTGTTTTAAGTTTCTTCAAGAGAAAACTTCAACGGTATAAAAATTCTCTACCATTCGATGGAAGACATCGCGGCTGAGAAAGTATTTTTAGATCAGATATGGGCCCACATTGCTCCTATAAAAAATTTGCAAGGGAAGCACTTCGTCATTAAGGATGAAGAATCTGACGGCTGTCTGTTTGCTGGTAAGACAGCAAAATCTACGCTTAAGAAATTTTGCCTAAGAAAATAATTTTATAGAAATTATTCTTTAATTATTAATTTTTTATAAATTTTGTTTCTAAACAATAGAATTAATTATTTGATCATGCATAAAGCTATGAGCATAAATATTAAATTAGAATTATGATTTATATTTGGCTACTTTAACCAAACCTTAAAGCTGGCGCCAGGAAAGATCGTTTATAAATAACATACCCATGTACTTACTTTTAACGTGTTAACTTGTTTAAACATAGATATATTTTACTGTTTTGGCTTGAAATTGAACTATCGTAAAAAAATAGACATGTCGCACCCGTTACAACGAGGTGTCGCGCCCGTTACACTTTAAAATGTTAATAAATCTAAATGGGTTAAGAAGTGTTTTTTCTTCGAATGCGGAAATAATAGGAAACATTCTAAATTTAAATATGCCAAGGCATTTTTAGTCAGTTTAATACAAAATGCACTGCTTCGTGTGAAAGTGGATTACACGCAATTTATAAATTTTATAACGTCGCGCCCGTTACGCTCTTCTTTGGCATTTTGTGGTTGGTACTGATTTATTTCTAAAATGTAGTTCATATTAGTTAATTCCTTACTTCTAACAGCATTTTAAGCGTATATTATTTCAATGATTACTTTAATTTTCTTCAGAATTAAAGAACTATGCACAAAAGTGTCGCACCCGTTACAATGGAAACTCCCATGTACAACAAGAAATTACAATAATACACAAAAAGCACTTATTAATAGTCATATCCAATTTCAACCAATTATATATGACTATTCTTAAGGTGGATGGTGTAGTGTGACGAACAGGCTGTTGACTTCAGAATATTTCGTCACAATAAACAAACACTAGTGCCCTTCGAACCGCCACTGGGTGTCTTCTTATGTCTCCTGAGCACCACCTTCACAATGAAGCGAAAATGCTCGCCGTTAAAGAGCATAGCGAAATGCTGACCAGGCAATTCCTATTCAACTGTTGCAAACCGCAGCACCCGAACGGACGCCTGGTCAACGAAAATCCGCCCCCCAGGAGGATAAGAAGCCACCTACGCAAACACTTCGATGAGATCCGGCACCTGATTTCCACGCCGTTTGATCCTAAGGTGCACCGGCAGGCCCTCACCCTTATCCACACCGATTCGGTAAATTCCTATGTCAGCTCTATTCCAGCGAACGCCGTTCTTCAGGCAACAACTCCACCCGTTGCCGAAGAGGAGCGCGGGCTGCCTAGGGAGACTATAGTGATGCTGGCCCAACTCCGGTCTGGATATTGTAATAGGTTAAACTCTTACCTATCCAGACTGAACCCCGACTTGCCTAATGTTTGTCCGGCATGTGGCTTGTCCCCCCATAATACTAACCACCTTTTCGTCTGCTCAGCTGAGCCTACTCTTCTAACACCCATATCCCTCTGGTCCGCCCCTATCGAAGCCGCTAGGTTTCTAGGACTTCCGTTAGAAGAGCCTGATGACATTATTGGGTAGACACGGACTACCTAGGCAGGGCTACGTTACAACAACAACAACAACCTAGATAAATCATGAACTCAGCGGGAGTTCAACTTCACTAGCACATGCCGCATATTTGGTTACATATGAGAGCACTTGATTGCAAAATGCTGACGCTAGACATTCACATATTTACACATGTACATATCTACATATTATACATATTTACACATTAGGAAAGTAGTTTGTAAGTATTAGTGTTTAAGCTTATACGTGTAAGTCAATAATTTCTATGAAATATAAAGAAAGAATGTTTAATAAACACTCACTTTTGGATCACACGCTAAACTCCGGTGTTACTTCACTTACATGGTGCATTAAATCTACATCCCTACCAACCATGGCTATCCACTTTTTTTGAAGTTCTTATCTATTTCCAAAACCATCTCAGGAGAAAAAACTCCTTCATACCAATACGTTTTGGTAATAAATTCCAAACCTTTCAATTACCTACAAAAATTCTATACTTTTTGCGGCTTAGATTTAAAACTTTACTAGGATAAACAAAACTACAACAACGCACTGATTTGGGGCACGTCGGTTCGAGTCCTAACATTTTTTAAAAAAATAAAAAAATTGTTAACATTTTCGGTTTAAAATTTAAATAATTTTTATTGCGCGCATTTCTGTGACAAACGGTGTAAATTTAATTCTAAACCAAATTTGGTTTGGTCATACACCTAGACCAAAATGTCTGCGTTCAAAAGGTTTTTTTGGAATTTCCAGTAAAATTAACTTCTTTAGACTAATTTCATTATTTTTGAATGAAAGTACGTGTAAATACGGAATAAAAATACTGCAACTCAAAGTTAAGAACTTTGTGGAAAGTTCAAGAAAAGTAGAAAAATTTTCATCAAAACTTTTAACTTTGTAGTAAAATTTTTTAGATATTTTTCACACAAACAACACTTTGAACGCAGACATACTGGTCTAGGTGTATATGTAGCCCCAAAAAGTTTTAAATCTAGGCTCAAACTTTTAGCGTGTACAAAAAAATATTTATTTTTCTTGTTTGTTTTGAAATTTAGTTCAGGATTTCTTCAGGAGGTACTTCCTCTCCTGCCCCATTGTACTTCTTAGATAAGTTTTTAACCTTCGAAGGAAGAGAAAGACCGTTCGCCAGGACCAACGGAAACTGGAAGCGTTGCAGCAATTTTTATATATCGATGTACCATAGGGAAAAAGACACGGAACAATAATTTAATGCAACAATGAACGTGCTTGGTCGCTCCTCCTTTGGGATTGGAAAATATTTTTCTTTTTTAGAGCTTTACGCTGTTCAAAAGAAATCCAAAAACTCTATACATAAATAACTCGGTTAAGAAAAATTTCTTGTGTCAGAATCTATTCTACTTTTCTACTGCTAATTTCCAAAATACTTTGGCAAGAAATAAAAAGTTGTCGCTTTCTTTCTTGAAGAAAAACTGAAGTTTCGGAAAAATAAAAACAAAAAATTTAATAAAATAACCTTGAAATTCATATAAAAAGCGACAAGTTGCAGTTATTCAACATGCAAAATGGAACGTCAAAACTTCTTGGCTATTCATGACAATTTCATGGTCAAGAAATAATTGAAAATATTTCTTGAGCATTTTCTTTTCAACAGCATACCGGGCTTTTACTTTTAAACTTTTTCAATCCTTTTCAAAAAGTAGTAATTTTGATGCAATTTTTTCGAGTTTTCTTGAATTTTCATGAATTTTCCACAAAGTTCTTATAATTGAGTTGAAGTGTGAAGTGAACGCAGATATATTGGTCTAGGTGTATGACCAAACCAAATTTGGTTTAGAATTAAATCTACGCCGGTTGTCATAGAAATGCGCGTAATAAAAGTTATTTAAATTTTAAACCGAAAATGTTAACAATTTTTAATTTTTTTTTTAAATGTTTGGATTCGAACCGACGTACCCCAAATCAGTGCGCAATGCTCTACCTACTGAGCTACGGCGCACTCATGAATTTTGTGCGAAAAGTACACATATTCGCTGTGTATACGACTTTTGTTGTATTTTTGCTTATCCCAGTTAAGTTTTAAATCTAAACCGCAAAAAAATTGAGAATTATTGTAGGTAATTGAAAGGCTTGGAATTTATTACCAAAAAGTTTTCAAAATTGTGTAAACCAATGAATGGTTTAAAATTTAGGCTCAATTTTTTCGCCGTGTAGAAAGAGGAAAATTTCAAATAAATAAAAGTATAAATATGTAATATCTAAAAATATAAATATGTAGGTATGTATGGTGTATTTACAGGTAATTCTTATTTACTGACACTTTGGCAAAAACCCCCGCCGAAATTTTTTTCTGGCTACGCGCCTGCATTGTATGTTTTCACAGGCGCATCTTCGTTATGGACTGCTGTTCCGCGGATAATTGAATGACTTTGGGGTTCTTTGCGGTTGGGCCACAAGAACGCAAATTTAGCCGTCGAATTTTGAGGTGCGTAAAATAAATTTAGTGTAGTGTGCCTGACCAAGATCAGGACATGGTTATGACGTCACCATAATATACAAATGTTCATGCGCTTGTGTATTTGTTTACTATGGTTGTGGCCAAAGTGAGTGTAATATAGTTTACGTTGCCGTTCTAGTAGACGGTTTTATGCCTAATATTCATCGGATTTTGCCCAGCGGGTTACTAAAAGACGCGTCTTGACCTCTAGATCCCAAATCCGAAACAAAGTTGTGACTTTTCATGTGTTCGTCGTAACATGTTATGGCGTTGTATATTAACAAATGTACATGCCATGTCCATTTGGATACAATGGTTGGTGCCCAAGTGATTTCAGTGAAGTGTACCTGGGGTAAGATCAGGGGTAAATTGTGGTATCACCATAATATGCAATTGTACCAGCGCTTGTACATTTGTTTAATATGGTTGTTGCCAAAGTGAGTTGAGAACAGTGTCCTGGCCAAGATCAGGGGTATATTACGGTGACATATGTTAATGAGCTTGAGCATTTGCATATCTTGGTTGTGGCCAAAGATTATACGACAAAACTAAAGCACCAAATAAATGCAGGTTTTTTTTTTTATATATGTGCTGTAAAAACCATAAAATTGTAAAATGGGAGCGAAAATAATTTTTTAATTTTTAATTTTAGCACACTATGCAGCAACAAAACCAACAAAAGTACGATTTCCATAACTGACAGGAATAATGTCAACTTTAACGGTATGTTAGAAATAACTTTTTATCATACTTCAGATTTTAACTATTTATTCATATTTTACAGGCATGTATTTTTTGGAAGTTAAAAGTCTGCGTCTTTAAATTACCTTTCATTTAATGCTAATTGCATTGTAACAAAGTTACATTTTGCTTAAACATTTATTTTGTAATTGTATAGTTGTTTAGCATCAAAAGAAAGGTGATTAAATTAACTTTCATTTGATGCTAATTGCATTTAAATCGCTAAATAATTTATTGTCAAACACATATGTGTAATAAGAACAAAATCTATACATTTTTTTTCAAGTTGTAACAAAGTTACATTTTTCTTAACTATTTAGTTTATAATAGTATATATATAGTATATATAATAGTAGTATTTAGTATAGTTGTTGGGCAAATTTTATTAAATTGCCTTTCATTTGATGCTCACACCGCTCTGCTGGCAAGAATAGGTTCAACAAAAATGGGCACAGAAACTGTGAATGAGGTCTTGTCTGGGACCATCCTAGATGTCGAACTACGCTTTCAGTAAAATCGGGACTGCTCGTTTTCGCGAAATATCCCACTTTAACCCTTTAGGACCTTCAAAAATATACATTTGACCAAAAAATCTTCTCAAAACTAGTTTTTGTATGTTTGTTCGTGTAGGTGGTTTCTATTACTCAAATAAATTGACAAAAGTCACACATTTAAAAAAAATTGCAAAACTACATACTATTAAATAAAATTAATTATGATATATCACAAATTTAGATGTTCTTTAACTTTCCTGAAACTGCATACTCTGATGCCTAAAACTACTATTTTTTTGGTTGCACACATTTTTCTGTATTTGATAGAGAATTGGTGATATGATGGCATATCCCAGCTAACTAAAAGTGCAAAAAAAAACTCCTTTCGGAGCCATAAAACGCTCATTTCTCAGAACTTTACTCTCCAAAATGAGCTTCTTTCACAGCCCAAATGGAGCGAAAAATCGCTCTACGCGGGCACTCCAACGAAGTCATAAAAAAGAGTCCGAAATGAGTCCGATTTCGATGAATTTGAAGCGCTTTTTGTCTCTTTCTAAATGAACTGCGGAGCCTTTTATTGGTGCTTTTCTGAACCTTTTTCGGAGCCTTTCATTCATCCATTCAGAGGGTTTTTGGACACTTTTCGGAGCCTTTTATTGGTGTTTTTCTGAAGCTTATTTGGGGTCGTTTTTTATTTCTTTTGGGTCATAATTTCTTTGCGCAATTTTTCACTCCTAACTATTCTGCCGTCACCAACTCTGACTTTCTGAGAAATTTAATTAATTGTCCAACTATATGCGCCAATGATGTTCTTATTTATCTGAAAACCTTGAAGGAACCTTTTAAATGCGGACCTGATAGGATTCCTACATGCTTCTTGAAGAAGTGTGCTAACAATATTTACCAACCCCTTACCAATTTGTTCAATCTGTCACTAAAGTGTGGTGTTTTTCCAAAAGCATGGAAAGGGTCGTTTCTTCTACCGCTTCATAAAAGCGGAAGCAAGGCTTCTATAGAGAACTATCGTGGCATAGCAAAGCTTTCTGCCATCCCAAAAGTGTGTGTAGCTATTGTTACCAATCAGCTTACGAATCCTATCTCTACCTTGATTTCCGACTGTCAACACGGGTTCTGTAAGGGAAAGTCCACCGTTACAAACTTACTTGAATTTACTTTGATTTCAGCAAAGCTTTCGATAAAGTTTGTCACTCTTTACTTATTCATAAAGTGGAGTAGTTGGGTTTCCAGCCGGGTCTCAATCGCTAGATCTCTTCTTACCTTAGCTTCTGTTCTTGTTGTTTATAAATGATATTTCTACAGTAATATAATTTTCAAAAATTTTAATGTATGCCGACGATGTAAAGCTTTTTATGTCATTCGAAGAAGCTTCAATCAGATCTAAATACACTTGTTACTTGGTGCGATTTAAATTATATGCCGCTTAATCTAAAGAAATGTAAATACATGGGTTTTTCGAGAGGAATATCACAGCCAGCTTCCTATACAATTAAAAGTTATAGTCTTGAGCAAATGTATGATTTTGTTGACCTTGGGGTTACTATGGACTAAAAACTCAGTTTTAACTGCCATATTAACGTAACAGTCAATAAAGCTGGAGGCGTTCTAGCATTTGTTAAACGATGGTCTAAAGAATTTAGCGACCCTTATGTAACTAAAACTCTTTACTACATTAGTCAGACTTATACTTGAATACGGTTCTATAATTTGGACCCCCAAAACCCCCCCGTGCGCACGGGCCTGGTACCAGACAAGACCTCATTCACAGTTTTTGTGCCCATTTTTGTTGAACCTATTCTTGCCAGCAGAGCGGTGTGTGCTATTTGCGTCAAAAATGTGAAATAATTTATTGTAAAAATAAAACAGCATGTATTTAATTATGTGTATATAATAACTTTAAGTAAATTTTCTATTATATTTCTTAAAATTAAGGTGTATATTTTCATTAAAACGTATTTCAAAAAAAGAAATTGTTTTGAAATGATTTGGATATTTTTTGGCCGTTTCCATATTTTTGGGGTATTTTTTTGGACATTTTCCTTTAATTTATGGGTATTTTTTGGTAATACCAGGTTTCAGATCTGGCAACTCTATGAAAATGCAACCCTTTGTTTTGGGAACTTTTTGTATTTAGAACGGTGCAGCTATGTATTTTCTTAAGGAATTTCTTAATGAGTGCCATGGTGATGCAAGGTCACACGTACACGAAATTTACATGGGGAATGTGGATAATATCTGCACGCGGCCCATAGAAAACTATCCACTTTTTATCTTCATTTGTGGATAGCGCGACCTATTTTTTATCCATTTTTTTATCTGCGTTTAGTTGGTAGGGATTCTTGTTTTTTATTAGGTTAATTTTGTTATAACATGTGAATGTATGTTTGTGTGTTACTAGTTTTATATTTCCAGACGCCTCTGACGCTGGCACAGAGCAATATGGGAGCAGAACAAATTCTGTACTGCCATTTTCTTTGCTGCAATCCATAACTTCGTCAGAATTCCTAATAAGCTTGGTGATCCTATCAGATATTTTAGGAATAACCCTGTCCTTATCTCGATCGCTTCAAGCCAAAGATATTGACATACTTTCTGCAGTTCAGCTTATTACTACGACCACAACAAGTTTGCAGAGGCAGCGTGAATCTAGCAATGACACATTTAAAAAACTGTTCGACCAGGCTGAGGCCATTGTAAATGAACTTGGTACAGAAATCACAGTCCGTAGAACCACCGGTCGTCAAATCAATCGATCAAACATTCAGACTGAATCAGTTGAAGAATATTACCGGCTTTCAGTTTATATTCCATTTCTAGACTTCATGTTGAGTGAAATGTCAACCAGGTTCCCTAGCGCTCCTCTACAAAGAATCGGACAGTTGCAAAAGTTGCTGTCGCATAACTTTAACGACGAAGATTTAGATAATGTTTTGCAAGGTGCTGAAGTTTATAAAGAAGATCTTCCTTGTTTTTTAGCTTTAAAGGGAGAGCTAAAAATTTGGCAACAGATGACTGAAAATATACCAGAATCTCCAGCAGATGCCTACAAACGAGCCACGATGCTGCCAAATATTAGAACCCTTTGTCAATTGCTGTGCACGTTTCCACTGACAACCAGCACTGCCGAGCGATCTTTTTCTACCTTACGCCGATTAAAATCATATCTTCGAAACAGCATAACATAAGAGCGTTTGAATGGATTGGCTTTAATGCATATCCATGGAGATATTGCGGCACAAATGGAGGCTGATGAAGTTTTGGACGTTTTCACCAGGAAACACAGAAGAAAACTGTCTTTATTAAATATGTAATCATGGATGGAATATAATAAAACTGCTATTACTAAACAGAAATGCTGTTTTTTAATATTTTGACTTTGATGTAAGTTCTTAATATCCGTGTACTTGTGAAGATAAAATGAGCATATTTCAGTTGTTGATTTTTTTGCATGTTGGGCGTTCGTGCCCCCCCCCCCCCCCGCCCCCCCAAAAAAAATTCTGGATCCGCCCTTACCTGTGCGGATAGTATTGTATTGAAATTGACTTCTTCAATGATGTCCTCCATTCAAACAGCTTCAACAATAAATTTCACCGACTCCCACAGTTAACCTTTAGCTGCGAATTAAATATATTAAAATAACAATAAAAGTATACAGACATGTTTGCCTGCAAGCAACAAAATAAACGAAAGCTTTGTTTTATTTTCAAGTAATCGACGCTTATGTACATATGTATGTACATTGCTGATTGTTTGGAGTTTCGGTTATTTTGTTGCATATATGTACATAAGCTTTACTTTATTTTTTAAAACGCATTAATACACATTAAGAACACGATTTATTTATCAAAATATATGTTATTTAATTATTTTACTCACATTTTCACAACTTTAGTTGTAATACTAACTTATCACTGCAACACACGAGAAACAATTAAATACGAACAACTGTCGTGTTATGCACGAGCGCTATTATTCGAATTTTCGAGCAACCATACTTGCATAATGATACGTTCACAGGGTCACTTTGATATTTTTGCTCATAAAATCGATTATATCAGTATTAGTTTGACATTTTGGAAGATCAATTTGATTGCTTCACTTATCAAATTAAAAGAATAAATGCAAATCTAATAAGATTGACTATCAATTGGAAACTAAAAATTTTTAATATTTTTAAGCTCGAAACTAATAATTTCCTTGGGCAAATTAATAACCACAATTCAAAATTGTTATTTCTGACTATTTTTTTATATTACAGTGCACTCGCGAAAACTCGAACTAATGAAAACCAGCCCTGTCCGAGTTATCGAAATGTTCGAGTTTTCGAACGTTATGTATTTTTAATCGATATATGTACCTATTATTTTTAACAGTTTTTATACCCTGTCCAATTTTATGGTATTATTAATCAAAGAGATTCTCTGGTTTGATGTTTTGTAGTTCATTGCCAGTTTATTTAATAAAAAATGCTAGCAAATATGAATGTTGTTTACAAATTATGTATTAGAAAAAAGCAGTGATTTTGGTTTGATGTTTCTTATTTTCTACCGCATTCAATACAGCCTTTTTTGCTAAACTTAAAACATTTAGTTTTCGTCCCTTTATAACACGCAAATAAATTTGATCCTAACCGCGCAAAATCCCGTGTATCACCGACAAATATCAATCAACTTAAAAGAAAAGTTCCGTAATTAGCTCGAAACCTAGCCAGTGCGGCGCCTTAGAATGAAACAAAAGACTCACATAACGACAAAAATTTGAATATCGGCCGTTACAGCACATGCAAAACGACAGTTTCTAACATGTTTTTCCATGAAAAAAAGAAAATAATTGTTCGAGTTTTAGATTAGCTACATTTTGTTCGAGTTTTAAAGTAGTCAATGGAGAAAAAAAAATGTTCAAGTTTCCGAATGTTCGAGTTATCGTGTGTTCGAGTTTTCGCGAGTGCACTGTATTAATTTTTTTATATTATTAACTAGTAAGGCCCGCTTGCTTCGCTGCGTATCAGAACTTTTAACAGACTGAGTCCGATTTTAATCATTATAGCCTATACGCACTTTTTGGAAGTTCGACTTTCTTTCTATAACTTGATTGTATAGTTCACAACAACAATTAAAAAATACATTTGGGCCAGTTTTCGAAATTGGAAATACATACATACATATCTCTACATATAATAAAATTGTAACAGGTCGATGTCTGTACATGGCATCTACCCACCCTTCTCTTTTTCCGTCCGAAATTTTTGAAGATATATAATTGAAACCATTTGAGATATTTAAATTAAGCGCATCGCATATAACAGTACCCATTGGCACCATTCGTTTGATACCCATATTATACTAACACATTTTTTGCAAATATTCGTCGATAACTTCAAGATATCTCCGAAACCATTTGGGATATTTCAATTGATCACATCGCATATTACAGCACTCATTGACACCTTTCGTTTGACATCCATATTGTACTAAGACATTTTTGGTCACCCCTGGTCCACATATTGGGCGATAACTCCAAAACCGGTTGTAATATCGAAAAAAGTAATATCTTAAATTGTAAGTTGAGTATCTAGCAATCCAACGAAAAAAGTTTTATTCATTTCCATTCAGTACTTTCAGAGTGATACGACCACAAACATACAGACAGACATGGGCCACATACTGGGCGATAACTCCAAAACCG
This sequence comes from Sphenella marginata, assembly GCA_951509765.1. Taxonomy (NCBI): domain Eukaryota; kingdom Metazoa; phylum Arthropoda; class Insecta; order Diptera; family Tephritidae; genus Sphenella; species Sphenella marginata. Next base: position 52,060,585 of record OX608079.1, on the reverse strand, counting down.
GTTGAGATATCGAAAAAAGTAATATCCTAAATTTTAAGTTGAGTATCTAGCAATCCAACGAAAAAAGTTTCATTCATTTCCATTCAGTACTTTCATAGTGATACGGCCACAAACATACGGACAGACAGACAGACAGACACACAGAAATTAAAAAAATGGTTAATTTGGATCCTACTCGTTTAATAATGCTTCCCCCAATCAATTTTTTGTTGATATCTGCCATGTACAGACATTGACCTGTTACAATTTTATTATATGTAGAGATCGTAGTATTGATACCAAGAAAATGATACTGTTTAGAGTTTCGTTTTATTACGCGCGTATTAATTCAATAGTGATACTGATTTTTTTGGGTGTACTTTTAGCGCCAATAATGACGTCTATGGACGTTGAAAGAACTTTGTTTTCACATTGGCTCAAAATGAAATTGTTATAGGCGTCAAAGTCTTCATTTCTGAAAAATAGACGAACTCCATCAACATAAATCATAATGTAGCAACATCCTCTTTTTTGAAAAATCTCGATTCAATAAGTTGAAACTCATGATCATCTAGTACATCTCCATTACCTATTTTTGTCAAAACTTGTAAAAAAGCAACATTAGCTTGTCTCATTACTGTGGTAAGTTCATAAAATTTTAATTTTCTCCTTCTGAAGAGAGATCTATACAATTGCAACGTTTCTGATGACAAAAGCAAAAGTTTTGAAAGAGAAATTTTGAGAGCTGTATGAACAGTTGTACCATCAATAGCCACGGCAGCTTTACCGGTTGAAGCACATACATGTAATATAGGCATTGCAGTAACCATCATTATCAGTGAACCTGTTGTAAATTTCCATAATCAGTTTGATAACGAATGATTTTCCCTTGCCAGCTGGTCCCGTAAAAAAAATTTGGAATGGTTCTTAATTGAAGTTTGTAAATGATGAATTATAGTCATAAGAATATCTCTTTGTTGATCATTGGCCATTCGCATTATATCATAAAATTGTTGATAATCCATTAAATTTCCTCTTTTTTTAGCTAAAGCCCCAAGTTTATGCAGAGATGCATTTCGTAAATCAACGTTAGCAGTTGAGTTTGGATCAAGTAGCAAAAAGTCATAAGGGTCTCATTCATGCAATATATCAACCGCTCTTGATAATTCTTCGTCTTCTTGTTCTTCATCGTTTTCTCGGCACAACTGTCTACAAATTTCTTAAGTTTTCTCCATATCCAAATTTGATTCAAATTCTTTCCTACGCTCTAATATCGTATCTTTGTTGTCATCGTATATTTGAATGAACTTATTCTCAGCAATAATATCATTTTCTTCACTTTGAAAAGGAACATGCAACAGAACCATCTCACGCCTATAATCGTTGAAATTGTCAGCCATATCGTATTTCCTGTATCTTATTATTCTTGCAGTGTCTCTTTTTTTTATTTAGGTAATATTTTGCAACAAATTGTGCTAACGTAACATCGTGGAGTTCTTCAGTTCTTGTGCCGGAATTTAACAGACTGAAGTATGTCAATACTCATTTTTTTCGTGATATCAACAATATCGAATTCTGGATGCTCGTCCATTATGTCAATTATTTGTCTTTGCAAATTACTAATCCCTCTATTATGCTTATTAACATATTCAACGACATACATATGTTGCACAAGCTTATTCATCTAGTATAATCTGAAAATCCATGTTCGATTTCAAATGATGTAATACGAATGGCTGCTGGTGTCCTTTTATAGAATAACTTTGGTCTATTGATACCAGCACGAATAATATTGTAGTAATGATCATCAGAAATCATGTCATTATGCGAGTAAAATTCATCAAAATTAGTGTAGTAAAAATTTTCGAGATTTATTCTTATCAATTTAAAACGTTTCCTATATTCTTTGAAAAGTGCTTCTTCGTAATCGGTATCAGTGTCTTTCATAGGTATCAAATTCATAGTTTTTTTGTTGGTATAAATGGCGCATTAAATCTACATCCCTACCAACCATGACTATCCACTTTTTTGAAGTTCTTGTCTATTTCCAAAACCATCTCTATTTTTTTCTCCTTCATACCAATACCAACGCATATTTATGGAATATATTTCCTAAACAAAAATTGTTTTCTTTTTTCGGTTTTTGCAATTCCCATGAGAGTGAATGAAATAGAAACATTTTCATAATTGCAAACAAAAGGAATTTTAACAGCTAATTCCATAAATTAAATTTTCTGTCAAAATCAATTTAAAATTTTTTTGGGTGTTTGGTCAGAAAGATATACATATTTCATTGAAAAGCAAGGTAAGTACAATAATTTTAAGCCTTTTTGATAAAAAGTATTAATATTTATAATGCATTGTATGTTTTCACAGGCGCATCTTCGTTATGGACTGCTGTTCCGTGGATAATTGAATGACTTTGGGGTTCTTTGCGGTCGGCCCACAAGAACGCAAATTTAGCCGTCGAATTTTGAGGTGCGTAAAATATATTTAGTGTAGTGTGCCTGACCAAGATCAGGATATGGTTATGACGTCACCATAATATACAAATGTTCATGCTCTTGTGCATTTGTTTACTATGGTTGTGGCCAAAGTGAGTGTAATATAGTTTACGTTGCCGTTCTAGTAGACGGTTTTATGCCTAATATTCATCGGATTTTGCCGAGCGGGTTACTAAAAGACGCGTCTTGACCTCTAGATCCCAAATCCGAAAGCGACAATAAATTATTTTATTTCTATTAACGGATATTTGTAAACAAAGTTGTGACTTTTCATGTGTTCGTCGTAACATGTTATGGCGTTGTATATTAACAAATGTACATGCCATGTCCATTTGTATACAATGGTTGGTGCCCAAGTGATTTCAGTGAAGTGTACCTGGCCAAGATCAGGGGTAAATTGTGGTGTCACCATAATATGCAATTGTACCAGCGCTTGTACATTTGTTTAATATGGTTGTTGCCAAAGTGAGTTAAGAACAGTGTCCTGGCCAAGATCAGGGGTATTTTACGGTGACATATGTTAATGAGCTTGAGCTTTTGCATATCTTGGTTGTGGCCAAAGATTATGCGACAAAACTAAAGCACCAAATAAATTGAGGTGTTTTTTTTTTATAAATGTGCTGTAAGAACCATAAAATCGTAAAATGGGAAAATAAATTTTTAATTTTAGCACACTATGCAGCAATAAAACCAACAAGAGTACGATTTCCATAACTGACAGGAATAATAACAACTTTAACGGTATGTTAGAAATAACTTTTTATCATCCTTCAGATTTTAACTATTTATTCATATTTTACAGGTATGTATTTTTTGGAAGTGGAAAGTCTGCGTCTGTATGTATTTAATAATATAATAACAATTTAAGAAGTTACATTTTTCTTAAACATTTAGTTTATAATTGTGTAGTTTTTAAATTACCTTTCATTTGATGCTAATTGCATTTAAAATCGCTAAATAATTTATTGTAAATTTTTTAAACACATATTTGTAATAAGAACAAAATCCATGGAATTTTTTCAAGTTGTAACAAAGTTACATTTTTCTTAAACATTTATTTTGTAATAGCTTAGTTGTTTAGCATCAAAAGAAAGGTTACTAAATTACCTTTCATTTGATGCTAATTTCGTTTAAATGGCTAAATGATTTATTTTAAATTTTGTCAATTTTGTAAACACATATGTGTAATAAGAACAAAATCCATGGAATTTAATCAAGTTGTAACAAAGTTACAATTTCTTAAACATTTACTTTGTAATTGTATAGTTCGTTAGCAACAAAAGAAAGGTAATTTAAAAACCTTTCATTTGAAGCTAGTTGCATTTAAATCGCTAAATAATTTATTGTCAATTTTGTAAACACATGTGTAATAAGAAAAAAATCCATGATTTTTTTTCAAGTTGTAACAGAGTTAAATTTTTCTTAAACATTTAGTTTATAAATGAATAGTTGTTGGGCAAATTTTATTAAATCACCTTTCATTTGATGCTATTTGCGTCAAAAATGTGAAATAATTTATTGTAAAAATAAAACAGCATGTATTTAATTATGTGTATATAATAACTTTAAGTAAATTTTCTATTATATTTCATAAAATTAAGGTGTATATTTTCATTAAAACGTATTTCAGAAAAAGAAATTGTTTTGAAATTATTTGGATATTTTTGGGCCGTTTCCATATTTTTGGGGTATATTTTGGACATTTTCCCTCAATTTTTGGGTATTTTTCGGTAATACCAGGTTTCAGATCTGGCAACTCTATGAAAATGCAACCCTTTGTTGTGGGAAATTTTTATATTTAGAACGGCGCAGATATGTATTTTCTTATGGAATTTCTTAATGAGTGCGATGGTGATGCAAGGTCACACGTACACGAAATTTACATGGGGAATGTGGATAATATCTGCACGAGGCCCATAGAAAACTATCCACTTTTTTATCTTTCATTTGTGGATAGCGCGACCTATTTTTTATCCATTTTTTTATCTGCGTTTAGTTGGCTTTTTATTATGATTAATTTTGTTATAACATGTGAATGTATTGTTGTGTGTTACTAGTTTTATATTTCCAGACGCCTCTGACGCTGTCACAGAAACTAATTCGTCGATAAATTGAATTACTTCAGGATTATTGCTTGATAAATCTTCAGGAACATTTTCCAACCAAAGAAGAATATGAGCATGTGGGCTACCACGATGTTGAAATTCTATTCTTTTGAAATAATGTACTACTCTATATTTTCCGAATGGACTGTTTTTCTTCGATTGCAAAATTCTTAACAGACAATTTACCATTTTATTAAAATAAATAGCACAAGTTACAGCATCTTCATTCACAAGTTGAGCTTTATGCACATAACTCATTTCTGATAAATTCTCATCTGAAATTTCCGCTTTTCTCGTTTCTCAATTTGTACAATAATTTCAACAAATTTTCCCAGCCAGTTTCATTGGCGCTAAGAGTCATCAAAGCAGTTGGTGACCCTATGTGCTTGATCATTGCAAAAAGATCATTTTTCCGATCTGACCAAAACCAAGCAGAATTGGGTACGCAGCAAAGAAATGCGAGATTTGTCTAAACAATTATTTATATATTCTTCAGATTGAATGGTCTCTTTCGTAATTGAAGTAAATACCTTGTCCAACATGCTTAAACGCAACGTTGACTCATCTACTAACTCGCAACTTCATTATTTTAACAGCGATGTATAAAAGGTGTTGTGGGTCAGTAGCGCGTCTATCAGTACGCCGAAGTTCGCTGGTAGCTTGCATGAATGGAGTAACAATAACACCATCTCTGTATGTTCGGAACTGACCGCCGTATATTGTCGGAAAAGATAGTTCTTCTGCGTGTGCATCCATTAAAATACTGAGTGGCCTTTTATATTCACCGGGTGCTAGATTAAAAAAATAACCATCATTCCACAAAAGAGTTTGTTGCTGTGCAACTAAATTGTCTTCTATTGGCACGTGTTCACTTATTTCATACATATTTAATTGCGAAGTACGTTCATTGCCGGTAAAAAAAAGATTCATCGATTTTAATGTCATGATAAATATAAAGAGGCGTAGACACTAAATACGACAACCACTCTTTAATATGGCTTTTATTGATAAGCCCGTGTACATAACTAGTTTTTTGAATCAATTTATTTTTCAAATGCACATAAAAGCAATGGTCATCTTGAATGTTTCTTTGCAATTTTTACAATTGTATTAACTTCGACAGGAACATTAATTATCTGACCATAAATACCGTACTGACCATTAACGTGTCTCAGTCTTCGAATCTGCATGAACGGTATTCTCGGTGAAATCAATCGTTGCTCGATAAGATTTAACGTTGGTAAATGTAATGGAATTTTCGGATATGCAAAAACATTGTAAGTTGACATGAGGGGACTCGAACCATTTCACCAAGTGTGTAATTCTAAAAATATCAAATTCGTACTATCAGGATATAGAAAGAAAAGAAAAATATAAAGTGAAGAATAGTTAAAATTGCCTGCAGTATTGTTTTCAAAATACTATCATGTTTACTGGTCGACATTTTCAGGTCTCTTTTCCACCATAGTCTGTCGCAAATAATACAAGAATGACCAAAAGAATTACTCGTAAAGTCTTTGTAAAAAGCAAGGTGACTTCTACTGTGTTTGCGATAATTTGTGTAAACAGGAATAGTACCATCAACAATAAAGTCCATAATGTTTTCACCAATTCGATCTTCTCTATCAATCTCAATTTCATTTTGATGATTATTATCGGTAGGATCATCATAATTGTCTTGTATTGTCTCCAATAAATCTGATATTTCATAAAAAGGTGTGAAATGTTCATCACGAAGATAAAGATGAATCCAGTTTTGTGTATCATTTGCTTTAAAATGACAAAAGATCGTGTCTTGATTTTTTGTAGTTATGTTGTAAAAACAATAATGCACACAAAAATTTCGATTGTAAACTTTTGAAAATAAGTACAAACAATCCAAATCTCCGTAATCATTACTGCTTAAAAGAATGTTATAAGCTTCTTGTGGATGGTGGCATAAGTTTAAATAGGGCGAATCGCGTAACTGATTTCTCAAGACACAAGTCACAATTTGAAGTTGCATAACACTTATGAGAGAGTGGAATAGGCAATTACCGTCGCCAGGAATTCCTGTGTTCCTATGTAGAATAGTTTCGGGAGTAATGCATTCATTACGCTGTTCATAAATATGAAGTTGTTGGCTGTGAAATTGATTTTCTTGTAGCGTTACATTTTCTATATTTTCAACAGCCCTACATTGCACGACATTCTCTTTTGTGTAAATTGTTTGCCTTTTTCTGTGGTAAAATTAGGAAATCGTAAAGTTAAATAATATTGAGATATAGTGCCCTTTTACACCAGGCAATTCTTGAATTCAAGTCTGCCACTACATAGGCTAAGGAGGTGGGAAGAAGGGGGTAGAGTACACTTGAAAGCGTACCGTCAACTCGTTTCAAGTTTTTCTTGCTATCTCTTTCGCTTCTCCTTGTGCGCCCATATTTTGTTTCACAATTGCTTTCAAGAAAAATTGACAAGTGTAGACACGAATAGAAAACACAAAAGAGAACGCCAGCAGAGTTGAATTCAAGAATTTCCTGGTGTAAAATGGGGCATATATCCATGGTTACAAGTCATAATAACCGAGATCAGAGAATTCGGCAAAATTATTTTTTACTCGCATTTAATATGTACCTACTAAATGAAGAAGAATGTGTTTAAACTTCCAACATTTATCATTGAACATATGTATATTATAAAACCCCTTGGGTGGCGTGATTTCAGAGTTTAACTTTCGACTTGTGGCCACAGATATTACAAATTGTTTTTAAATATTATAATTAAATCATTAAATCAAATTACATATTCACGTAAGATTTTTCTGCTTTACGTTGACGAAGTTTCCTTTTGCGTTCAGCATTTGATTTTGGTACTATATTTATATTTTTCTTTATTGTTTTTTTCTTTTTAGCTCGTTAATTTCACTTTTTAAGCTATAATTTTTCTCCACATCTGCCTGACTTTTTTTTCTTTTTAGCTCGTTAAGTTCACTTTTTTAGCCATCATTTTTTTTTTCTCTAAGAAATTTAACTTGGGCATTATACATACATACATACGTGTTTACAAAAACAATAGAAATTCACTGAGCAAGGTGTCGTAATCGTGCACCTTGCAAAAACTTTACACGAACTTTCGCGATGCACAAATGCTTCATACATATCATAGTTATATAGTAATAAAACTGTGGCGAATAGAACGTCATATTGGTGAATTTTTCAGTCTTGATAGTTCTCGTAGTACGTGATCTTAAGGGCGCATAGTTGTATTTTCATAAAAAAAAAACTTTAAAAATGTAATCACATAAGTGCAAAAGATTAAAAAACATGTTTAAAAACAGCAAAAGATTGGCTTTAGGCGTTCGTGGCCACCAACGAAATATGTGAATTTTCTGAAATTAAAATTTATATACGTTCTCTGACTTCTGACAAAATGGAAGAATAATACACTTAAATTTTATTCATGAATTAACTTTATTATATTACTACTGCATGCAAAAGATAAATAAACTTAAAACTATCTTAAAGGTAGTGAACATAAAAAATTGCACAAGAGCTTCATACTTATTGTAAAAATAAAATAAAGTATCACAATTCAGTTGAAATTAATATATACATATTTACATAATTAATTTGGTACGCACCCACAGTAAATTCAGGTTTTGTGAGCAAATGGACTAAGGGGGGTTTCGAGAAAAGACAAACATCTATTAAATACGGGAGGAAAGCCGTTATTAGTTAAATTTCATGTAATTTATCGATGAGAAATACATAAAAACTTTGTGTGTTTGAACTGAGGTAAACACGCTTCTTTGTTGAAAATTTTTGAAGTTATAGGTGGCGCGTTCCAAATTTGATGTAGGCAACTAATTTGTAATACGCTGACCTGACAATTTTTTTTTAATGGTTAATAACATCACCTTTTCTTCCTTGTATTGGTAGCACTGCAAGTAGTTAGACTACAAGCATATGTATTTTCAATTTATAAACCTATTAAAAGCTAAAATTACATAGAAATCGCCATATTTCGAGGTAAAATGTTCTAACACCATTGGAAATGTGATTTTGAAAACGTGAAATGTTTGCAAAAATCATGGCATTACGATCAGAGATCTAGAAAATAATAGTTTAATTGTTTTTTGAACTACCTTAGCCATATTTTGATTGTTTCGAAAAATTTGAAAAGTTTATTTCAGGTAAATATGTGTGAAAATTGGACACAGAATTTAACGACACTACCGACATAGTGATATGTGTGCAACATTTTGACATAAAAGTATAGCGTTATAATTTTTAACCAACTAATATACGCATAACTTTTGTTTAAATGAAAAAAATCTTAATGTATTTTTAACAATTTCTCCTTTCTTAAAATAATGTATACACCTCATTCAATTTGCAACACAACACCCTAAAATGCTGAAAAATAGTTGAGTGAAACCCCGAGTACACGAAAAAGGTGAATATAGCCGCGGATTTTATCACAGTTTTCCTACTGTATTATACTGTGATACATATTTTTATTTTACCCACAATTTGAATTGACAATTACAACAACAAAAATCAAAGGGACCAACTATGTACATAATTACTGTACAGCGTGTGCGTATGTTGGTGTGCACCATCTAGCGTCACCTCGTTTCCAGTGCCATCTACAGCGCAGTAGTGAAGATAACAATAACCAATATTGTGTATTCGGCCTTTTCGAACCTTTTCGAGTCTTTTATCCGTTCCGTTTTTTTTTAGGTGCCAAGCCCGCGATAAAATCTATGCAATAGCTTAAAAAGGAATTGATTTTTCCAAACCTTTTCTTAAATTTTTCTTCATACAAATTGATGTCAAATGTGTGAAAATTTGAGAAAAAAAAATTTAGTTTTTTTTTATTAATTTATCCCAATGGCAGCACATAATAAATGGTCTAAGGATGGCATCGAAAATGTAATAACTTCAGTGCAAGAAAGGCAGATAATTTATAATGTACAATCAGGGGAGTATAAAGATCGTACCGCTAAGGCTAACAATCAAAACATAGTGGCGCAGTAGTGGACGAAATTTACGAGCCAAAGTTGTAGTGCTTCCAGCAGCTACAACTTCTAGAAGCCCATACAAAGATGAGAAATGGGCGAAGTAATTTGGGTGTAAGTTTCTTTACTTTAATCCTTTTGCATCATATTTTCTACAAGTTCTCACTTTAGGATTAACGCTCTTTAGGAAAAGCAAAGAAAGTTTGCAAAGAGAAAGTTGAAAAGATAAAGAGACATCTCGAATTTTAAAAACGTTGAACATAAATTTTAAAATAATAAAATATTTGATTTAAAAATTAATTACCTCAGACAATTTTATAAAAACTTAATAATTTTATTTTTTAATTACCCCTAATCATCATTATACAATTTATTAAATTATTTGAAAAATAGTTAATAATCTTAAAATAATACAACTAGTAAGGAAGTCTAAGTTCGGGTGTAGCCGAACATTAAATACCTAGTAGTGATCGGTTTTGGTATCCTAATTTACTCAGGTCTATTTTAATACATACCTGAAAATTTGAAAATATAAATAGCTTTCCCCATGTACATGAAAGGTATGAAAATAAACTGGGTATAAAAAAAATTAATAAAAAAAAAGGCAGTAGGGTGTTAACTACTTGTCCGTATATTTTGCGTGTTTGCTATCCGATTTGCGTAATTTTTGGCAGGAGTATACTACATACTATTGGGAAAATCTCACTAACTTTCATTGAAATACCTTCTTGAAATTTTAAGCAATCGCTTTTGAAAATAACAGACCTTTTTTGCTGAAAAGTGGGCGGCGCCACGCCTACTTCAACAAAATCCACAAAATTTTTTTACAGCTTAGTTTTTCCTAAAAAGCCTATTATGTGTGTAAAATCTTATTTATATAACTAATACAATTATGGAAATATCGCGATTTTAATTTTTCAAAGAAATTTTTCAGAACTGTGTTCGAAAAGTGGGCGTGTCCGTTAACCAATTTTGTTTATTGTTACAGCAAAGAGTAAGCTTTATATGTTGAACTATTTCTCCAAATATCGTTTCAATAAATTAATTTTTACCGGAGTTATGGCATGAAAAGTTTTTTGGAATAATCCACCATAAAGGGGCGGGGCCATGCCCATTTTCCAAAAATTGTGTGCTTTCGACTTTCTTTGCCCATGAACACTTTAGAGGTAAAATAGAAATGATATACAGCTAGTTTGAGCAAAGTTATTGCATATTCAATATATCTATGATCCTTTTCAAAATCTTTCGTATAAAATTGGGCGTGGACCTTACCCGATTTCGCTTACTTTTTTTCGGAATATTGCCTGTATTAATATAAATATGTGTGCTGTATTTTACTTTGCTATCTTCAGCGGTTTTTGATTTATGATTAATAATATTTCCAAATTTGACTTAATCAAAAGTGGGCGGTACCACGCCCCATTTTAAAAATTTCTTCAAAAATGTATTTTTTGCCTTAACGCTAAAGTGCACACCAAATATTATCCTTATGGGTGTATTATGTACTGAATAATCACTCTTTTTGTATTTTCGAAAATATTATATATATAGAAAGTGGGCGTGGCTTTTAACCGATTTTGCCTATTTTCAATAGCGCTCCGAGATAAGTGAAAAGGAACCTGCATACCAAATTTCATTGAGATATCTCAAGATTTACTCAAGTTATCGTGTTCACAGACGGACGGACGGACAGACGGACGGACGGACGGACATGGCTCAATCAATTTCTCTTTTCCTCCTGAACATTTTGATATATATAAGTCAATATCTATCTCGATTCGTTTATGCCGTTACATACTACCGTTAGGCGAATGAAGTTAATATACCTTGTGTGCGAAGCACTACTAGGTATAAAAATCAAAGGGACCAACTATGTACATAATTACTGTACAAATCTAAACAGCAACAAAGGCAATTATGTACAGCGTGTTGGTGTGCACCATCTAGCGTCATCTGGCATTTCCAGTGCCATCTACAGGGCAGTAGTGAAGATAACAAAGACAACAACCAATATTCGCATATATAGATCCAATTTTATGTATTCGGCCTGTTGCTAACACCTTTTCAAATCTGGCGTTTCCAGTGCCATCTACAGCGCAGTAGTGAAGATAACAAAGACAACAACCAATATTCGCATAAATTTTATGTATTCGGCCTTTTCGAGTCTTTTATCCGTTTCGTTTTTTTTAGGTGCCAAGCCCGCGGTAAAATCTATGCAATAGCTTAAAAAGGAATTAATTTTTCCAAATCTTTTCTTCATACAAATTGATGTCAAATGTGTGAAAATTTGAGAAAAAGAAATTGAGTTTTTTTTACTAATTTATCCCAATGGCAGCACATAATAAATGGTCTAAGGATGGCATCGAAAATTTAATAACTTCAGTTCAAGAAAGGCAGATAATTTATAATGTGCAATCAGCGGAGTATAAAGATCGTACCGCTAAGGCTAAAGCGTTTCAAGATATATGCGAAGAGCTAAAAAATAGTGGTACCAACGCAACTATGCAAGACATAAAAAAAATGGAAAAATCTAAGTACACAATTCATGAGAGAGCTCAAAGACGTAAGAGAATCAAAACATAGTGGCGCAGTAGTGGACGAAATTTACGAGCCAAAGTTGTGGTGCTTCCAGCAGCTACAACTTCTAGAAGCCCATACAAAGATGAGAAATGGGCGAAGTAATTTGGGTGTAAGTTTCTTTACTTTAATCCTTTTGCATCATATTTTCTACAAGTTCTCACTTTAGGATGAAAGCTCTTTAGGAAAAGCAAAGAAAGTTTGCAAAGATAAAGAGACATCTCGAGAGGAACCCAGTCAAGAAGTTTGGCAAGGTAATGAGTCATCTGAAGAAGAACTCACTCAAGATAAAGAACCCTCTCATAAAGAGGCGCAAGAAGAGGAAACACAACAACAGGAACAGGTGCCATTGAGAAAACGGCCAAAGGTAAATCCCCTTTGAGAGTATAGATTTGTATTATATATGGTAGCTTTCGTTTAAACTTTTTTTTTTTCAGAAAACTACTGCATTGACCGGGTTGCGCAAAGATCTGGCTTCCATGAAAAATATAATAGCAGAAAAGAAGAATAAGCAATTTGCGTAGCTAGGTAACTTGGTAGCATTACGTATGGAAGAAATAAGGCCTGAACAACAAGATGATGCTGCGTGGGAAATACAGTGGCTTATGCGGCGATTGGTGGAAAGGTCAAAGTCCAGCACACAAGGCCAATCAACATCAAGAGATATGCTGCCAAGTGAAATAACCGTGGAAGTGTCAATAACCTCAATCAGCAATTGAAGTACAATAATTGTCATGGGTGAAAAATAAGTCAGAGTTTATGTTTGCAATCACTTTGCATCAAAAACCCATCCTCGATCAAAATACTGATAGAGGTTATTAAAATTAAGCTGACTACATGTACTTTCATGTATATCCGGTTCATTCGTTCCCAAATAGCATCACACACTTCAGGAATAATATTGCTAAGAGATGCCTGCGACAACTTGGAGTCAAAATTCAGACTTTCGTACGTTTCCCCTGCAAAAATAGTTCCTATATAGTATTTACAATCAGGAAAGGAATTTTTGTAACATGCTACCTGTAGCGAGAAATCGAAGCGTAACCGCTAATCTTTCAGCAGGAGTGATTGCATCGCGCATTTGCGTATCTTTCCGTACTATATCATCATATATTAAATTGTTGTTCGTCCATTCGCAAATAGTTCTTGTAGTTCTCTTTATCGTTCAGCAACAATTCTTTAGTTAGAAATGCAAACGACCCTTTATCTTTCTTTCTTTTCTTCCATTCCTTTACAAACGGCCTATGTGGATTTCTACTAGGCATCAAAGTTGGCTTTTCACACATATCGAGCAACCCTGTAATTTGAATTAAATGTAAACTATCCCAGTAATTGAACCCAAGAACCAAGAACTATGCGCCGTGATTTTAACGGTTAACGTAACCAAAGGTGATGCTTACCTAGGCTTACCTTAAGGTTAAACTATCTGTGTTGTGATTGTTAAAGGCCCAAACTGTAATCTTTACCCATAAGTATATTGTCTTTTTCATCGTCAGATTCAAGTTCTGCTGCTTCATCAAAACACTCCAAGATGTCATTAATTAATTCAACCTTTTCTGTGATATTCATAATTGAAGGGCTCAGAACCAAAAGGATCTAAGTGACTTTTTTTGAAATTGAGTTATACCCATATTTGTATAGTGAAATACTTGTTGGCAAAGAGATCCGAGTCATTTCGGACATTGTAGTGCCATCTATTTCCCATACACTAAACGCCCTACCCAGATTTTACATAGAATTTTCAAAAGGCAGTAAACTTTAAACTTGAATATCTCAAATCAATTTCAGAGTCACTTAGCTCCTTTTGGTTCTGAGCCCTTCAATTAATTTATTTCCAAAAGCAAACAAAGATTCACCTGAAATAGTAATTATAAAATGCATGTCACCCCTTGACTTTAATATACTATACTTGACTATAAAATCATGAATAGTACGCGCTAAGATTGTACTTACATCTAAGTGCAACCAAACGTCTCAAACTTCGTTAGATATGTTGTTCGTCCAGTGCTGAAGTAATTGTATAAGCAGATTTTCACTTTTTTCGAAAGAAAATATCACAATATCAATTTAAGTTCAATTTTTATTTAAAACTAGCTGATGCCCGCGACTTCGTATGCGTAAAAGTTATAATGAAGAATCAGCATAATTATTTTTTTGAAAGCGTCGAAATAAAACACTGGGACTAACTTTATTTTAATAGTTCTATAACGCATGTAGCAAGGGCTTCAAATGTAATTCAATTATTTACAGGTGTATTTAGTTAAATAAATAAAAATGATATTTTCCATAACTAAACAAAGTCTAAAGAATTTCTTTATATACAACATTTGATGTTCTTCCCATATTACAAATTAGAAACAAATTTTCTGGGCCAGTAACCATTGAGCAAGCCACATACAATTGTTCGTGTAAGAAACAGTTTGTCCTGAGATCGATACCGGCTGCTCGAAGTGTCTGGCCTTGCGACTTATTAATTGTCATAGCGAAACACACACTCACAGGAAACTGCACGCGTTTGAAGTGAAATGTAAAAATTATTTGGTAGTATGGGTATGCATGGTATGAAAACTATTTCGCCTGCTCCACAACCCGTAAGAATTTCTGCTTCTATAATATTATTTCGAAGAGAAGTAACTTTAAGGCGAGTTCCATTACATAACTTTGGAGGGGTTAAGTTACGAAGCAACATAATCGTAATGCCTTTTTTAAAGCGATGCTATTAGCGGGAGGTCCGGGCGCAGAAATAGTGTTGAGAAAATCAACAGGATAGTTCGTATTCTCGGCTCTGTCTAAAACCGTGTTTATTGATCGGCATACCACCTCTTCTCCATCAACTTTTTTTAAAATACTGTAATTTATTTCTGCTGCTGGTCGTTTTTGGGCGTAAGTATAGCTCGTTTACAGAGCCAAGCATTATTCTGGCGCGTTACTTGAGAAACGTCTCCATAAACCGAAGAAATAAGTTCTTCCACTGAAGGCACAATAATACAAAGATTTTGTGGTAGAGTTACTAATCAATTCGATTCGGGAAGTAAGCCCTGGCCAATTTTCAGCAGGATATCCGAAAATTATTGCGCATACGGGTTGCCACCTATGTGCGCTCTCATGTTGCGCGTTAGATTTTATTTATTTACCATTGGCCAGAGCACCGAGCGTTTGAGGCATGCACTGACTTCATCAGCCCTTGTTCCCCCAGTTATAACGGGAAGTGTCTGACGGAAATCTCCACAAAATAACAAAACAAAACTGTTACCTTTCCCATGATTGAATCGTTTCGCCGGATATCTTGCATAGAGCGACTGACAGCTTCCACAGTTTTCTTGGAGTTAGCTTTCAATTTCGGTTGCCCTTTTACAACAATATTTCTATAGAAAAATCACGCTTTGTGTTTTTATTAGTTTGGGCTGTAAGAAGCTGAGCTTAAATGTGAATTATAACTTTGGCAAACATATTGGATTAATTGTTTATAAACAAAGTAATAATAGAATAATGATAGTCTTGAAAAATGTCTCGATGTTGCTATTCAAAATTGCCAGTCAAAATTCCAACTGGTCTTATTTCTTATGTCGACTTAGGCTGTTATTGCTTATGACCAGAGATTTTTACTATTTTTCACTTACGAACGTAATGTCGATTATGGAACCGAAGCCATTTCTGGAAAATGTATGTTGCTCACCTGTATTAAGTAGCGCTACATCCAAGCAAGCGAATGCTTCGAGAAGAACTCTCCATTTCGGAGAAGGTCGCTGTGAACCCCATTCGACAGCCCATGCATTAAAGTCTCCAGGTATGGCAAATCGCTGCCTAGTAGTCGCATCTGTGGCTATTTTACCAACTACTTCTTCAAAAGCTTCTATCGAGGTGCTAGGTGGTATGTAGCACCTATAGACGAAGCTATCTCCTATCCTGCCGCACACAAAACCTCTTTCTTCAAGAACGGGTTCTTTTCGCAGGACCACATTGCTGCCTTGCCACATAAATCGGGTAGCCAATTTACAGACTTGTCCCTGTATGGCTCGCTTATCAATGCTACGTCGACATTTAGCTCCCTTATAGTTTGCGACAATAGGTCTTGGGCAGCTTCGCAGTGGTTGAGATTGAGTTGGACCAATCTCATAACGGTCTAAATTTCTGGACCGCCGCTCTGTATGCCGGGCAGTTGTTTCCCGCGGTTGGATGAACAGTGCGATTGGCGTCCCTTTCAGTGCATAGAATGCACTTTGGCGAGATCATGCACGTTTTGGCGATGTGTCCCTCGCTCCGAGGCATTCCCCCGTTGCATCCTTTTCGCTGGCGCAGTTCCTCGAGATATGCCCGAAGTCCATACAATTGTAGCAGCGTTTTGGCTCAATTTTCGCCCGAATACGGCATACAACCCAGCCTATTCTAACTGTGCTACTGGCTAGTAGCTTTCTGGCCGCTTCTCCAGTGATCGAAATTGTCGCCGTCCGTGTTCCGCCGTAACCTTTCGAATGGATCGGATGTTGGACAGCTGCATTTCCAGACCTGAAAACTGCGAGTTCAGTGCCTCGCAGACTTCCGCTGGCGTGGTCATCTCATCCATATCACGGATCTCGCAAAGGGTCTCCTCCGTCAGGGACTTGACTTCAGCTTTGCCAGACAAAGCCTACCCTACTGCCGATTGCAGCTTAGCGGCGTTGCCCTCTGCCTGCTTGGTCAGCTGAAACAGTAACTCACCTTTCGCAGTCTTTCGGATCTTCCGTACCATAGTACTCATTTCTTTCAGAGTCTCCTCGGTTTTTACAGCCTTTAGGATATCGGCATACGAGCACTCTCCCGTTGTTTTAATGACGATGGCGTCGGGTCGGGCAGCCTTGGGCTGCGGGCGTTTCCTCTGGAGCGTTCGCCATGCCACTCCTCGGCCTGGTGGTTCCGTTGTTTTGGAGACCTTGGCTGCTGCTACATCAGAGTACTTAGATGGTTTTTGCGCATCCTCTGCGCGTTGTTGATGTGGCTGATGGCTCAGTGACGGTGACGTCTGAGACTGGTTGGAGTCCACTCCCCTTTTCTCTCCTACCAAGGTTTCTGCTACGACACTGAGCAGATCGGTCTTTCAGGTTTTGGTTAATGGAACGTTTTCCACTACCAATAACCTCCTTAAGCTCTCCGATGAGCCTTCCAAGCGAGTGAAATGCCTGGTCGTCGTCTTCTCTGCCTGAGAGATCCCGCGCTGACATGGGCCTGACCGAGATTGGAGGAGCCGAACGAGGAGGCGACTGCACTAGTCTCGACCGTCTCGTGAAGGTGTTACCTTCGTCTCCTTCATTCTCGCCGACTAGCCGTACTGGCACTCCTTCCATTTCGGTGACCGCCGCGGTGTCCGCTACTACCTTGGCGAATACCGCAACGCCTCCTTCCTGGTAGCAGACGCTCTAAAATTTTTATTTATATTATTTTATTTTATAGTGTTTTTATTATTGTTGAAATAGTTAAGTTTAGTTATTTTTATGTTTTTTCCCTTTTAAAATTATTTATTTTATTATTTTTGGTGTTAGTATTATATTATTATTACTTTTAGAATTATTATTATTATTATTTGGTTATATTTACTTTTATATTGTTTATTTTATTTAGCTTTGTTTATTTATTTATTTTATTTTATTTTATTATTATTATTATAATTTTTTTTTTTTTTTTGTTTAATTTATTCCCTCCCCTAGTGGCCGAAAGACAAAGGGTTGTTAATGCCCACCCGTAGTGGCCGAAAGGTGTTGTGTCTTTGCTCCTTGGCAGCACTGCCAAACGTCAGTTTGCCTCGCCGATCTGGTCCCACTTTTGGGTGACAAGATCAGCTGTATTTGACACTTTGTAAAATATTAAGTTTATATTTACCGTCTCGCTTGTGCGATCCTTCCAATATGCGAAAGCAAAAACTATAGGAAAATTTGTATTTTATACAAATTTGCTACAATGTTCGCAAACACAGCTTTTCAAGATTTACAAAACGCTACGGAAACAGGAGAACTTACGTGACAATAATTTCTGGTTTGGGTTTACGCTTTTTTTTTTTAAATAGTGGCGGAGAATTATTGAGGAACTCGGAACGGGTTGTGCGTTGGGTTTGGGACCCATAACGTAAAACAACGTACCAATGAAATCCAGCAAAAAAACCTCGGATAGGCGAACCCCCTTTTTAGATGACGATACCCGCAAATGAAATAAGAACTATGATTTAAGGGCATGCACCTAGAATGTCCGGACAATGGGGTAGGTGCCGCTGCCCGGTTGGTTGAGGCCCTGCGGAAGGAAAAAGCTGACATCGCCGCCTGGGCAAGTTAATATGCACGAACCACATTGTAACATTTACTAGAGTGGGCATGTCGACAAGCGCAGATTTGGCGTTTGATTTGTGGTGGGAGAGAGACTCCGTACTGTCGTTCACACCCGTGAATGAGCGTCTGGCCACAATCCGCGTAAA
Organism: Sphenella marginata; assembly: GCA_951509765.1. Classification (NCBI taxonomy): domain Eukaryota; kingdom Metazoa; phylum Arthropoda; class Insecta; order Diptera; family Tephritidae; genus Sphenella; species Sphenella marginata. The sequence goes on along the minus strand of OX608079.1, from coordinate 52,041,982 downwards.
AGTACGATAATTTAACATCTCGTTTATCTGCTAGAACGCACCGACGGAAGAGAAGGACGATGTGGAAAAGGATGCATTGTACGAGCGCTGCCCCCGTCATGACATCAAAGTCGTGCTTGGCGACTTTAACGCCAAGGTGGTCAAAGAGGGTGTATTTGGACCCATAGTCGGGAAGTTCAGTCTGCACGACCAGACTTCGCCAAATGAGTACAGGCTGATCGACTTCGTGGTGCTCGAAACATGGTCATAGCCAGAACCAGGTTTATGCACGGATCTTCTTGTTCTTCAGGCCACATGGCTGTTTCCCTACCGAAAAACACAAAACCAGGTCGACCGCATTGTGATAGACGGACGGCATGCTTCTAGCGTTTTAGATATTCGCATAATAAGAGGACCAAACATCGACTCCGATCACTATCTAGTAGCAGGTAAGATTCGTACCCGCCTCTGTACGACAAAACAGGTGCAACAGAAAACGCAAGGCAAGCTGGACGTCGAAAAGCTTCGTCGCAACAGACCGCTAATGATTTTGAAGACCGCCTCGCACACCTGGTCTCTGAGAGCACAATTAAACCCAGTGAAATTCATGCAAGGCGACCTGGTGACTGATGTTCAGAGAATACTAGAGATATGGAGGAATCACTTATCTCCCCTTTTAAATGGAGAAATTGAACAAGAAACCAGAGAAGAGCTCGAACCGAACCCACAATCGAAGATGACGAAATTGACGTCACACAACCATACTTTAATGAGGAGCGAATAGTAATATCCCGGTTAAAAAACAATAAAGCAGCTGCCGCTGATGGTATGCCTGCAGAGCTATTCAAGCATGGCGGCGGAGGAGCTGGTAAGGCACATGCACCAGCTTCTGTGCAGAATATGGTCGGATGAATGCATGCCCGATGATTGGAATCTAAATGTTCTCTGCCCAATCCAAAAGAAAGGTGATCCTGCAAGCTGCACCAACTATGGCGGAATCAGCCTTCTGAATATCGCATATAAGGTCTTCTCGCGTATTGTGCGAACGATTGAAGCCTGACGGGAACAGACTGATTCGACGTTATCGGTGTGCTTTCAGACATGGAAAATCTACCATCGACCATACGCCAAATCCTGGAGAAAGCCCGTGGGAAAAGAATCGACACACAGCCGCTATGACTGAATTTGGTTTCCCCGAAAAACTTATACGGCTATGCAAAATGACATTGAGCAACGCCACCAGCTCAGTCAGAATTGGGAAGGACCTCTCCGAGCCGTTTGAAATTAAACGAGGTTTCAGACAAGGTGACCCCTATCGTGCGATTTCTTTAATATGATGTTGGAGAAAATAATACAATCTGCAGAACTTAACCGCGCTGGGACAATATTCTATAAAAGTTTGCAACTGTTAGCTTATGCTAACGACATTGACATTATCGGCCTAAACAACCGCGCCGAACTTCTGCCTACTCCAAACTAGAAAAAGAAGCGGAAAAAATTTGTTTGATGGTGAACGAGCGCAAAATGAAGTGCATGCTATCATCAAGCAAAGAGTCAGCGCATTCACGCCTTGGCACCTAGTCCGAAATAGTGAAGGACTTCGTTTACCTTGGATCCAGCATTAACTCCAACAATAATGTCAGCCTAGAATTCCAACGAAGAATTACCCTTGTAAACAAATGCTACTTTGAACTTAGTAGTCAATGGAAAAGTAAAGTCCCCTCCTCGCTCCCGATATGGGTATCAAATGAAAGGTATTGATAAGAGGCGAAAATGTGGACCAGAGGCGACCCTAGGAGGCGTTTATACGTTATGAGTAACAAATTGAAGGTATTAATAGGGGTTTTTAACGTTCATATGTGAACCTTTTAAAGAGATATCGATGAAAATGTGAACCAGGTCTGACCCTAGGAGGTGTTAGTACGATACGGTTGAAAACGCTTATGGCTATGCTAATACCTATATATAGGTATATAGCTTAGAATCCGAATCTGCATTGCGTTTTTTAAGATTGATTTAAGATTTCGAGATATCGGTAATTTTGTGTTTTTTTAGGTATCACTTCATTCAAAAAACCGTTTCGCCAATTTTACAAAAGCGACGAACGGAAGCAATAGCTTGTTCGAAAGGAAATTAAAATACGCTTCTAACGACGTATAATATGTAGGGAAAGGTTAAACCATCGCTGAGCAATAGCCTGCCAAAGTCGGAATTTGGTCGAATTTTTACGATTTTAGAAAAAATTTGGATTTTAAAAATGGTTTTTTTTGTACGAAGTTGTCAAAATCAGGTAAATTTTTTTTTCCTAAAATTAGTGTGTTTAATAGCAAACACTTTTAGCAAAATATTAGGCAGATCCGGAAAAACTCTATTTTCGGGGATTTTTTGTGTAACTTTCAACAAAATTCAAATTCATTTTTTAAGATTTCTGGCAAATAATATTCATTTTATTAACTTAAAAGTAACAAATCAGAAATGAAGATTGGTGGAACTTTGCCTTTTGTATTGTTTAGTATCTGTTTCGCGTATTGGAGTCCAACAATAGTCGCTCATCATGCCTTCATCCCAAAATCCTTGGTATCGTCTTTCAATTTTGGCTAGATCTTGATGTAACCGCTCTCCCTGTTGGTCGCTCGTATCACCCAAGTTTTCGGGAAAGAAATCGAGATGGGAATGCAGAAAATGCATCTTTAGAGATATCCGAGCTCCAATCTTTCGATAATTTTCCAACATATCGCCAATAATTTCCCCAAAATTAGGGGATTTATGATTACCAAGAAAGTGGTAAACGATATTTTGAAAATATGCCCACGCGGCTGCTTCATCGGGCGTTAAACATTTTGTAAATTCTTTATCAGCCATTAGTTTTCTAATATCAGGTCCCACAAATATTCCTCCTTTGATTTTGCATATGACAATTTAGGAAACAACTTGACTAAATACTGAAAAGCCGGTCCTTCTCGGTTTAATGCTTTGACGAAGTTCTTTATAAGGCCAAGTTTAATGTGAAGAGGTGACAGGAAAATGTCTTGTGGATTTACAAGTGGTTCAGCGGAGACGTTTTGCTATCCAGACTCATATTGAGTACGACTTCGCCATTCTTTCCTCACATACTTAATGATGTTTAGTTGCGCGGCTATCCCACAAGCATAAGAAACAACAAAATTTGGTGAATCCAGATTGCATCCCAGTTAAGATGCCCATATCCTGTTGAAATAATATAAAAAATAAGTGTTTTCGATTTAATTGGAATTAATGTTTATACCTTTAGATCACCACATATTTTCCATTTATGATCATTGTATTTCATGAAGCACAGGATCTTCCGCATTGTTTCGTAGCATTCCTTCGTTTGTACTGCATGAGCAATCGGAATAGATGGTTTGTTATTCCCGTTTTGGAGAAGAGCAGCTTTTAGGCTGTATTTGAAACCATCAATGAATAAACGCCATTCGTTTCGGTCGTAGGGTGCATTCATTTCATTAAATAAACCATTGATATCGTTACAGAAACTTATGTTGTCTCCTTTTTTGAAGAACGGTCGAAGTGCCTCCTTTCCTTTTCTGTATACAGTAACTTGTCTTCGAGAGTCTAGATTTTTCCATTGCTGCAGCTTTGATGCATCATCTTCTTGGTTTTTAGGTTCTCTCCAGAGCGCTGGCTTTGAAAAGGAAAAATACTCAGGTTTAGGTACCTTATCCTGTTTGTTTTGTAAGTATGTATGTATTACAATATTATCTTAAATTCTAGTGGACTGTATAAATTTACTCTTTTTAACCCTTCTGCTATGTTTGGGTCAATTTGACCCAATTTTAGGAAAAACTTAACGAAACTCATAGGTTTCTTTCATAGAATCATGCTGATTCTTCTTCCACTTGTTTTCTGCATTAAATAGAAGGGGTTTGCTAACAAATTAAAACCATTATGGTTTTCAACACTACTAAAAATATCTTAAAGTGTTTTTGCTACACTTATTGTGTTACTGGGTCATTTTGACCCACCATGTGATTTAGTCTACCCTAATGTATACATTTTTAGGAAACTATTATAAAGAACAGTATTTATAGAAAGCTTAATTTTTTCTATTTTTCGCATACTATCTTTATCAATTATCGATAGCTCCATTAGTACTAACAAATATGCGAACCCCTGTTTTATGCATGAGTGCAAAAAACACTTTGCATGTCGTAGAAAATTTGCCGCTTCTTCTTCACTGTCATAGAGAAACATACATTAACCAATAAATACAAATCTTTTCTATATTAGATAATAAATGATTTTAGATGAAAACAAAAATGAATTTTGGTTAAAAAAATTATAAGTAGCGCTAAGTTTTCATGAGTGAGTCAAATTGACCCAAAACACTAAAAGTGCGATTTTTTTCTAACGTAGCAGAAGGGTTAAAGCGGCGTAGTTATAGGTTCATACTTTTATGAACATTCTGCCATTTTTACTTACTTATCAAGCAGTGCCACGATTTAAAAGCTGCTATAACAGCACAATGGTGCTATCATGCGAGATCTCGGAAACTAGAATCAATCTTGAAAAACTGAATGCAGATTCGAATTGAGCATATCAAATATAGTTAAGAATCGCTCTTATCTGCTCAGATCCAAAAGTTGACCTGAATTTGTAAACTTGTGTAATGGACACGCCCGTGGCGAAATGTAAGTTGCACCCCTCATGGAAAAATCTAAGTTGCAATGATTTTGCAAAAATTTTCAAAATACAGTTTATAAATAACGTATTGAATCTTGACTCATAATTTTTGACAAAATTAGTTAAAATAATTTTACGGAAGAAGAAATTGGTGAAAGTTGCAAAGAATAAGGTTGGCCAATACATAAGTCCGGCACTTTGAATTGCATTTGGAGCTTTCCGAAATTACAAAGTTGTGTAGCGTATGGGCATTTTTTAATAAATTTTACTGATGAAAACAGTGAGCAGTTTCAATTAACAAGTACTGTAAACAGTACTATTCAGGACCTGATTAATTAGGTTTTGTTGAATCAGAATTATGACTAATCAAAATATGATTTAATCTGTTCATCGCACGTCCCTAATTTGTACAAGTACAATTGATGTCGTGGCCAAATGATGCTAAGGTTGTGTCAAGTGACTAGCTGACTTCTACTTTTTTTATGAGTTTTGATGGAATTCTTTTTCGTACCTCGAAGAGTTGCAATGTTAAACCGACTTTCATTATAGCCCAGCTTTCCGAAGTCGGACCTCTCCAAAAAAAGCATCCAAAAAGAGAAGAAATGAATATTGTAGAGCGAATGAACTGCAAGGCTCAATTATATGAAAGATTTCGAGTGTTTTCTGACACTTTTTGTTGTAGGCGTAAAGAGAATTGTGAGAAAATGAACGTTGGGGAGGAGATGAGCGACAACGTTCAATTATTTGAATGTTTTTAAACATTTTCTGAGGTTTTGTTTTATTTTACCTAACAGAAGATAAAGATCGCATTTTTCATGGACGTTTATCAATAGACTATAGAAAATAATAATAAAGCAGATTTCATATTTTCCGAATTGTGTCAATAAAACTTCATAAACCTTATTTTTTATTATTTATGACCCCAAATAAGCTTCAGAAAAACACCAATAAAAGGCTCCGCAGTTCATTTAAAAAGAGTCATAAAACGCTTCAAATTCATCGAAATCAGATTCATTTCGGACTCTTTTTTATGACTCCGTTGGAGTGCCCGCTTAGAGCGATTTTTCGCTCCATTTGGTCTCCGAAAGAAGCACATTTTGGAGAGTAAAGCTCTGGGAAATGAACTTTTTATGACTCCGTAAGGAGTCTTTTTTTTTGCACTTTTAGTTAGCTGGGATATCACCAATTCTCTATCAAATACAGAAAAATGTGTACAACCAAAAAAATTGTCTTTGTTTTAGGTATCAGAGTATGCAGTTTCAGAAAAGTTAAAGAACATTTAAATTTATGATGTATGGGTCTAGGTATCTGTTTTAGCAAATATGTTTATCTTACTGAAAAATGTATGCGAATGCAAATCTAAATTAAAACCCACCCAAGGCTAATTCCTGCGCACGGCCCTGGTAATGGAAGAGGTAATAAGAGCAAGCATTGTGCTTAAGCCACATAATTTTAACGAAGTGTTCCATGAAATATGTAATTTATTTCCTAATGAGAATGACAGGAAGGTAATTTGGTATAAAAGGGCTATGTTCCATTGTGCATAATGAAAAGTGTGATATGTAATCTGTCTAAAACATTTAAAACACCCTTTGGGATCATTTTGTGTGCAAAGTGGGCCCAAAATGGACCCAAAGGGACACCAAAGTGTGCCCAAGTCGGCAGAAGAAAATAGGACACCGATATGTTGATGCCTATGACATGAACAAGTGTCATCCACAATGCTATGTTCAGAAACTTCATTCAACGCGTATAAAAGCAAAAACTTGTTTGCAAAATTCAATTCGAAATATTTATAAATTTTTTTAACTTGTATGTATAACATGTATTATTTGTATGTAACAGTACTTTTATTACATTCCGCGCAAAAACAATAACAACGCTAGTGGAAAGTTATTCGCAAAATATAAAAATAAAGTGTGTAAACGCCGAAAATTGGATTTGGGTTTAAAGACTGAAACAATTTCTTGTACGACTAGTAATGAACTGGTTGAATATGATCGGACGGTGGCAGTTGCACTAAAGACAGCGTTAAATAGAGACAGTGACAATTGGAAAAAAAAAAACGTTTCATATGCGCCAAAGCGATTTGAAAGATTTGGACAGCCCCGATTTCCTAACAGCTTGGTCGAAACTGACCCATGTCGGGGGTCACGGATTGGTAAGGCTTATTCAAGGTATTTAAGTTCCTAGTCTTAGCTAAATTACGGCTGTGTAATGAAAATTTCTGTTTCGGTTTCGTCCTTCACTATTTATTCTGATTTCGGTTTGTTCCGAGTTCGGTGAAGTCAATACAATATAAATGGGTCACAATAGATATTTTTTTAGTAAAGGCTAATGGTGATTTCGTTTCAAAACAAAATATACACACTTACACGGTGGCCATGTTTACACTCTTGCATTCAACACTGGTCCCGCCTTGTGCGAACTTGCCAGGGGCGCATCCAGGAAAAATTTTCGGGGGGGGGGAGTCCATATTTGAAATCTCCAATACAACATTCACAAGAAAAGTTGGAAGATAATAATCAGAGGTATGAATAACAAAAACTCACTCATATATGTATACTTACACAGTAAAATTATTATATATTTGCAATGTATTCTTAAATTTTCGAATGACAGACGATATGTACATACATACATATAACGCTACGGACTTTTCTTTCTGGGGGTCAACCTAAGCTCTCCACAAAAATTTAGCTCTATCGAAATTTCGTTATGCAATATATCTAAATTTAAACCACTATTACTTTTTGATATCACGAATGGAGCAAATTTGGCTCTAGCTAGGGAACTATAGGGTTTACAAAAATAACTATTTTCATTGTCAATGAGAAGCTTCGTGACGAACAAACGGTAAAAGAAAATGTTTCGATACACATAACCGTTTTCGAGAAAAATCCGGAAAAGTCTATACGTGGCATTTATGTTCTTATAATGTATAGAATTAGATTTGCAATCGCGATATCTCAGAACTGGTGACTCGTAGATAAAAACTGTTCACACCGTTTTTGTAGAGAATTTTCAGGTCTACAACTTTGTCTCAGGTAGTTTTAAGATAAAACTTAACGTTTTCCAGAAAAATTCAAAAAATCTCAAAATTTGGTATTTGACATTTTTAAAATGATTTTTTTAAAAAAGACTTCGGGGAAAAATGCTAAAAATCAACATATCATCTTATTTTAATGCATATTCGAGCATTCAAAAGAAAAAATGGAGGGTCGTGAACCTTTTAATAAAACATGCTTAAAACCCACCGTGATGAGTAACTTCGAAATCTCTGTGAATATTCAACATTGCCAATCCGTTCAAACGTTCTTCTCCAGTTTTATTTCGCAAATAGGTTTTTACTCTTCGTAAAGTAGAGAATGATCGTTCGCTTGAAGCTACCGTAACGGGCAGTGTAGCACCTATAGTGAGAAAGCTATGTATTTCTCTGTAAAACTGTATATCACAAACGTTCAGAGCTTCAATAAAGGTTTTCGGCCGGTTTTCTGCAGATATGTTCGAACAGAATCTGTAATAAGTAACTGGTCATCCATTTCGGGGGGGGGGGGGGGGGGGGGGGTCCGGACCCCCTGGACCCCTCATCTGAATCCGTCCCTGGAACTTGCTATCGATAAAACGAACAAAAATCACTGCCCCAATGAGTCAATCAGCTGATTTGCACGCGCCAAAATTTAAAAAATAAATTAAAAAGACAAAAGTGACAAATTCTGTCTAAAAATAATAAAAAAATTTGGATGAAGAAAAACTAATATTTAGCAGCAATATATTGGATGAAGAAAAGCAATTGTTCAGCGTCAATATATTGGAGGAAGAAAGGCCAATGTTCAGCGCCAATATATTGGATGAAGAAAGGCCAATGTGCAGTAAAAATCAAAAAGGTAAGCTCCCTTGAGTCACCGCTTCGTATGGGCTGATTTACAAGATCGATTTTTGTAGTTCGACTGCGTTCAACTATTAAATATAAAAGTTATTGAATTGCTATTAACACAATGGAATAACCAAACTTGACCACAAAAATCGACCATGGAAAAACAGCTTCAAGAGCTTTGTACATCAAGTATATTATTATTATCATCAGTTATAATCAGTTCTAATTCTGTTTCTGTTTTTATAATTTATACAGGATTTACAGACGGCGAAACGAAATTTTTGCTTGACAAATATGCCACGTATTTGCCGGAAATAGGTCCTTTGAAGCAATTTCGCTCTAAAAAAGATATGTGGATGAGAATTGCCACGGAAATCTCGGCCGTTTAATTAAAAAAAGTTCTCCTGAGGCAAAACTTCCTAAAGCAAAGAAACAACCCCCAATACAGGAGATCCTACTTGAGATTGCGGCTAAAAAAGAGGAGGCGAAGCAAAAAAGACATCAAGAAAGAATGGAAAGGGCTGAAAGAATGGAAACTCTGTTGATAAAATTAAAAGAAGAAAGCATACTTCCATAAAATGTACATACATAAGTACATATGTATGTATCACGTTCACGGGTATCATCAATTTCTTTTTATATAAACAGCTGCAACATGAATGCATATACATACTTTTCAAAACATACAAATGTATCGTGTTAGTTTCGTTAATTAGAATGAAATTTTGAACCCAAAAATTCAATTTATTTACGATTTGAAAATCCCTTCAAAACAAAGATACTTCCTACTTGTGATTTGAAATTTGTTTCAAATAAAATATACACTTTATTTGTGATTTCAATTTGATTTGAAACGAAAGATAGAATTTTTCGGGGCAGTGAAATAACGCCCAAGGAAATAACGCCCATGGGCTTTTTAAAAAGGAAATAAAGCCCATGGGTGTTATCACCTTTTGCTAATGGGTGTTATTTCCTTTTTCGAAGAGAAATAAAGCCCACGGACGTTAAAAACGAATTAAGCCAAGCTGATTCAAGAATTAAGTATATGGTTTTCTTTATTTCAATAAATTTTAACATATTTGTTATGTCTTTATAAGGTGGGGTGCAATAGCGCCTTGTGAAATAAGCCCTTTAAGGCCTTATTACACTATTGAAAGTGAAATAAGGCCTTTATTTCAAAAAAGGCTTTATTACACTTCGAAAGAGAAATAAAGTCTTAAAGGCCTTATTGCTCTTTCATTTTTTTTAATGAAACAATAATATTCTAATTCTTTTTGTATTTTATTGAATAGTTACACACAAACTTCACGTTAATCAAAGTGGGAAACGTGGCACGCGGAAGGACATCACCGTGGCGGTAGCCACGGCTATGGCACACACCTGGAGTTGGAATGGCGTAGCCCAGGGTTATTTTTTGAAGCGCGGCCGAAGGCCGCCTACGCGGAAAGGTGTACTGCACTTAAAAATCGTGGATCGGGCCCCCGTAGCTATAATCCGAAGGCGGAAAATCAATATTTTGTTTCTGTGAAAAGTTATTAGTGAAAAACCGAAAATTGACCCGGGTCAGATCCCCAATTCGGGGCCCCATCCACGTTTTTTATGTGCAGGACCCGTTTCCTTTTTGAATGGGAAATAACGTCCATGGGCGTTATTTCACTGCACCCAATTTTTCTTAGCTTCGTTTTTTATGGACTCTTTCCATATGATTCAAACAATAAATAAAATGTATCTTTTATTTGAAAAACTTTTCAAACAACATTTGAATCTTCAACTCATCATGTATCCTTTTTATTTGTGATTTGATAGTTCCGGAATTGACTCACGAATCAATTATAAAACCACAAATAAAAAGCATCTTATTTGGAAGGATAATGAAGTCGCAAATCAAATTAGATCTTTATTTGAAAGTGAATTTAAAATCATAATAGTTTAACTGCATATCAAAGTTCTTATTTTTTCTTTTCGAATTCTTTATTAATTAAAGTATTTTTTAAGTTTTTGTTAGCTAGCAACCATTTGAATTTATAAAAGACTGGCGCTTACTTCCGCAAAAAATAAATAAAAAAATATTTTGTTTAGTTGCAATAAACTTCACAATACAACTTTTATTATTATTTTTTTGTTATGTACTTAAATATATAGGTGCTACAATGTTAATTGATATTTTTTTTAATATATTTTATATATATGTATATTTATTAATTTTTTTTATTTCTCTTTTATTTTAATGGTTGAATAACATCAAAAAATGTACATATGTACGCGAGGCTGTTTTAGTATTAAAGTATTTTTTAAGCTTTTTTTGTTAGCAGCCATTTGAATTCATTCATAAAAACACCTAATATATACATACATATTCAATATATTGTATGTATAATGTATTTAATACTTGTTGAGTCTTACAACGCTGCATAGCAGCAATATGAATTAATAAAATATATCATTTTGTTCACAAAAATTCTGGAGCTTCATTTCTTGTGTTTCGCAATATCGTTTTAGTAAACTCTAATTAGGCCCAGTCAGTTCATTTAAGCCTCATAAATTGTATTTCATAAAAGCATATGGTAGTGTTGAAGCGTAGTGCGTGAGCCAGCAACATGAATTCACCGATCCAACATTACTTGTTACACACGTAGTCTTTATTTCGCCTAGTTCGGTTAATACTGATTCACTAACATCTTCGCGCGGAGCCTGCATTTGATTAAAGTGATGCTCGGCGCAATCTGCGTCTTCCTCCAAAAGGTCGTTTTTACTAATGCATATATTGTGAAGGACGCAGCAATTATAAATTTTCCCATTGTTTCAACATCGTGGAAGTCCAGTCTCAACTGCGCCAATTTAACTTTGATATTTGCGCAACAAAGACCTGGAGATTCACCACTGTACTTGAACGCTTTACAATACGGACAAACGACTGACATATCTCCAGTCACTACTGATGTATAGGTACTGTAGTCGATTTGTGGATCGTACCGAAATGCTGCTAGCTCCATATTTACAGAAGCAAGGCTTATGGCCGCGTCACAACCAAGTTTCGCATGTACATGCATTTAACGCAAACTTATGCGTCACAGGAACAGCGGCACAATCATCACGCAAGGTTTTGCATTTGTAAACAGCTGATTTTTATTTGCCCCAATTTGTTATATTAACCGCGCACCAAAAGCCAAATGCTTCTTCTTATGCTTTTCATGCATCAAAAGTTGAAAGTTGGCAACTTTTGTATGACAGATGTCGCTAATGATGCGCGATGTGTCGTTCTCCACTCAAATGAACATTTTCAACTCATCTGTCAATGCTTGATGCTGCGGCAAAAATTGATTGTGATGGGGCTATTAGACCCAGTCGTCGATGCTGACTCTGTCGAATTCTCTGTGGTTGTAACCGTTGTGCACTAACTCTACTCATTCTACTCCTGTCAACTTCTCGTTCGTTTTCAGTCAGACGTGCGCGCAACTCGCCCATATGAATACTATTATTCAAATTTCTTATAGTTCGCTGAACGTCGTTGTGGTTAGAACGTGCGTTAGTTCGCCTTATATTTACCCGACTCCTCTAACCTATATCAAGATTTCTTCTTGGCATTATAGGGATATCTGCGATATAAATATTTGTAAGAACTTAAACAAAATTTGATATGGTGTGGTATTGATTATTAATCTAAATAGACAGACTCTACATATTAGACTTTGCAATAAAAACTCAATGAGTATTTATTAAGAAAAACCGTCAAAGTTATTACAACGTTGCTAGAACGACTAAACTAAACTTTGTTTCAAGAAAAGAATTGTATGCATATCTAAAAACAATAACATTATGCGATACACGTCAGAACTAACTCTTGTTATTGCTGCTTACTTAACATTTTTTTGGTAATTATTTACAGCATGAAATTGCTTTCTAAATCTTGTACCCTCTCGGAAGAGGTATCAAAAGACATGCTTTGATCTCGGGATTAATACTCGGAAATCGTTATTTTATTTCTGTAAAGAAAAATTTGCAAACAAATATTCTATCAATTCCATGTGGTTGTTGTAATCACAACTGTAGGGTGTTCCGAAAAGTGCATAAGTGCTCGGCGCGGAAAAACGGGTTGGTGTAGCCAGTGTTGGACCGGCTCGGATTATTAATACCAAAATCAAAAGGCTTTCGAGGTTTTTGGACGTGTTTTAGCAGTTCCGCGTTGTAAATAATTACCATATTTTACTTTACTGTTTAAGAAAATAAACTCACCCTACATATACACCGTCTCGAAAAAAATATCAAATGACGTGTTTTGATGTCGGGATTAATACTCCGAAAGCGGAGAATCATTATTTTATTTCTGTAAAGAAATATTTGCAAAAAATTTATTTACAATTCGATGTGGGTGTTGTTATCATAAATGTAGGGTGCTCCCGCGGAAAAACGGCTTGGTGTAGCCGGTGTTGCACCTTCTCAGATTATTAATACCGAAATCAAAATGTGTCTCGAAAGAAATATCAAATGACGTGTTTTGATCTCAAACAAATTTTTAATCAATTCGATGTGGGTGTTGTAACCACAAATGTAGGGTATTCCAAAAAGTGCATAAGTGTTCTGAGCGGAAAAACGGTTTGGTGTTTAGTAAATAATGACTGTTTTACTTTATTGTTTAAGAAAATCACCTCACCATACATGTTCCCTGTGAAAAGAGGTATCAAAAAACGGGCTTTGATTTCGGGATTAATACTCAAAAAACGAATTATTATGTAAAGAAATATTTGCAAAAAAATGTTCTATCAATTCGATGTGGGTGTTGTAATCACAACTGTAGGGTAATCCGAAAAGTGCATAAGTGCTCGGCGCGGAAAAACGGGTTGGTGTAGCCAGTGTTGGACCGGCTCGGATTATTAATACCAAAATCAAAAGGCTTTCGAGGTTTTTGGACGTGTTTTAGCAGATCCGCGTTGTAAATAATTACCATATTTTACTTTACTGTTTAAGAAAATCAACTCACCCTACATACACCGTCTCGAAAAAAATATCAAATGACGTGTTTTGATGTCGGGATTAATACTCCGAAAGCGGAGAATCATTATTTTATTTCTGTAAAGAAATATTTGCAAAAAATGTATTTACAATTCGATGTGGGTGTTGTTATCATAAATGTAGGGTGCTCCCGCGGAAAAACGGCTTGGTGTAGCCGGTGTTGCACCTTAGATTATTAATACCGAAATCAATATGTGTCTCGAAAGAAATATCAAATAACGTGTTTTGATCTCAAACAAATTTTTAATCAATTCGATGTGGGTGTTGTAATCACAAATGTAGGGTATTCCAAAAAGTGCATAAGTGTTCTGAGCGGAAAAACGGTTTGGTGTTTAGTAAATAATGACTGTTTTACTTTATTGTTTAAGAAAATCACCTCACCCTACATGTTCCCTGTCGAAAGAGGTATCAAAAAACGGGCTTTGATTTCGGGATTAATACTCAAAAAACGAATTATTTTATTTCTGTAAAGAAATATTTGCAAAAAAATGTTCTATCAATTCGATGTGGGTGTTGTAATCACAAAAGTAGGGTGTTCCGAAAAGTACATAAGGGTCCTGCGCAGAAAAAACGGGATGGTATAGTCGGTGGTGGTCCGGCACCAACTTAGAGAAGTGTTCAGAACAGATAAGAGCAGTGTAAATTTTTGGTGCCTTGTCAATAACTTTTCACTAATTCGTCGCTTTTGGATTATTAATACAGAGATCAAAAAGCGTCCGGGATTTTTGGATGTGTTTTAGCGGGTCCGATATGCAAGTAATAACTATATTTTACTTTATTGCTCAAGAAAATCAACTCACCCTTTTACTTGTAGTTAGCACTTTTATCACTTAAAACACACTATTCTTATTATTGCCTGGAGTCTTCTTTCTCTTATTAACTTTTTTTATAGTTATTATTTCATTAAATAATCGGTAAACAAAATATTAACTTACTCACTCGCGAAAAGCTTCGAATAGACTTAAAATTTTTAGAATTTTCTCCATTTTATAAACGAAAAAATAAATTCATGATGCATTCAAAGCCTGCTATGTTGCTGTCTAAATTCAAATTATATTTTCTATTTTACATAGGAGAAAATAAATTCATGATGTATTCAAAGCCTACTATGTTGCTGTTAAAATTCAAATAATGAAATGACAGCCTACAACGACTTTTTGTGATGGCAAAAGTTGCAAAGTAGTGCTTTGAACACATAGAAACTTTGGTTATTGACCTCACTTTTTCACCTTTTTCAAAAGTAGAGAAAAACATCTTTCACCCCTTCAAAACTATTCACCACCTATTGTAAATCAGAAATGATAAATTGTTGAACTCAATAAAATTTATATTTCAATGAAACGGAAAAATGTGTACGGAATTAAGTCCCCTGCAGGAACATTTCAGTTAGACTACCAGAGATCTCCACTAACTACCATTTATTTGGCAGCTAAGTTTCTTTAGCTCAAATATGATTAAGGTGAAGATTTAAATTTTGTTTGTTCTTTCTATATAAATAAAAACTATATCCGATAGACCGCCGTGGTGTAGAGGTAGTGTTCTCGGCCTTTCATACCTAAGATTCAGGGTTCGAATCCTGATGAAAGTTACATCAAAAATTTTTAGAAAAGTTTTTTTCTAATTCGTGGTCGCCCCTCGGCAGTAATTTTGCAAACTCTCCGAGCGTATATCTGACATGAAAGGCTTCTCAGCAAAAAATGCATCTGCCGTTCGGAGTCGGCAAAAAACTGTAGGTCCCGCCAATTTATAGGAAAAAATTAAAAGCAGCACACCGCAAATTGGTAGAAAAGCCCGGTCAAAATAACCTAGGAGGTTAGAGAGCCTTTTAGTTTTTAGTTTATATCCGATAGAATAAAGAAAAAAATATTAAAATCGGTAAAGTCATTATTGAGTATTAGCTTAAATATTATTAATTGAATCAGATCGGAAACATTAAAGCAAAAATATTAAAAATCGGTTGAGCCGTTATGGATATTTTACGGGACTGACGAGCACAAATTCATTTATATATGTATATATAGATAGATGAATGAGGAAGGGTTGATCTCGGGATTAATACTCAGAAAGCGGAAAATCGTTATTTTATTTCTGTAAAGAAAAATTTGCAAACAAATATTCTATCAATTACATGTGGTTTATGTAATCACATATGATTTTCAGTTAGTTAGCTACACCTCGATCGTTTATAACTTGCGTAGTTTTGCATCGATTTTCTTCGATGATAGCTCATCTGTTTTGTAATTAAACAGAGCTTTACGTAAGTTGTGTTTTTGGAATGCAGCCCTCGCAAAGAGTTTTTTTTTCATATTTTTTCATAAAAAAAAAAAACAAAAATCTGAAATGATAAGCTAATATCTGGTTGAGCAAAAAACAATGTATGATACATTTATACAAAATTTTATTGTGATTGTCATTCTGTAAACCTTTTTGCAATAGCTTGGCCCGTTCGTGAGATATACGTATAAAAAGGGAGCCGTCTTTTTGGTTTTTTCGAACTCCCATAACTCGAACTTCTATAACTCGAATTTTCTATAACTCGAACGAAAATGGTTGGCAAGTAGCATTAAGAAAGAATTTGCATACAAATTTTGTTCCATAACTCGAACTTCCATAACTCGAAGTTCCCAATACCTCGAAAGAAAATCCATACACATTCCATATAAAGCATTTCTATAACTCGAAGTAACGCATATTTGACTTGAATTTCGCTTCACAATTCGGGGAAATCAATTTTTGTACATGAAATGCTTTCTTTGGAAGTTTGCTTTGTAGTTCGGGGAATTCCTTTTTGTACATCGAATGTACGAATCGTGGCTAAAAGCAAACGATATAACAACCAATGCCAGTCCTCAAGATTATTTTGAACATTGTAAAGCTCTACAAGTAAGTTATCAATCAGCTGTTCGACTAACAGCTGTGCTCACCTGACTGGGAGCTCCGAATTCAGAGGCGAAATACGCAGGGTCTCATTCATGCGCACTGAAAAAAAAGTACAACTACCTATTGAAAAATGTATGATAACTATGCAAATATGAGAAATTAGTTGTTCAAAACTATTTATTGTTGCAGGTAATTTAATTAAGAGTAGTTTGTACAAAAGTTTTCTCTGTTTAAAGACCATTTTATGATATCTTCTTAAACTTTGTAAAACTTTCCTGTGGTACTCGCAGAAGCAACCATGTAGTTGATGTTGCCATGGGATTTCTCTTGTTCTTCCTTGTTTACACTAGAATACCACGTGCTAATTTGGTAAATTTCAGTAAATACTTGAACTAAATAGGAACTTCTCTTATTTATTTCGTATCTAAATTAAGTTCCCCACCATTTTAAAGTGTTTACAAACAAAACGCACGCTCAAATATCTTTTTGCATATATGCGCAAAAATGTTCAACTAAAGGTGCATTCACATAGTACTCGCAAGTTTCTTAGGCGTCGCTTTATCACAACCCACTTACCATATAACAATTCTGGTCGTTAGGCGTACAAACGCTTAGAAGATGGTGAAAAATAGTGGATGATGTGCCTCTGCTTAGTTCAAACACGTCAATAGCTTAGTAAATTAGTTATTTTGTTGGTAAATTTGTATAACAAAATATCTGTGGTCATAAGCAATAATCGCCTAAGTCGAAAAGTATACTTTTATGCTTTTTATATAAAGAAGCGTTTTTGAAAAATTCTGAAAGGAGATATGGAAACAATTATATCGAACATCGAAGATCTTTGTAGGCAGAATGCTTTGGTTAAAAATTGTAATGCAACTTGCCTCTGTTTAAGAGATATTTATAAAAAAGAAATAAAAGTGCTTTTTACAAACGTAAAATATCGCATAGTAATGACTATGTTGACTAAGGTTTTTATTGTAAAGGAATGTTTTGCTTTTTACGTGGCATATATTGAATTAAGTACATTTAAATTTACAAACGGAATTATCAATAAAATCTTATCTTTACGTTGGCTCTTATAACAACTTTATTATTTGTGGCAAACTACAAAAATGCAATGTGCAAAAAAACTTAAGTTAATATAGGTCATTTTAATAAATAGAATATTGTATCTGAAAAATTTCTTAAGTATACTTTGGCTCGTATAGTAAATGTGGTAGGGCTACCAAGCGAGTTAAGCTATAATAACTTTATTAATATCTAAATAACAAAACAAGTTAGGATTATAGGGATTTCGCGTAAATATAAAGTTTGATTAGTTGAATATGGTAGTATACATAACTCATTTCGTCCTTAAGTCGACTTAGGCGATTATTGCTTACGACCACAGATATACTGGACTCGACGAAATCTGTTCCATTGGGGGAAAGTTAGTAGTATAATAATATTTGTTCGAACGGTTAACTCCTACCGAACGGTTAACTCCTCCCGAGTTTTTGTCCATATTGAAAAGAAAACTTAGTATTGAACGGCTGAAGGACTGAACGAAGTGAACGATCCACTTTACTTTCAAACAAATTTATTCTGGAAAATGCCTAGCTTTAGCACAAACGATATTTTAAAAACAACAAATATGAGACTATTTATTTTAGCTTCAATATTCTACTAGAAACAAAGAAAACCAAACGTTAATTGCGAAAAAGTGGTCTTGTCGTCGATATGATTTTCTTCATTAAGTGGATTAGCTTCTCCATAACTTTTTCAGTACTTAAAGCAACATTTTATTCCATTATAAATGCCATATAGTATTATTTTCTGCAATGTAAAGTTAGAACTTGTCCTTTGACACATTTCGGCTCATATTTCCATACTAAATATGCTTGAAAAGTTAGCCTACACAGCAACCCTACACTGGAATTTCGCTCCATTTTTGAATGAAAATTACATCCCTGCTGCGATAGGGGTTGCTGTATTAGCTTTTTTTTTGACATTTTTCTCAGTGTCAACCGCTGATTTGACGTTTTTCTCAGTGTCAAAAGCCTGTGTGTTAGAAAGAGAAAGGAACAAAGATAACTTACTTGTAGAATTTTACAATGATTTTGAAGTAGATAGCGAGCTTTGCACAAGTGGCTTCCCTACAGAAAATGACATGGAGCAATACTGCCCTGAATTGGAGGATGCAAACGTAGACGTAGCAGGAATCGAGAGTGATGAAGAGTCTTCGGAGGAAGAAACTATTAATCAGCCTTCCAGAATTGATGTAGAAAACTCTTTTCGAACATTGAGTTTATATTTGACAACCAATGACACTACTACTGATGAACACTACAAGGCCTTAAGCACATTGGAGTCCTTTTTTGCCGAAAACAACCAAAAAAAAGTTAACTTTCAGTCATTAATTTAAGAATATTTCCCTGCATTGTAACTTTCTTTAATAGGTTTTTGTAACACAATTAGGGTACTCACAGTCCCATATTACCAGCCCTGCTAATATTGCTAGCTGGCAATATTTTGACAACTTACCAGGTGGTAAATTTTTGTTTTGGTTTTACGTGTAAATCCAAAATACCACTTCTAGGTAAAATTGCCTCGCTTTTACTTATGTTTAAAAAATTGGCTAAATTTAGAAATGTCATTTAGACCTTTTGTGAAAAATATGAGTGAAAAAAGTAAGTTTCTAATTATTTGGAATTTATTTACATATTTAAGGAATTTAAACACGATACATATTTTTAGATGAAAGCGAAGAGGGCTCGAAAAGGTCCATACAAGAAATGGACTGACAAGGAGCAGCAGGTCTTAATAAATTTCCTGCTGGAAAATAGGCCGCTTGAAAAGCCTACCGCTCAGACTTATTACAGAACTTTTTTGCGGAACGCTGGGAGTCAGCTGGACTGGACCCTGGTGCGGTGCAAGGTCAAAAATATACGCAGCAGTTTCAACAAGGCAAAAAATTGGCTGCAATCCACCGGGAATGGAACTATTGAAGATGGACAAACAACCAGTGGTATGTACATAAAACTAGAGTTACCAATTTTGTAATCGCAAAAATGTGTCCAAATTTCAATGAATTAGAGGACATCTTTGGCTACAAGGAATGCACTTCAAACCGATAATTATTGATACTGAGGAGAGTAACACACTTGACCCGCCGTTTGATTCCTCGGTTGATGCGAGCGTTGAAGTCGAATACTTAGAGGAACTTCAAGAGCAAAGCCAAAGCTCTATCTTGCCTAACGAACCTAATCCACCAAGCACTTCACAAAAATCTAGTCGAAAGGGCATTTATTCACGCACAGCCCTTGCTGACGTGTTGGAGGTTCAATCCAGCATATTAATTTTGGAAAAAGAGAAATTTGACAAGGATTTGATGTTAAGAGAGCAGCAATTCAATTTTCAAAAAGGATTTGGAGGAGAGAGAAGCTGAAAGAAGAAATCTGAAAATTTTAGAGATAGAATCTAGGGAAAGGATTGAATTAAAAAGAATGGAAATGCAAGAGAGAATTGAAATGGAAAAAATAAAAATGCAAAAATAATACGTTTATAGAATTTGTATTGTCTAAATGTTTTAAAATAAAAATTGCCATTCAAATGTAGTTTAAAAATACAAACATGTATGAAATTGACTTTTTTTTACTAAAAATTAAAGAATTCTATAATTCGAAGTCTCCGTAACTCGAACTTTTTTGTGGGATTTAGGCGATTCGAGTTATGGAAGTTCGACTGTATCTCGAAAACGGTACTATAAAATCAAAAATGAACTCGATTTTCGAAATCAGGGGGTAGTTCTACATACGAATTTCAAAACGGCGTTTCTGGTAGAGAGAAAAAGTTGAAATTCGTGGTCCAGTGTTATCAATCTCAACGTCTTTTGACTTTCACGACAACTGAACGCCCACCATCTGAAGTTGATCGTCTACGATACAATGGATATCCATCATTGCCTGTTATAGTGTCAGCAATAAGTCCTCTCGGGTAACCCTTACAGCACTTACCATCAACCATACATGGTGAGGTATTGTTTAAAGCTCCGCCTGGTCCATGTATCATATTTTTAGTCACCACCGCATGCAATTTTGGATCAGCGGCTACATCTGGTATTTCATCTGAAATAACGTTATCGATTCCATCAGGTCTTATTTTGTTCACTAACCAGAGCAAAATTTGCGCATGGGGAAACCACCTTTCTGCCATTCTACAGAGTACATCCAACACCGAACTTGGCCGTACACACGTTGCTGTATGATAAAGTCCAAAGGAGACTTGATTTCTGTTTAAAAACTCTGGCAGTGATGTCATGCCTATCGATTGGAGTTTGGCTAGGAATAAGTGCTTTCTTAATTTCGACCCATTGAGTATTGCATGCAAAAGTTATAAATAGATCAGGGCGACCATATTGCCTGACATAGGTCCTTGCATCTTGCGCGTATTCATGCATATGACGTGGGCTCCCAATGTAAGTAGCAGGTAATATGGTTCTTGTACCCACGTTGTTGGCATTACCATCAATATTGATTGCATCGCGAAGATGTATATATTCTTCATATCGAAGCTTTCTTTGATACAGACGGATGTAAGTCAAGCGTTCCGTCTCGATTTTGACATAAATGTCAACTGCGAACTGATGGACAAGGCGACGACACAGTAAAATATGATTGGTTTCGCCTTCACGTATGATAAGCCTATGTATATGAATAAAAATTCATAGCGCTAGCAAAGAGAGTATATTAATAAGAGGCACCAGTCTGTTAACGGTGGCAGAATTCTCGTTTCACGAAAACTCGCTGAACTTGTCCTTAGTTGCCGTACCGTCTCAGAGGTTCGGGCAACCTGCTTCACATCAATTTTCGTAAATTGAGTTGCCCTGCATTTTTGTTTATCACTCAAGTTTGACGTCTGCAAAGACATCTGAGTGATATTCTGTGACTTACTTTTGCTTTGCTTTTGCGCAAAAGGAATGTTTATGCTTTTGCGCAATGCCGATGCATCTTTGCAAAAATGCGTGAACTATTTAAGAAAAATGGATATGTGTTAGAAAAAATTTTTAAATAACAATTTATTTAAAAATTATTTCCAACATTTAAACAAAATTTACAACTTCTACATGTATGGAATAAATGTTTCACGCAATAATAAAATGCCCTTCGCCCACACATTTGTATGAAACGTATTGCCGTTTTGCCGACGGCAATTACATTTTGCAATTTTTATGCAATTGTATCACCGTTTGATACGAAAAAAAATCTATTTACATACCTACGTACATACATATGTATATTAGCAAAAATATTTTATTATTATTCTTGAATTTTTTTAAAATTAATTTATATTTATTTTCGTACCTACTTAGAATTTTTTCTAAAAAATTCATACCTACCATAACCTATTATTATTTGTAATTACACTACTAATCAAAAACTACATCAATTAATCCTACCCTATATACCTACAAAACATAAAATTCATTCCTTATCAGATTAATAAGAAAATGTGGATAATCACATAATTTGTGTAAATACAAAATATTCGTACAAATGTCATCAATACATATCCATTCGTATGATGCCATCTAATATATGTATGCACATATTTGTCATGTCTGCAAGCGAACGATGCATGGATGAAGGATAAATGCTCAAAATTTTCATAGGCATCGCGAAAATGCAATAATGCCACATAACACATTCATCCATGCAATAATGACAATCACACATAAATACATATCGTCGTTGATTTCTTTGATTTCGTCGTTAACACGAGCTTGAAGTGAAGCGGTCGGTCATTAAAAGTGTTGCCGCACACAGTCTGCTCCTATCATTCTGCCACTACCAAAAAATGGAGTAGCTTTTCACTACTTAGTACCTATTAACTTCTGTTTTTTTTTTCATTCCAAAACGACTTGAAACCATCTTTTATTATTTCAAATATTAATTCCATATTCTAATAGAATTTTTTTACTAAGAATTTTATCTAAAGTCGCACATAATTTTGATAAGGAGTGAAAAAGCTACACTTTCAGTACATAGTAGTGTATTTAAAGGCTACTTCTGTACCATCACAGCCACACTTGGGCGAAAACAAACATGGTTGACCAATTTTCGACAGATTTTAAGAGGCACTCCAAAGAGAGGTGCAAACTAGACATAGCTTATGCTAAGAATCAAACTCCTTATGTATAAGGGAAACTTTATTAAATTATTATTGAGCCATAGCTGTGCATTTTTATTTTAATTTTTTTATGAAATACTTGGCTCATGAATGCAATTAAAGTTTTGGACCAACTTTTCTTCGCAACTTGCGCGCATTTGAAGGTGCGGTGTATATGGAATACCCCGCTTGGATTGAAGTTGGATTTTAGAAAATCGACAAAAATTGAATTTTATGACTTTTGTTCAAATGCGATGTTGCGACATTTCAACTATGTTGCGACATTTCATCCAAGATTCCTCGACAGAATATATTTTTTTTTTAGAAG
The DNA here is from genome assembly GCA_951509765.1 of Sphenella marginata. Lineage (NCBI taxonomy): Eukaryota > Metazoa > Arthropoda > Insecta > Diptera > Tephritidae > Sphenella > Sphenella marginata. Next base: position 52,019,099 of record OX608079.1, on the reverse strand, counting down.
CATGAATGAATTCTTTTTTTTGCATATTTAGGTCTGCGCGTAGAAAAGTTTTGTTGTTAGGCTTTTGCGCGTAAGAATATATTTTGTTGTTGCATTGTAGTTCGGAAGTTTTGGACACATGCATACATACATAGTTGTTGGTACATTTTTGTTGTGAACAGCATATGCAAGTGGAAGGGTTAGCGCGGGGATGTGAGGACAGGTGTTTTAGTTACATATGTGTGCCAAAATCAATAAATTTACAAATTTTAGAAGCAAATATGTTAAGTGCGACCAAATTTTATTTATTTGCAAATTATATCAACGACCGATGTCGCATTATGTTCCTACAAATAAATCCTGCGCACCAGGCGCCCATAAAATATGCGCATACAGATTTTCAGCTTCAGCTGAACTTTTCGCCAATTTTGTCTTAGTTGCGCACGAGCCATATGTTTGTGTTCATTTTTTACAAATACGTACATACATATGTATGTATGTATGCAAAGTGTTTGTGCGATTGATATTTATAAAGGGTTAGCGCGGGGACAAGTGAGGACAGGTGTTTGTAGTTATGTGCGCTTGTGCGCATACATTTGTTTGTTTGTTCTGATGGAAATAAATATGTGCATGCGTCACTGACTTACGCATGCATATGTTTTGGTGATTTGAAGGGAATATGAAACATGCCATGCTTGGGACTTGGGTAATGCTACAGAGAATGTTGGTTCGAATACTAAAAATGTCTAAACAAATTTTTATTTTTAATATACATTTTTTTTAATTGAAAAATAAAAATGTTCATGAAATTTTTTTGATTGTTATGTCAGTGGGTAGAGCACATATGCACATAACTATATAAGTTCGAATCCTACCAAGTTCCTACAAAAACCTAGACAAAAAAAAAATCCGAACAGGCAATGTACATATGTAGATATAATAAAAAGCTTCTCGCAATAATTTCAGGTTTCACTTGCATATTTTGATATGTTTTATTAATTTTGACCAGGTACAATATCAAAATCAAACCAAACAGTGATTTTTCATAGACAAACGAACTTCATGAGCCACGGCAATCGTGCAAAGTCACACTCGTTTCGTTTGTTTACATTTTGGACAAATATCACTCACTTCTGCATTTGCAGCTCTGCCACTTCTGCAAAGCACTCAATTTCTGCTGCCGACAATTACGGACAAGATCAAAGCGGATTGCCCGAACCCCTGGGACGGTACATCGAGTAATTGTCAATCCAGCGAGTAAAAATAATGAAATTTAACAGTGAGAGGACTGGTGCCTCTTATTAATATACTCTTTTTGGCCTTCTTATTACTATCAGCACCGAAACAAGTAAATTTCTCTATTCAGAACAGCCGAAGGTCTTTGTTACTTGTGCTCCTTCTTTTGTAATTTGGTGATTTATCACCTTTCTGTATTATAATAATAATAATAATATTCAGAACATAATAAAGACAAAATCCTATTAAATAAAAAGTACGCTACATGAATGGTCTGTTTTGTTCTATATTTCTGAGCGATAGTAGGCAAACTAAAATCTTTGAGGTTTTTAAGAGCTTGAGAAAGTTCCGAATTTTAAAAAACCTCATTATTTCAAAAGCAAATGATTTTAATTCTGAGTTAAATACTCACCCCTATTACGGTTGTCAATACTTTTCAGTATTGACTTGATGTTGACGAATTGGTATCGCCATTGTCAATTTCGATAACTATTGACAGCTGTTGATACTATTTTGGTATTTGCGACAACAATAGTGATATTCTTTTGACGGGTGTCAACATAAAATTTGTCAACACAGTTTTTGGTGACGACAAGCGCTCAATTAAATATTCTGCTATAAAAATTTGGTAAAATAATTCTAAAAAAAAAAAAAAAATATGAAGACATAGATTGCGTTGGCATACAAACTTACATTTATGTGAAACATACATATATGTGTGTACGATTGTCCAGCGGTAGCTGACCGCCAGCATTGATCAAGTGACTGCTAAGTGAATTTGTGTAATTTATAGTTTATAAGTTTTTTTCATACAAACATTATGATATTGTTAAAGATTAGTTTTTAAAAAAAAGAATAAATATTTTTGTTTATGCAGAAAATGCTGAAGTATTTATATTTTTTAATCTAAACAACCAAAAACGAATTACAAAAGGCTTTCTTTAATTTGTTGGCGTATTTGCGAAGCTTCCATGTTTTGTAAGTCGTCAGATAAATTTACTTCAAACCCATCTTGAGCATTTTCAGCTTCGGATGATGAATTGTAGCTTGATGACTCTACATTAAAGTCAATACAACGATTATGTAAGGCAGCACAAACGTTTGCGATTTGGTTAATACTTTCCATCGAACGTCAAGTGTTAATACACGTTAATTCCCCTCCAGATTTTTGTTACGGAGGTGAAGTCGCGCCTCTTGATACCTCTATCTAGATTTTTGGACGTGTATTTACACTTGACGTTCGATGGAAAGTTTTACCGCGATTTGCGTTGCTTTTTCCGGCTTATAATGTAAAAAACATCTTTAAACAAAAGTTTAAATCTTAAGCAGAATTATATGCGCAACAAATTGTAAATAAACAACTGTCAAAAGTATAAGGATCATAGTTTTGCTATTAAATTATCGATAACACGTCAACGTCAATACATTGATGAAGTAAATACCAGTTTTGCATTGACGCGACGTTGATATTGATACGACTTGATGTTGATATTAATACGACGTGACATTTGATGTTGACAACCGTAATAGGGGCGAATAGCAATCTAACTGGTTGGTTTTAGAAAGGCAGCTCAAATAATTTAAATAGTTAGGTTGTTTTTCGTTTTGTAGTGGCAACCAAAGTAATATTCAACTCAGAATTAGAATCGTTTGCTCTATTGTTCGAACAGCCCATAATGTGAACAAACTTTTTTATGCATTGTCTACTCTGTAATGTGAACAAACCCAAAAACTCTATAATATGAACAAAAGACGTTAAAGTATTTGAATGTAGTTTACGCAGATCTTAGCTAATTCTGTATTTGGGGGCTGAAGCAGTTGAAATTTTCAACAAGGCGATAAGGTGGGCTGGTCATGAAGACGTCGATCCAAATGATTTAATGTACTAAGACGTCTAAGAGAGAAAGCTGTGCTCCAACTTTTAGAAACACAGAAGATACAGAAAATGATGACTAAATTTTTCAAATAAAACCTAGATTTTGTATAATATGTGTAACGTAAAAATTGATATGTAATGAAAACATGAATCAAATGTCAATTCCAATATATAAATACGTACTATCCTATTCGTTTTGAGCATTCCATAATGTGAACACTTTCGATAATGTGAACTGCCTTGGTTTTAATTAGGTCAGCTTATCGAGCGTGCGCTGTAATGAGGTTTTTTAAAATAAGGGACTTTCTCAAGCTCTTAAAAACCTCAAAGATTTTAGTTTGCCTATTATCGCTCAGAAATATAGAACAAAACAGACCATTCATCTAGCGTACTTTTTATTTAATAGGATTTTGCCTTTATTATGTTCTGAATAGAGAAATTTATTTGTTTCGAATTTAGGTGCTGATAGTAATAAAAAGGTTAGCGCTATGAATTTTTATTCATATAGGCTAATGATACGTGTTGGATGTACTCTGTAGAATGGCAGAATCGTGGTTTATATGACTTTGCTCGAATTTTACTATATGCCTCAGCCAAAACGTTTCAAAGGTGAAACAGGGAACACCAGTCGAAGGTCACCCGAATATATTTTCTTCAGATGCCCTTGGTCGAATTTACACTGTACATCCAAATAACGACGAGTGTTATTACCTTCGATTGTTATTGGTAAATGTCCACGGCCCTATGTCATTTAATCATATTAAAACAGTTAATCGGCATTTGCGTGCGACTTACCGAAAGGCATGTCAGCTTTTACTATTGCTTGAGAACGATTTGCATTGGGATGATACACTGAAAGATTCGGTAATATCCTCATCACCACACTAAATTCGTACGCCATCATAATAGCTACGTGTTTTCCTTCGAATTCAAACAATTTATTGATGAAGTATAGAGACGATATGTCTGAGGATATTTTGTATCGTGAACGCTGTCGAACATCAAATCCAGCAATGGAAATAACTGATCAAATTCGAAATAAAGCATTGGTAATGATTGAAGATATGTGTATTTCGATACCGGGTAAAGTGTTGTCGAGTTAAGGCATGTTTTCACCAAATGGTAAAGTGCAGGATGCAATTAATCACGAGCTAGCAAGAGAACAACACTATGATACCGAAGTTTTGGCCGAAACCGTACGGTCAAACGTTCCGCTTTTGAATACCGAACAAAAAACTGTGTACGACTCATTGGTAGAGTCTGCGAACAATGGAACTGGTGGAATTTACTTTCTAGACGCACCCGGAGGTACTGGTAAAACATTCCTAATATCATTACTTCTAGCGAAAATCCGGTCAATAAATGGAGTTGCTCTGGCATTGGCTTCATCTGGGATAGCAGCAACCTTATTAGAGGGGGGACGAACTGCTCATTCTGCATTGAAACTTCCTTTAAATATGCAAATAAACTAGACACCCGTTTGCAACATACCTAAAAACAGTGTAATGGCAAAGGTTTTGCAAGTATGTAAATTGATGTACGGAACTTCCGTTTGATTTTAAACGGCTTCAGTTTCCCATACGACTAGCATTTGCAATGACAATAAACAAGTCAGGGGTCAGTGTTTGCAAGTTTGCCGAATAAATTTAGAGTTTCCATGCTTTTCGCATGGACAACTATATGTCGCGTCGGCCGTCATCATTATACATTTACGCACCGGAAAATAAAACAAAAAATGTAGTTTATCCAAAAGCGTTGCAATAAACTCATCGTGGCAATTGATGCTGTCAGTATTGTAATAGAATCTGGAGAACTATGTTGAGAGAATGGTGAAGTTAAATTTTCACAGTTCTTGCACCAGCACCATTGCTAATATTTTTTTTTTATGTCACAGGATAATTTATTTAGCGCAACTCATATACAGACGTCAGGAGTGAGTGCAGACAGATCACTAGCAATGTTCAACCTTCTACTACTGAAAAAGTATATCTACCATATTTTCCCTAATTAAAGACTATCTTTTTTCTCCCACTCAAGCTTCAAAATCAACCAGTTTTTTATTTCTGTGATGATGCTTTACTTGGGTAAGCTAAATAGTTTTGTTAAGATACTGTAAAAGTGTGGCTGAAATGCATAAGAGCTTTTGGTTGGTTCGGTGAATGGTAAGTACAATGAACTACTGACAGATTAGCAGCGTCTTCTAAGTTAACTTATTCAACAACAATTTTTTTTGATACCAAATTGAGATTCATTTTAGGTCAAATGCCTTTCTCAAATCTCCAACGGTTATTCTCAACAGCACCTCAATAGTGGAGTTATAGTATTCTCAACTTCAAAGCACTTTTTTAATATAGGAATTTCGGTGGTTCTCAAGTTGTGAATGCATTAAATCTCAACTTCACCTTAAGGGCAATTCCCTATTTGGCAATTTCTCAAGTTCATCTTAAATAATGCGCAAGTTGAGAAATAACGTTGGAGAACAAAGCTTAACCTCAAGTTGTGAGGAAAGCTGAATCTCAACTTGAGAATCAAGGTTTTATCAAAAGTTGAAGAAAAACATTTTCTGTGTTTGTTGGGAACTTAGACATATATATTCTTTTTTAAAATATCCGTTTTTTTAGATACAATTGCATGGTAACTCAAAAAAATTCACTTCAAGGGTTAATTTAACAGCTACAACAGTTAAATTCCATGGAGACAATGAGCTAACCAGCCCCATGAGAAAACACCTGTTTGGTAGTTGCGGGGAGAGTGGGGTTAGTGGAGAGGTCTTTAGTACGTAGGTGCAACTGTGAGGTTGCAAGTCGTGCATACAGCTATACCGGTGTAGCTGTACTCATGAGAGTTTCCTCTTCGCCGGCGTCATCCCGAAACAAAAAAAATAAAAATTATGTCCACCAAAGCTGATAAAAAATCAGAAGTTATACCCGAGGAGCTTACTTTTTATACCCAGCGTACTAGTACTAGTACAAGGGTATATTAATTTTGTCCACATAACGGTACTATGTAACGGCACAAAATAATCGAGTTAGATATAGAGTTCCATATATGAAAGTTCTTAGGTTGAAAAGAGGAATTGATTAAGGCATGTCCGTCCGTCTGTCCGTCCGTGTACACGATAACTTGAGTAAAAATTGAGATATTTGCATGAAATTTTGCATACAGGTTACTTTCTGGCCAAGGTAGGTTGCTATTGAAAATGGGCGAAATCGGATGATAACCACGCCCCCTTTTTCGATATCGAAAATTTCGAAAAACGTATAAAACGGATTAATTCAATATCAGAAGCAGCTACAATGATAAAATTTGCAATATGTATTGATTTATATGTTCTAAGGCGGATTTTACCAAATTTTTTGAAAAGGGGCTTGGCACCGCCCCCATATATTTGAAGAAATTTTAAAATTTTGACTCCTAATAACTTGAGAACAGTTTATGCTAGTATAACGAAATTTTGTAGAGGGCATACTATTGTTGTGTTAAATTCAGATATAGAAAATAAACGAAATCGCTTGGCGACCACGCCTACTTTTTTATATAAGTTATATTGAAAGGAGGTGGAAATATTGAAAAGTCCATATCTAATTAACTGATACCGCTATAATAATATAATTTTGTACATACATCAATTTTCATATTCTTTACATTATTTTTGCAAAATTTTGGAAAGTGGGCGTGGCACCGCCCACTTATGAGTCAAGCAATTTTCAAATTCGACTGCTAATAACTTCAGAACGATGTGAGATAGGTTTACGAAACTAGGTTCCAGGCATGTTATGTTTATGTAGAGTACTACCACAGAAAATAAGAAAAATCGGTGAACGACCACGCCCCTTTTTGGACTAAAGTTCTCTAAACGAGAGTTAGGAAACCGGAATATGCAATATCTGTTTAACTGATACAGATATAATGCTAAAATTTAGTACACTCATTCACCTGATGATGTTATTTGTGATGTTTAAAGGTTTTTTGGTAATATTTTGGAAAATGGGCGTGGCACCACCCACAAGTGAATAAACAAAATATCAACATTTCACTATTAACAAGCCACTGTGAAAGTATCATAAAGATCTGCAATGAAAACTGATCTTCAATAGGGACAAACAACATAATAAAATCCGTGGGCGTGCCACCACCCACTTTTTTAAAATTATGTAAATATTGATTAATGGACACATGTATCCGTACATCGAAAAATTTCACAAAATACGTTAAAAGTTATGGGCATGGCACGCCTTCTTTTCCAAAGTTATATATAGGACATGGTATAACCCTTGAAAAGATCGATTCAGTACTTTTGGCTCATGTAAGCGGTTAAAGCTTTATAAGCAAGGAGCGTGGCCGCTCCCACCAAATTCGCTATTGTTTAGGCTCGGCATAGATTGGTTTTTAAAATGGGCGAAATCGGATGAAAACCACGCCCCCTTTTTCTAAAAACTAACGCTGGGTATTTAATGTTCGGTTCACCCGAACTTAGACTTCCTTACTTGTTTGGTTATGATATTATTTCATTGGAACTACGAACTTGAACCTGTACCTGGAGAGCATAGAGGTGGATACCGCTAATTTACCAAAAATGAAACTACTATTTTTAAATTGTGAATTTGCGAGTAAAAAAAGAATATAAGAAAAATTAATTAAAATGTTTGTTATTTTCAACAGGTCTCAAGGTGTAAGGTACGGTACACCATTTCGTACTAAGAAGGTGACCGCAAGAAATCAGCTGATCTTTACTTTTTTTATTTGAAGCTGAATTTCGATTGTCAACCTAGAGAGAAAATCTTCGTGTTTCATGGTAAGTGTGGCAACATTGGCAAACATTGTTGTTGTGCGCCGTTGTAAGTTTGACAATCGAAATTCTAAATTACACTAATAAAATACATGGCAATTCAAGTTTCTCTCACCTTATCAGTACACCATGGTACTCGAAAATTATAACTTATCAGTTCCCTGCTAGAAAAGTACGAACAATCTTTAAAGAACTATACATAAGGGAGTACCTTGGCAGAACAACGTCTGTCGGGTCAGCTAGTAATAGATACATTTTACCTTAGGTTCTAAGTAAACATATATATATTAATATATATATTAAGTCAGTACATCTTTTCATTGATTTGATAGGAATCAAACTAACTTTTTAATTCTCAATAAATATTTAAATAAAATAATAAACACAAAATGACAATAACAACAAAAAATGGCGAATCCAAATAACCTTATTTCCCCAGACTTGGCAAACGTGATACGAGCCATGGTATCCAAGGCTATAGAAGCCAGTGGGCAAGAGTTAGTTAGAACTGCTCTGGGCAACAGCAATAGCCCCAACATAACAGATCAGACCATAGAGGAGCAGTATAGGAATAATATGACTGAAATGGACAAAGTTCCAGACGTAGTTCGATCCTTGAGAGAATTCTTAGGAAACGGGTCTGAATTCAGCTCTTGGAAAAAGAGTGTCGAAAAGATTATAAGGATATACGAACCCCTGAAAGGCGCCCCAAAATTGAATGGTATACTAAATGTCGTCAGAAATAAAATAGATGGGAAGGCAGACATAGCCCTAGAGTTATATAACACAGCCTTGGGTTGGACATCCATCTCCCGCTGTCTAACCACGCATTATGCCGACAAACGAGACATAGGCACCCTCGAATACAAGATGACGTGCCTCATTCAAGGAAGAGCCTTTATAAACGAGTTTTACCAGAATGTATGGAAATTGGCGAAGAAGCCGTCCATCCCTAACCGACAACTACCGTGCCAAGGCACTGGATACCTTCGCGATGGGACTATCCGGCGACCTGCCTAGGCTGTTGAGCATAAAAGAACCCAAAAGCTTACCAGAGGCACTGCACCGTTGCCTAAAGTTGGAAAATCAAAGCTTTAGAGCACACTATGCCAACAACCAAATGCTAAATACACCATAAAACCACAGATATCAAAGCTTCAACTCTTTCATCCCTAGACAACAACCCCCCATGCCAAGGCAAGTACAACCACCAAACCCACAATTTTCCCAATCAAGATTCTATTCCGAATCAGCCCATATACCTCACCCTCAGCAAACTTATCGCCAACTAAATTCTAACCCTCATAGCTCCCAGCAATACCAAAATCCAAATCTATACAATAACTACCAACAACAAACTCCCTATAACCAACCAAGATATCCATATAACCAACAACCAAACTATCCTCCCCTAAGGCCACCTAAACCCCCCCAACCCATGGAAGTAGACGAAAGCATCAGAACAAGAGCAGTAAATTATACGAACCGCCCTAAGCCCCAAGAAACTGGTAAACGACCATTGAATGCATCCATGATGAACCACCCCCAGGGAAAGCTCAAAGGAATTTTCAGATAAACACGGACGAAAAGACTTACGATCCATACCATGAAGACCAACATTATGACCAATACGATAACAAATAACAAACAGATTACAATCAGGAAACACCTTACAATAACGTAGACGAAGAACCATATGACCTAACGGATCTACATTTTTTACACTAAATAGATCTTCGTTACCCTATTTTCAATGCAAAACGGAGAGGGGCGAAATACTTAACATATTAGTAGATACAGAATCTAACAAAAACTATATCCAATCACACAACACACATTTTTAAATCTTTTCAACTTGGAAAATTGCAGACTCAAATTCTTTTTGCTACCCACACTTAAAACATTCCATGCCATATTAGGAAATGACAGTCTAAACTTTAGACTCTAAAGCAGAAGTCGGCAAACCTAACCCGTGCGGGTATAACGCTCTTCACATATATTCTTACGCTCTTAATTTTAGTAGCTGCTGAGAGCGAAAAACCAGTTCCGCCACAGTGGTGTTAGAACAGAATTTGCATGCCAGTCGCTTCGCATAAATCACAGTATAATACAGTAGGAAAACTGTGGTAAAATCCGCGGCTATATTCACCTTTTTCGTGTACTCGGGGTTTCAGTCAACTATTTTTCAGCATTTTAGGGTGTTGTGTTGCAAATTGAATGAGGTGTATACATTATTTTAAGAAAGGAGAAATTGTTAAAACTACATTAAGATTTTTTTCATTTAAACAAAAGTTATGCGTATATTAGTTGGTTAAAAATTATAACGCTATACTTTTATGTCAAAATGTTGCACACATGTCACTATGTCGGTAGTTTCGTTAAATTCTGTGTCCAATTTTCACACATATTTACCTGAAATAAACTTTTCAAATTTTTCGAAACAATCAAAATATGGCTAAGGTAGTTCAATTTTCACACATATTTACCTGAAATAAACTTTTCAAATTTTTCGAAACAATCAAAATATGGCTAAGGTAGTTCAAAAAACAATTAAACTATTATTTTGTAGATCTCTGATCGTAATGCCATGATTTTTGCAAACATTTCACGTTTTCAAAATCACATTTCCAATGGTGTTAGAACATTTTACCTCGAAATATGGCGATTTCTATGTAATTTTAGCTTTTAATAGGTTTATAAATTGAAAATACATATGCTTGTAGTCTAACTACTTGCAGTGCTACCAATACAAGGAAGAAAAGGTGATGTTATTAACCATTAAAAAAAAATTGTCAGGTCAGCGTATTACAAATTAGTTGCCTACATCAAATTTTGCAACGCGCCACCTATAACTTCAAAAATTTTCAACAAAGAAGCGTGTTTACCTCAGTTCAAACACACAAAGTTTTTATGTATTTCTCATCGATAAATTACATGAAATTTAACTAATAACGGCTTTCCTCCCGTATTTAATAGATGTTTGTCTTTTCTGGAAACCGACCTTAGTCCATTTGCTCACAAAACCTGAATTTACTGTGGGTGCGTACCAAATTAATTATCTAAATATGTATATATTAATTTCAACTGAATTGTGATACTTTATTTTATTTTTACAATAAGTATGAAGCTCTTGTGCAATTTTTTATGTTCACTACCTTTAAGATAGTTTTAAGTTTATTTATCTTTTGCATGCAATAGTAATATAATAAAGTTAATTCATGAATAAAATTTAAGTGTATTATTTTTCCATTTTATGAGAAGTCAGAGAACGTATATAAATTTTAATTTCAGAAAATTCACATATTTCGTTGGTGGCCACGAACGCCTAAAGCCAATCTTTTGCTGTTTTTAAACATGTTTTTTAATCTTTTGCACTTACGTGATTACATTTTTAAAGTTTTTTTTTTTTTTAAGAAAATACAACTATGCGCCCTTGAGATCACGTACTACGAGGACTATCAACCTTGAAAAATTCACCAATATGACGTACTATTCACCACAGTTTTATTACTATATAACTATGGCATACATCAAAGGGGTAACACGTATCGTCGCTTTGCTGATTGCTTTATGGATTTATGCATTTGAAATGGATGAAAATATTAAATCTTATCATAAAGATTTTGACAAATATGAGGGCGTGCAAACGGACAATATTTTTTGACAAAAGTATAAGCAATGGGTTTTCCAAAATGAAAATTATAGAAATGCGAAAGCAATGCTAAAAAGGGATATGTCGAGTCTTATAAGTACAAGTATTCTTAGGTAGGGAAGGCATTATACAGACGGCGTTTTTGTTAAAGAAATTGTTCTTAAAATTTTACAAAAACTGCATGTCTCTTAATATTATATTCCCGGTTCCCCATGGAAGCGTAACATGAGATACATTGCATTTGCCCAAGGCATCTGGAATCATAAAAATGCTCTGTGATTGACCTAAAAAGCGGTTTCCATAAAATTTCTCTTAAGGAATCTGACGTGGAGAAAACAGCTTTTACAGTAAACAACATAAAATACGAGTTCACCCGACTGCCATTTGGTTTGAAAAACGCCCCATCCATTTTCCAACGGAAAAAGAACGGACAGTATACAAAAGTAACATCAAGACCTAGAATTACTAATCTTTCAACAAAGTTTTTTTCACCTTTTTTTTTTAAAGACTCTTCGTACATTCAGTGTACGCAGACTTCAAGATTATAGACTTAACGAACTCACAATTAGCAACATTCGACACAGGACTGACGAAAATTCAAACCGGAAAATACAGGATAATACACAAAGTTGATCTAGATGCTTGAAAAAATGCATTAAATGAAATAGCCACTACCATAGAAACCAAAATTACTAACGAAAACTTCCTTTCACCCATCCTTAATAACGAATTAAATTTAACACAAACCTACCTAAATAGGCTGCAACCCAAAAGATTTAAAACATCTATAGACGCAATAGGAAAAACCTGGAAATGGATTGCGGGAAATCCCGATCATGATGACCTAGTTACAATAGAGAGCCAAATAAATCATATAATAGACAATAACGACAATCAAGTAACAATAAATAAAATATTATTAATAATATATAAATTTGATAGGATAAATAAAATAACAGCCGTTTCTAATAAAATTTTGAAAGCTGTCCAATCAATCGAGGACATACAGCACAATGCTGCTATATAATTAAAATACAAACTTAGTGTTATAAAAGAAGAAATCATTAATATAGATTATGCGATTCATTGGGCTAAAGCCGGAATTGTCAATTCTTATATTTTATCGAATGAGGAATTAGAGATAGTTAAATCTGTAATTTTAAGAAATAACCTTGCATTAAATAACGTTGAGGAATCGTTAGAACTCTCGAACATACATAAAAATAGCTTCAAATGATACAATGTTATTTTACATAGTAGGCGTACCATTAACAAACGAAGAAATTTGTAAATCAACTCTAATTAAACCAATAAAAAAGAAGAAATATATTAATAAGATACCTTTTGAAGACATTGTAACTTGTAATGATAAAAAAATATTCGCTATTAAGCTAAAATGTAGAGAAAACAATAATATTAAAATTTGTAGTCATACAAATATTATAGGCATTAGTAACACTACCTGTGTCCCACCATTGCTAAAAAGCAGACCAGCAGAATGCCCATTAGTAAACAATCAACATATCCCTTCAGTCGAAAACATCTCACCAGGAATAATGCTTTTAAACCAATATAAAGGCATACTCAAAATTGACAGCCAAAAAATAGATCTTGAAGGTGATATGCAGTTAAATTCCACGGCTATAATCGATAACCAAAAATACTCTTTTAACGAGATACTAACTGGCAAACGTCTGCCTGCTATACTGTATTCAAATATCCCCTCAAACAAAGAAGAAGAAATTGTAAGCCTAGAAATGATGAAAGAACTTCACGTTAACAACCCCAAGCGGTTGGCCGCAATGAAAACAACCCACACAGCAGCTCTAATAACAAATTTTTCGCTAACGATCAGCAGCATTATCTTCATAGCAGGTTTGATTATCAAGTTATCTTCAAAAATATATTTGAAAGCAGAACCAGAGCTATCGAGCTACAATGTAAAAGCGAATGAGACCGATACTCAAACACCCGAAATGCTTTATTAAATAGAAGCCACAAGTCCAGTTTTTTAGTTCAAGCGAACGAGGACAATCGTTTTTGGCGGCGGAAGAGTTAGCACCAGCTAAGCTGCAATTCTACAACTAAAGCTGACGTCAGCTATAAAGAACCCATAAGAAAAGTAAGTCAACAGTTACAAAGAATTGGAAAATGGCTCAGCCGCGCGCTCGGCACTCGACGATCAAAATTCTGGATCGACCTAAAAATCAAATAAGCAAAATAAATCACTTGCAATAACATCCGGCATGCGCCGCCCCAGCACCAATTAACAAACTGCTGACACAGGTAGCGCTAGTAAATTAAGTTAGTTTAGTTAGTCGTAGAATGAATATACATGAATAAAGGTCTATTGACCAGAAAAAAATTTATTTTTTTCCGGCTTGTAATAAGACGGTAATTTGCACACATTTGTACACGCAAACATACATACATCCATACAAAACATAAATGCACGCTCATAGGTACAAGCAAACAGCGAATATCGTTTTAGAAATCTATTAATCAAAATATTCGAATAGTTCTATTCGAATAAACGAATAAAAAATTCGAATAAATACTATTATTTATTCGAATAGTCGCATGCCTAATTGTTACAGTGTCCAATATATGTACATCTTCTTTGGAAGATACTTCTGAAGAATGTAACTCCGCCCTAAATTCCAAAGAGATATTATGCAATGCACAGCAAACATCCATTTTGGTTGAGGGGCATAGTGGAGCTCCCATGCTGCCAAAAGACACCGAAACCTCCCTTTCAGCATTCCAAAAAGTCTTTCGATTATCGATCGTCCTTTAGCATGGCAATAGTTGAAACGGCATTCTGCAGAGTTTTCGGCGGCGTTGCGGTATGGAGTTAACATCCATGACTCTAATGGATATCCTGAATCACCTTAAATAATTTTAGTTTAATTAGTAACGCATATAATATAACTACGTATTTATTGCTGCTAACCAATAACTCGTATTAATCTTTCGCCACTGTCAAAGCGGGTACGGAAAGCTCTTCTTTCGCTGGAAAGATTTAAAATATGGGAAACATGGCATGCACCACCGTATCTCGCGTCAACTGCTCTTACACGCATCTTGTGGTCACACATCTAAAAATGTTAATTTAAAACATATTCCTCAAGCTATATTAGGAATAATGTTATACTTACAATCATTGCATTCATACTGTGCTTCAACTTTCTATTAAAGTACAAATTTTCATTTCTTGCCGGTCTAATCATTTGTATGTGTGCCATCAATTGCAAAAAGAACGCCCGGGATTCCAAATTTTTCATAAAAATATAATTTCGCCTCTTTTTCTTTTACCTCCGAACTTGAAAAAGTAAGGTGACGCGGGCAAAGGGTTTTTTCAATGGCTTTGCATACTTCAATAAGGCAACGTGACATTGACTGTTGCGAAAGACCTACGTGTTGGTCTTGACCAATTTGATGCTGGTATCCTAATTGGCCCAATAGTTTTGTAAGTGCAGCGGCGAGCTTAATAATTGGGGGAATCGCTGTTGATTTTTGAGGAATACTTAGCTCTGGGATAATTGCATTTAGTACATACTGAAATGCTTCCTTATTCAACCTAAATCCATTTCATATATATTCTATTTACCTTTTATTTTGTAAAATTAAAACTTCTTAAATCGCAGTGTTTTCAATTTGGTTTGTTTTGCTTTTGTTTTCTTTTCGTATTTTTCTTTGAGTTTGACATTTGTGAACCGGTGTTGTTCACCCTTACCGAATATTTTCTAAAGTGAATTCTAACGAACTACCGAATGCCAATGTGTTTTAGAATCGATTTTTTCTTTCGAGTATAACAGCTTTTCGAATAGAACTACAGAGCGAGGGCCCAGGCAAATAAGTGCTTGGTGTGTTCTCGGTGCGGCCAGAAATAAATAGTAGGGTAAACCAGATTGCCCGAAAAATGACAAATTGAATTAAATGTGCATTTGACGTATATCAGAATAACTTATACTAATATATTAGTTAATCAATCAACTAGGGTGGGAGGTACATGGGGTCCCGTCCTGATTCCTGATACTGACGCAATTAACAACTGTCAAATCACCAAAATAAAATATAAGTAAGTTTGTGTAAGCATTTTTAAGATGCGAGTTAAATGAAGCGTAAATCAATAGTATTGACAATAGCGAGGTCGGATGAGGAGTTTCATGTGTCTCCTTGTGTGTTTTTTTGTTTCGGAACGAGTACTGTACTCTTACCGAATTAAGTGGTACAAAAAGGTCCCTAAATTGGTAATAAAAGTCCGAACCCTGATGACAACCACCAATCGTGGTGCTACACCTGGCAACGATTACGCCATGTTAGACTGGATAACGAAACTTTTCCATTGCGCAGTCACCATCGCTTAAAATTTTGTCGATACCCTAATGGCTTCGCCGGCATTCACGGACATTCAAAATGTATTACAAAGTCGAACCAATCGATCGTGTCCCATAGTGAAGTTGCAAAAATTAGAGACGAAAAATTTATCAGGGCACTGCGTACACGAAGCCATTGTAGAACTACTGTAGGTTTAATATGCAACGTTCGTACGTAAGAACCGCACGTAAGAAACGCACCCGCAGAAACGTTGGAGTTTGGGCGCACCAAAACCACGCAATTCCACTTGGTGCGCCACTGCCGTTTACTTACTGCGGATTTGAAGGTGGTGGTAAGGAGTAAGCTGCTGCCGTTTCTTCAAAATAAGTAAAACACCGAGGTCACTGGGTTTAGCCACTTAGGCCTTAGGACAAAACTTAAAACTTGAACGCAACTTGAATTTGCGCGTCTGTTCGCAGTCGTGTCTTTTATATATCTGTGCGTAAGATGGTGGCACTCTCTATCGGCAGATGTTGGCTGCTGTCAATAAGACAGTCGATAATGCAGTGGCTTAAGCCCCAGGCAGATGGAAGGGCATTGCCAACATTGCCATTGGTGACAAGGTAATGGCACTGTTACATTGCATTACACCATCCTACCAGGGGAAAGAAGAATTTTGCAGGGTGATCAGACCTGGGAAATTCTTCTGTTCTTATTGTTTGGATAAGCGAACACCATTATACACTGAGAAAAATGTATACCATCTTTATCAATGCACAACTGAATGTTCGCTTCTTCAAGCAATTCGATATTACATTGCAAATTCAAGTAAAAAAATTTATATTATATGCAAAAGTTACGTTAAATTGTTCATGAATGAATATTCGGATTTTACAAAAATTAAATGCATGTTTCAAGTAAAAATTACGTTAATTTTGATATCAGTGAACATTCGATTTTTATAAAGTTCAAAGTTTTTGCAAATAGTTTTACAAACTATTAAGTTATATTTTCGGCCTTTTGTTTATTAAATTAGTGAATATTTACGAGCTCTAGACCATATCTATAAATTAAAACATAATTTGGTTTGTTAAAAATATATATTATTGGTGATTTTTAATTAATGTATCGTAAAATTAAAATATCGACTTCATTCTGAAGTCATCTTCAGGACTGAAAAACAAATAAGAAACATTTAAAAACATAAAATATAACATATTTAGTTCACAAACAGCAATGATAACTTACACTCTTGAGTGCACCTGGTCGACTAATATTACAAAGTTAAAATTATTTAGGTATAAGTGGAAAAGGCAAACAAAAAATATAAACAAGTGAAAAAAACAGTAATTGTAAACAAAATTTTTACATAAACAACAATACATTAAAAAATGAACAGTAATTGACAGCATGTTATAGGGCGTTAATCTTCTAATGAGCGCCTGCAGTTGTTGGCGATCAGTTGTCTGTAAGCAGCAGCGCAACTCTCTGTATCAGCTTCAAAATTCATACGTCGCTCTCTCGGTGTATTAATTATGTGTAGCATTTCTAATGTGTATCTTTTATTGTAATGCCTCTCTTGTTGAATTATTGCTACATTATCAATGTCGGGAGAGTGTCCGGTCATTCTGTTATTGTGTTAATGCTGTCTTGTTGTCATTAGGGTTGTCCCGATTTTTTATGTTCGATTTGTGAGCGGAAATCCTTGTCTTTAATTTTGATTTAGTTGTCCCCACATATACTTTACTGCATACGTGGGACCCGTCACCGTTGCATGGACTTTTGTATATTACGTCAGATTTCTCGTATTTTTTGATCTTGTCCTTAGTATTGCTAAAAATTTGTTGTATCTGGTTGTTGTATGTAAACGCTATTTCAAATTTTTCATGGTCATATATGTGGGAATTTTTTATCCTGTTAGATAATCCATGGACATAGGTAGATATTTTATATATTTTTTTGTTTTCGTTCCTTTTTATGTTGATGTTGACTTTGGTAAAGTAAACACGTATATATCCTTTTATTAATTGTATCGGAAAGTCATTGTTCTAAAGTATAGTTGTAATAATATCTATGTTTTTTTGTGGTATAATTCGTCGCTAATGGTGAGAACTCGTCTTATAAAGTTTTTCGCAGTATTAACTATAATTTACTTGCTGTGTTTCGAATAAAATTTATCAATCTCCCCGTCGCCGTGGGCTTTTTATACCAATCAAAAGTTAGTTGGTTTAATTTTCTTATTACCATAGTGTCCAAAAATGCCAACTGTCCGTAGGTTTCAATTTCATGTGTGAATTTAATAGATTTATTGTAGCTATTCAAGATTTTTAGCATATCTTCCACAGCATCTTTTTTGACAATGGCAAACAGATCATCGACGTATTTGGTCAGTAAGCGCGGTTTATTAGGTGAGTGCTCTTCGAATTTATCTAACAAATCTTCCATCACTATGTCTGCTATAACTGGGGATGCTGGTGAACCCATTGGCATCCCTGAACGTTGTTCGTATTCTTTGTTATTAAGCTTGAAATAGCTATTCTCCTTAATGCAAAAACGTACTACTTCCAGAAACAAGTCCTTAGTAAGAGTGGTATGGTTTTTTATCTGGTTCCATTTGGACGAAATTATTCATCGTCATAAAAATATATATGTATCCTTGGTTTTATTTTCGAATTCAGTTGCATCTCTAACATTATATTTTGAAGTGTTTGTTACATTTTTAAGGACATTGACAACATATTTACATAATTTATAACAAGGGGAGTTGATAGACGAAGATATAGGTCGCAAGGGAACGCCTTCTTTGTGGATCTTAGGAAGACCATATAGCGTTTGCTTTGTAGTTAGTTAGCGTTAGCTGTTTTGCTTAGTAGACTGTATTTTTCTTTTAAATCAATCATTTCATTTTTAAGCGGGTAAATTGAAATTATTTCTTCTTCGAGTGTTAACGGAATGCATATTTCTGACATATTAAATGTTATTTTTCAAATATTCAGGTAGGTTGCCCTCTATTATATTCTTAATGAACTTCATGGTTACCAAAGTCGGCATCAACATAACAAGAAACGAAACCAAAAAATTATATAAAATATCTACCTATGTCCATGGATTATCTAACAGGATTAAAAATTCCCACATATATGACCATTGGAAATTTGAAATAGCGTTTACATACAACAACTCGAGACAACAAATTTTTAACAATACTAAGGACAAGATCGAAAAATACGACAAATATGACGTAATATAAAAAAGTCCATGCAACGGTGACAGGTCCCACGTATGCAGTGAAGTATATGTGGGGACAACTAAATCAAAATTAAAGACAAGGATTTCCGCTCACAAATCGAACATAAAAAATCGGGACAACCCTAATGACAACAAGACAGCATTAACACAATAACAGAATGACCGGACACTCTCGACGTTGATAATGTAGCAATAATTCAACAAAAGAGGCAGTACAATAAAATATACACATTAGAAATGCTACACATAATTAATACACGGAGAGAGCGACGTATGAATTTTAAAGCTGATACAGAGAGTTGCGCTGCTGCTTACAGACAACTGATTGCCAACAATTGCAGGCCCTCATTAGAAGATTAACGCCCCACAACATGCTGTCACTTACTGTTCATTTTTTAATGTATTGTTGTTTATGTAAAAATTTTATTTACAATTACTGTTCTTTCACTTGTTTATATTTTTTGTTTGCCTTTTCCTAAATAATTTTAACTTTGTAATATTAGTCGACCAGAGGCACTCAAGAGTGTAAGTTATCACTGCTATTTGTTATGTTTTATGTTATTAAATGTTTCTTATTTGTATTTCAGTCCTGAAGATGACTTCAGAATGAAGTCGAAACATGGACGTTAATTGAGTGGCTCAGTGCCATCCTTGCCTAAGCCTCAATTTAGTCATTTCCTAATAATTAGTGACAAAGTTAATAGGTAATTAAAAATTAAACAGCCTTTTTAGGAAGGTTCGAAACATTTAATTAATTTTATTAATAATTTCATTCAAAAATTAGGGATGTGCAGCTTTGGCAAGGAAAGTTTTGAGTATTTCTAAGTAGTATAGCATAATAACTCCATACATGAAATTTCGAGGGTTAGGCAAGGATGGCACTGAGCCACTCAATTAAAAATCGATAAATACATATATATTTTAAACAAACAAAATGATGATTTAATTTATAAATTTGGCCTAGAGCTCTTAAATATTCACTGGTTTTAAAAATTCGAATATGTTAACTATAAATGTAATTTTGAGTTAAATTTTGTATCTTTTTGTTTTGTTTTTTTTTTCATTTTGTTTAGTTTACAATTTCAGTCATCTTAATTGTTAGACTTAACATATCTAATTTCTTAGTATTATGTTATTTTTGTTGTGCCATATGGCATATTTGAAAATGAGCTTATTAAATGTAAGAAAAATTTAAGAAATATTTGTGTTTAAATTTTAAGAAAATTTATAATGATTAGTTTTGTATATGAAAAGTGGATTTACAAAATTTGCGTTTATATATACGTAAATATGATTTTGGTTTGATGTTTTTATACCTTTCATGAACATGAAATAGTATTATAACTTTGGTCCGATGTTTGTAAATATGAGAAGAAGAAGAGATAGACCCACCATTAAGTATACCGAAATGGTCAGGGCGGCGAGCTGAGTTGATTTAGCCATGTCCGTCCGTCTGCCTATTTGAACGCAAACTAGTCCCTCAATTTTAGAGATATTTGGTATGGAGCCGCCATTTTGTATTATATTAATCACTAGTAAGGCCCGCTTGGTTCGCTGCGTGTCAGAACTTATAACAGACTGAGTCCGATTTTAATCATTATAGCCTATACGCACTTTTTCGAAGTTTGACTTTCTTTCTATAACTTGATTGTATAGTTCACAACAACAATTAAAAAATACATTTGGGCCAGTTTTCGAAATTTGAAATACATACATATCCTACATATAATAAAATTGTAACAGGTCGATGTCTGTACATGGCATCTACCCACCCTTCTCTTTTTCCGTCCGAAAATTTTGAAGATATATAATTGAGATATTTAAGTTAAGCGCATCGCATATAACAGTACTAATTGGCACCATTCGTCGATAACTTCAAGATATCTCCGAAACCATTTGGGATATTTCAATTGATCACATCGCATATTACAGCACTCATTGACACCTTTCGTTTGACATCCATATTGTACTAAGACATTTTTGGTCACCCCTGGTCCACATATTGGGCAATAACTCCAAAACCGGTTGAGATATCGCAAAAAATAATATCTTAAATTTTAAGTTGAGTATCTGCAATCCAACGAAAAAAGTTTCATTCATTAGCTTCAGAGTGATACGGCCACAAACATACAGACAGACAGACAGACAGACAGACACACAAAATTTAAAATATGGTTGATTTGGATTCTACTAATTTAATAATGGTTCCCCCAATCAATTTTTTGTTGATATCTGCCATGTACAGACATCGACCTATTACAATTTTATTATATGTAGAGATTTGTCGGAACCAGTAAGATCGGACCAATACAACGCTTAGCACCCATACAATCGATTGTTCCGATAAATGGGTTTTGGCCTATAACTCTTGCAATCAAAAAGCTAGGAGAGCAAAATTTTGCAGGTTTAGTACATATTATATTTGTAACCTGTGTAGTGAAAATCACCCAGATCGGACAAACAAAACATATAGCTCCCATATAATCGATAGTTTCGATAAATGGGTTTTGGGCTATAAATTTTGCAGTTAAGAAGCAAGAAACGTAAAATTCTTGCAAGGTTGGTACTTATTATAAATGTGATGTGTGTAATGAAAATCATACAGATCGGAGTAACATAACATGTAGCTTCCATATAACCAATTGCTCCGATAAATGTGGTTTGGCCATGTAGGACACTTAAAAAAGATATGCGTATTCATGAAAGGTACAAAGCCATCGGCACAGCCGAATACAGCCCTTTCCTTACTTGTTTTTTTATTAATTTCAGCTTGTGATTTATATAATCCAAGATTAAATCACATATGTTTTTGGTTTAGCTTTTAGCCAATAAGTCTTAAGTTTACATCTTATAATTATAAATTGATATGTTTCAAGCGTTTGGTTTTTGGTTTTTAGTTTCTTGTTTTTGCATCTATTTCTTTAACTACATACGGCCCCTGATATATACTTCCATGTTTATCGCGCGGTTCTTTTTGAATCAGAACCTTATCATTTAAGTTAACTGTTGACGGACAGGCATGTTTGTCATAATAAAACTTATTTTGAATTTTATGCTTATTTAAAAGCTCTTATTTTTTATTTTATTGGCGAATGTAGTACATTTTATTATAAATTACAAAGTGTTACAAAAGAAAACTTAACATAGTGTAGTGTGTCCAATATGAATACATATCTGCATACAAAATACGCAGCACGAGCGCCGTCTAAGTTACTTGGTCGCAAACGTAAACAAACTGCAACTAAGTAATTGCTGACGCTATGTATTTCTCTGCTGCGACACTTTCCCACGACCAAAGCGTTGAAGCAGTTTAGCGCTATACACATATGTAAATACGTGCATATGTGTGAGCGTGCGTTGGGCTTCATGCCTTATGTTAGACTTAGCTATGTAAGAATTAGAGTAAATATGTATAGCAAAATGTTTAGATTAATTTACTATAAATAAGCCTGAATTTCATAATAAAGAGAACATTCTTAATTCGGCATTGAGCCACGAAACATTTTCTTTCAATTAGTAACATCCTTTACATGGCGATCCCGCCGATAGCCTTAAGCTTCCGAAACTAAATTGGCAGTCTCCTTCCAACATCCTTGTCTGCTGCTTGAAATATAGGCAGACCTCCTTTTTTTACAAAAATAAAAAAAAAAAAAAAAAAAACCTTTACCAATGGCTGCTGACTAAAGGCAGACCAAAAACTAAAATAAAACAACAACAAGGTCCGCCGCGCAACAATCGTCCAAGGCGTAATAGAAAACAAGGCGGTGGTGGTGACACTGAAGAAGAAGGTCATATCAATCTCAGCAGAATGTTGGTCATGAAATACAGAATACTACAACTGAAACTACGGGCTCAAAGGGCGGCATAAAAAGTGGAATATAACACATGACACTGATGGAGAAGGTCATATCAATTTCAGCAGAATGTTGGTCATGAAATACAGAATACTACAACTGAAACAACGGGCTCAAAGGGCGGCATAAAAAGTGGAATATAAATGAATACCAGGACAAAAGAGCAGCAAAACACGGACCAAGCAGATAATTTAAGTATCCATATTACATGTATTTTTAGAAGCATATAACAACCTAACGGCAGCTGCCACTACGGGCAAAAAGTAAATTTTTGCTATTAAAGATACGATTTTTTTTCTCTCTCTTAATTGTTTTTTTCTCTCTCAATGAACGAGGATATTATAAGTTAGGCAGAATTTGACGCGATATTCTTGCGTTACAGCAAATTAATAGAAGAAGAAGAGAAAAAGGTAGAGTAAGAGATAAAAACGCAAGAGGTAGCTAAAACAGAAAAAAAAGAAGTAGTAGAAATAATTAAACAGGGCCCTAAGGCAATTAGAAAATTAAGAAAAATAGAAGCTTATAGGCAGGCAGAAAAAGATCTAGTTTGGCTTAGGAAATGGTGGGCACTAATCGAAATGCCTATGGAACCAACAATAGCAAACGCATTAGAACCATTATTGACCACTTCTGAGGAAATATATAGGTTCGAAGTCAAATTTATGGGACGAACAGACCCACATTAGAATAAGATATGCAATTATAAGAAGAAAAAAAGTGTTAAATAAGGAAAGTAAAAAAAAAAAAAGAAGAAAAAATTTTTGTTTTCATTTGTTGTATTTATTTTTTTTTTTCTCAATGGGAGGCCACGAATCGAAACTGGAAGAGCCTAATGCGAATGTGATCAATTCCATTCAAGTAGTTGACCACACTGAAGCATTGGAATTTATTAAAATCTTGTTAATAATATTAACAATTTCCACTTGTTTGAATTTATCCCTGAAATTATACTCTGCTCACAACAAATTTTTAAAGAAAAAATACATGAGCCGAGCAGATGGTCTAGATAAGGTCTAAACCAAAGAAGAGGAAATATATATCCCAATGGACAAATGGGAAACCATTTTGAATACACTCGTAGAAGAGAAGATTTTGGCGGAAAAGTCTTACAAGTGTCTTAATAAAAGTATATACATACATACAAAGGGTGACTATTTTAAAACACCTCACGATAATATTAGAATCATTGAACAATATAGGAAAAACCACACAAAAGGTGCATAGCAAGTTAACAACTAACCACAAGCTAGAGGCACTACAAATTTTTTCCAATGTCAGGGACAAATTAGTATCCCTATTGAGTAGATACAACGTTGAAACAACGGTTCCAACGTCATTTGAAGGGGAAATAGAAATTAATTTTGCAACCCTATTGCCTGAAGCTCAACCACAAACAGAAAGCATCAAGATGCCAATGACAAACATAGAATTTATTAAAACTGCATAATCGATCTTACCAGATTTCGATGGAATATCAGAAAATCTAGAAATCCAGTTTTCTGGATGCCCTTGATATCCTGGAACAAATCAAGGATAGTCACGAGGCTATCGCAGTATCTATGATTAAGACCAAACTCAAAGGAACAGCTGGAAACATCATACGTACTGAATCTACCATTCAGGATATAAAACAAAGATTAAAGTCAAAAGTTAAGGGTGAATCAGTCGAAGTTTTGTCGGTAAAACTCCTGAACATCCAACAACGCAGTAAAATTGCAAATCAATATACTTCTGAGATTGAAAAGCTAACAAAATCATTGGAGGGAGCATACATATCTGATGGACTAACACCTGAGTTAGCAACCAAGTATGCTACATAGTCAGCCGTAAAACCTATGTGTAAAAATTGCTCCAATGATAAAGTAAAAACTATAATGCAGGCTGGAACGTTCACCACAATGAACGAAGCCATATCAAAATTCACTAACAGTTGCACAGAAGTAACTGGAAATCCAAATTCCCTGTTGCATATTCGCCAACAAAATCATTTCCGAGGTAACTTCCGCAGGAATTACCAAAACAATAATTATAGAGGAAATCAAAGGCGTACATTTAACAATTACGGCAATGGCAATAATAATAATTATAATAGTAATAACCGAGCAAATAACCAAAGGTCTAGTCGAAACTTTGGATCAAGAGGTTATAACCGAAATAACAACAGAAATGTTAGGAGTGTTACCCAACAGGAAAACCAGCAAACTCCACCTCAATAAATAACAAATTATATGTTTTCAATTTACACCTAAATAGCTACATATCTTCCAAGACAACTCTGAATGATTCCATTTCAACCCTCCTGATCGATACAGGAGCGGATATTTCAATTATAAAAAAGGATCAAATGGACGATCATGTCACTATTACAATTCACAAAAAACAGATTTAAAAGGAATTGGCCAAGGCATAACAAGCACTATTGGCACGGTTAAAGCAGATTTAAAGGATGATTATTAGACTGGGTCGGTCCCCATACAAAAAAAAAAGTTGCTAATGTCCGCCCCTAAATTTAAAGATTATGTTGATAGGGTTCTGGAAAATTTTTTTTTTTTTTTTAACCCTCCGAAATACAGCCGAAATGGTTTTTTCGTTGTAACTTGGTTATTTGACGGCCGATTATGTTATGATACTGTTATTTTTTTCACAAAATGTTGCTCATACGCCATGGTGTACACTATACAAGAGAACAAATGATTCAGGTAAAATAAGAGTTGCAATAAATATTCAAAGTGAAATAACTTCTTAGTAATATAGTTTGAAGGCAACATTTTCTTGAATTTTTAAGTACTTTCGTTTGGTAAGGAAAAATATATACTTTAGGGGGGGTAAAATTTTGTTTCTGCCCTTATCATGCGAACGCGACTTCAAAGCTTAAAAAGACATAAAAACGAAAAGTGAAGCTTCTCAAGACAAAAATAATGACATATCAATTTTAAAAATCGGCCGTCAAATAACCAAGTTACAACGAAAAAACCATTTCGGCTGTATTTCGGAGGGTTAAAAAAAAAAAAAAATTTTTCCAGAACCCTCTCAACATAATCTTTAAATTTAGGGGCGGACATTAGCAACATTTTTTTTCGACCCAGTCTAATGATTATCTATTGATTAAACACAAGTTTCATATAGTAGAAGACAATTTTCCAATTCCATGTGATGGAATACTGGGTTTAGATTTTATCAAAAAATATAATTGCATTTTAGATTACAACAAAGATGGGGACACCCTAATATTGAGACCATATGATTATCCAGAAAATATAATAATTCAAATGACTAATAAACCGACAATAAATAGCATATCAATTCCCGCAAGATCGGAAGTAGTCCGACAAATCCACATTAAAAATACAAATTCTGATTTATTAATTCCACAACAAGAATTATCTGAAGGCATATTTATTGCAAACACCTTAGTAGATTCACAACAATCATACGTAAGAATTATAAATACAACAGATAAAAATGCAACAGTACATAATTTTAATATAAAAACAGAAAATTTGGATGATTATTCAATAATTAAAAATAATAATCAAACAAAAGAGCAGAATATTAAAGAAAAATTAGAAAGACTAAATAAAAATTTATCACACTTTGCCCATGAATCACTTAATGCATTATGCGCAGAATTTATTGACATTTTCTCATTAGAAACAGAACCAATTACCACTAATAATTTTTAGAAACAAAAACTTCATATCAAAGACAATAACCCGGTCTACGTAAAAAACTACAGAATACCAGAATCCCACAAGAGCGAAATAAGTAAACAAGTAAATAAATTAATTAAAGACGATATAATAAAACCTTCAATGTCAGAATTTAATAGTCCAATTTTACTAGTACCGAAAAAATCACTCCCTAATAATCAAGAAAAAAGATGGAGAATGGTTGTCGACTACAGACAAGTAAATAAAAAATTAACCGCAGATAAATTCCCTTTACCAAGAATAGATGGCATATTAGATCAATTAGGAAGAGCTAAATATTTTTCGTGTTTGGACTTAATGTCCGGTTTTCATCAAATAGAACTCAGTTCAGAGTCAAGAGAAAAATGCGGATGAGGCGAAACGATTCGTCGCATTTTGCAACTATTACAGAAGATTTATCCCAAACTTCGCAGAATATTCTAGGATAATAACAAGACTTTGCAAGAAAAATGTGGTTTTCGACTGGACGGAGGATTGTAAAAAATCCTTTGACTATTTGAAAGCTGCGTTAATAAGCCCTAATATCTTACAATACCCCGATTTCAATAAACAATTTTGTATAAAAACTGAAGTGGTTATGCTTGCGGAGCGGTACTAAGCCAAGAGTATGAAGGAAAACAATTGCCAATTGCATATGCATCCAGATCATTTACAAAAGGAGAAACAAATAAGGCAACAATTGAGAAAGAATTAGCGGCCATTCATTGGGCCATAACATATTTTAGACCATACGTTTATGGAAGAAAATTTTTAGTCAAAACAGACCATAGACCTTTAACATTCCTATTTTCAATGAAAAACCCCTCATCAAAATTAACTAGAATCAGACTAGATTTGGAAGAATATGACTTCGAGGTGGAGTATATAGCAGGAAAACAAAATCATGTAGCAGACGCACTATCACTCACAGGTATTAAAGATCTTAAAGAAATTTCAGTAGAAGAGTGTAAAATATTAAAAGTTATGACTACATCGGAAACTAATAAAAATTATAATGATAATACAAATTCCAGTAGTAAAAATGAAGAAATAAAATGTCACAAAGAGAACCCAATAATTTATGAAGCGCTGAATAAATGTGAAGTAAAGAGACTAGTCCAGCTCGTTTTCGATCCTCCGAAATTATGTTTCAGGAAAGGAAAGAAAATTTGTAGTGAAATTAATATGAAAAACCTAATTGTTGAGGCGAAGATTGACTTAGGTCAATTCTTTGCCAGGCTTATGAAAGAAGCCGGCAATTTGGGAATTGTAAAAATACAGTTGTCCCTAGGAGACAAATTGTTTAAGCAAAATTATACCCGGGTAGACACATTTAAAGAAATTAGTACCAAAGTTCTCAAAAATTTAACAATCGCATTGACTCCGGAGGTTATGCATGTGACAAATAACAAAGAAATTCTACATAAATATCACGACGTTCCTGTTTTTGGTGGCCACCCAGGAATAAATCGTACGTTAAATAAAATAAGACAAAAGTATTACTGGAATAATATGAAAAATGACATCAGAAAATATGTAAAAAATTGCATTCACTGCAGCAAAAATAAAACTAACAAACATCTGAAAGAACGAATGGCTATAACGGAGACGCCACCAAAGGCTTTCGATATAGTACAGATAGACACAATAGGGCCACTACCAAAATCGATGAATGGAAATGAATATGCGGTTACTATCATATGTGACCTAACCAAATACTTGGTTACAGTACCCGTCCAAAGCAAACATGCTGTAGCAGTTGCTAAGGCTGTATTTGAGAATTTCATTCTGATTTATGGTTGTATGAAAACAATTATAACGAATATGGGAACCGAATACAAAAATAGTTTGTTTGAGGAATTGTGGAAACTCTTAAAAATAGAGCATAAAACATCAACACCCTACCATCATCAAACTTTAGGTTTTGTTGAACGCAGTCATAGAACATTCAATGAATATGTGCGTTCTTACATATCCATTGACAAAAACGATTGGGATGAATACCTTAAATATATTTCGTATTGTTACAATACAACACCTTCAACAGTTCATGGCTAATGTCCTTTTGAACTAGTTTTTGGAAAGACACCCCTGACTTACGAATTTTTAAAAGAAAATATAATTAGCCCAGTATATAATCATGAGGCTTATGATAAGGAAATTAAATATAGGTTACAGGTAGCACAACAAAAAGCTAGAAAATTAGTGCAAGAATCTAAGGAAAAACAAAAAATTATTTACGATAGGAAAATAGAATATAAGGAGATAAATATAGGAGATTTAGTGTTAGTAAAAAATTAAGCAGGTCATAAGTTAGACATTAGGTATAAAGGGCCCTATAAGGTAGACAATATTGATAAAAATAATAATTTTACTCCAATTCCTTATAAACTAGAAAGCATAGATAGAAATAATAAGTATATTATAAGCAATGAGAATAAGAAAATTTTAATTCATAAGAATAGACTTAAACTGTTAGAATAAATACACTGCATTTTAACTCAAATGTTTACTCATAAATTTTTATTGTACACTGACACATAAACCCATAAATCCAGAAATTTATTGTATGCAAATAAAAACTTATTAAAATAAAATCGTGTCATTACCCTCAATGTAACTAAACACTTAAGAAAAATGCAGCGCATAAATAAAGAAACAGATAAACAAAAAATCAGAAATAAATAAATTAATGTATTGTCCACTTGAAAATAGAGTAAACACAACCAAAACTTTGTAACAAAAGTAAACACAGCATATATAAAAACAAAACGAAAAGTCAAAAAGTCCAACGCGCCAGAGCTATTAAATAAAATAATATAAATATGTATATGAACGATTCTTTTTAGGAAGGGAGGTGTAGTGTGTCCAATATGAATACATATCTACATACAAAATACGCAGCACGAGCGCCGTCTAAGTTACTTGGTCGCAAACGTAAACAAACTGCAACTAAGTAATTGCTGACGCTATGTATTTCTCTGCTGCGACACTTTCTCACGACCAAAGCGTTGAAGCAGTTTAGTGCTAAACACATATGTAAATACGTGCATATGTGTGAGCGTGCGTTGGGCTTCATGCCTTATGTTAGACTTAGCTATGTAAGAATTATAGTAAATATGTATAACAAAATGTTTAGATTAATTTACTATAAATAAGCCTGAATTTCATAATAAAGAGAACATTCTTAATTCGGCATTGAGCCACGAAACATTTTCTTTCAATTCGTAACATCCTTTACAATAGCAAAATAATCTTAAGTCTAACATATTCCACAAATGGATGATTGGAGAGGCCGAGTCTCCGTTCCACCCTGCCATTCGGTCCATGTGATCATTCAAATATATGCTCAGTAGGGAGCAGATGCGTAGTGCCCAGAAGGGGGCGCATGAGCCTGGAAGGACTCTGTAGAATAAGTTTTGATATGTAGTGCCCAGATTATAATCTGCCCATAGCATGGCAGGACGTGTTCCATTCGAAGTATAGATGAATATTTCTAGTTATGTATTTAAGGCTTATTGTCATTTTTTAATCAGGACTGGAAGGTTAGAGAGGCCGAGTCTCCAGTCCATCCAAGAGCCGGTTTCTGTAAGGGGGTGGATTAATATTAGGGTTCCAATTAAGTCCGCGTAAGGCAAAAATTAGGAATTGCTTTTGTATCGACTCAATGCGTTGTATATGGTTTTGATATACGGGACACCAAACACACGAGCAGTACTCAGGCCAAAACGATGGGTCAAGTACGCTTTCTAGGAAGGAATCAGGAACCGTTATTTTAAATGAGGAAATGTCTCTCTCATACTTAAAATTAAATTTATATAGTTACTCTAACGTTACTAGAGGGAGCAAGACGAAGGTTAGAGTAGATATGATTAGAAATATCTTTCTCTGTCAACGACGAGTGAAGCCTAGATACGAAAATCGCTTTACGAGGCGGCACAGCAACAGACAACAATTGGAGCTACTAGGGGAGCTAAGCAGGGCATCGGCGAAAGAAATCGCTGGTGCTTAGAGAACCATTGGTTCAACCACAGGCAGTGTAGGTACTACGTCATTCGAGATATCCACAGCTGGCATAGCCGCGACGTGATCAGAAGAAAGAACTACAGGACCACGAGGAGGTTCTTTAGGCTTTCCTAAAGCTAAGTCTTTCGCCGGAGTACACAAAGATATTAATGCATCAGAAGTACTCGGCGAAATAGGGGATCTTTGTTCCCGACATGGGAGTAAGACGGAGTTTGTTTGTTTCTCTAACAAACACTTTTTCCTTTTAGGAGATTCAGAAATGACCTTCAGTTGAAGTGGTTTTCAAACAGCTTAAATCTCTCGTGAAGGTCACGAAAACCAATAAAAATATTGCTGAACTCTTTCTGAGCCTGTCTCATGAAAGCCCGCATATCATGTTCAATAGTTCGGCATTCCGTACACGTCCAGTTCAGTCCGATTTTGTTTGATATCAAATCAACAACCCGACCTCCAATGTTGCCCATGCCGGCGCAAGAAACGTGAGCCATATTCTCACAAAGCCAGCAGCAAACATTAGTATCGCCGCGCGATATTTTTTTTTGGCTGGAGCACTTTTTTATGCAACAATCTAGCATAGTGATAAGTAAAGAAAACTTTTCCCGAAATATGTTGCATAGACAGCAGTCACTAAACACAGCAGAGAAGAGTTATGCTGGAACTCTGCACAATTACAACAGAGAGTGTGCAGTTGGAATGTAGGAAATACGGTAGAATGAGCACAAAGCAGTAAACACAGAAGTGTGAGCGCACAATGATTTGCAAAACAGCAACACACAAACTGATATACAGATTAGAATTTTACTCAAAAAAGTCGCCCCCTTTACAATATTAAATACACAGCAAAACTTTTAGCAAAAGATGTTGTGATGACTGAAATTTTAGCTAAAAATGTGCAGTCAGAATGCAATGAGCAAGGCAGAAGGTGCGCACAAAACAAAATACACAAAAGTGTGGGCACAAAGGTTTGCAAACAGCAACACACAAACTGATATACAGTCCGAAACTTATATAAAATGTGAAATAATAGTCCCATACTTTAATATTTATAATTAAACTGCACTAAGTCACTTTTTTCAGGTTTCAAGTAGTTAAATTAATCAAATATGAGGTAAAAATAGCAAAGATTAGGCTCAATTAGAATAATGTAAAATTAAACTTTGAAAAAGCGATAAAGAAACAAGTCCGCACTCAACTCTCTCAACACGTATCAATAAGTGCGACTTTTGAATACGGTATTTCACTTCTTTCACATAGTTCTCTACATCATAAATTGAATAAATTTTTGGCTTATGAAGTTCACTAGGTAAAATCGGTTTCTTACCGAATACTAATTCGAATGGAGTAAATTCGTTATCGAAAACTGTATTCGAAGTAGTATTGTGAAAGAATGTGAAATACTTCAAGTAATGGTGCTATTCTCAGCTTGCTTCTCATCTACAAACTAGGAGGTGGCAATTGCAATGACTATTACAAATTATAGGAACATGTGGAATTTGGTACAACAATTGTCAGTGGTCACGTTGACAAACTGCTCCAGAATAGGGCAATTCGTTTTTATATTCCGTGCCTAGGTCAGATTTAGTAGAACTCATGGGACCATATGTTAAAATAAATGACTCGAAAACAGTAGAAGCTATTGTTTTTGCACTTTTATCCGGAACCGCTACTGTTACTAGGTACTTTGTCAAATCGCAAATCATAGTAACTGCGAACCTGTTACCATAACTCGGCAACGGTCCTATTGTATCAATAACTACTATTTCAAATGGTTTACATGGAGTTGGTGTTAACACTAGCTCTTCTTTAGTTCTCGGTTTAACCTTGCTCAATAAACATTTTTGGCAATTTTTTACAAATTTCGAGATTTCTCGGGTCAATAAAATTTAGTGCGAATTTTCGCGTACAGTTTTTTAACACCACAATGTCCACCTGCAGTGCGATTCTGTAACTTTTAACACCTCGGCGAGTGTTAAGCGTATCGCGCCGAATTTTGGCGTTTGCTCTTAACGAAACTGCGATTCTGTGACTTTCCTTAACACTAAAATAATAATGTAGTTCAAATTGAGGGGAAAACTGCACTCATCTTAAGTACGGTATTTGACAGCGGCGACATTCATGTCGCAGTAGCGCAGGTGATAAGCGTTCGGACCACAACGTGAGCGTTGCGAGTTCGGTTTCAGGTTTTCGGAGAACTTATTTTCTATGACTTTTAACACCACACAATTTTTTCGCGTTAACTAACCACTGTAAAAGGCCTTAGCTAACACGTTTCGTGTGGTTAAAAGTTACAGAATCGCGAAAAGTGCTAAAAATGGTGTTAAAGGAAGTTAACGCTAACACTTGGCGTTAAAAAAGTTACAGAATCGCGCTACTGAGATGGCATCATTGTGATAAATAGTCATAATTTTAAGTTTTTGATGGTACGATCTCAACAAGGTCAGTCAGTATTATTTCTAATGCCTTTGATATTTTATTTCCACTTTGCTTTAACTTTAAAATAGGCCATTCTATCTTATTAATACCGTGATTGTCGGCTTCAGATTGTAACCTCGAAAGTAACTCATCTAGTTAGACTCGTTATTTCGTTAACAATTTCAATATTAATAAGTTAAAATTTTTTATGTTTGATATGCGCCTAAATTTGTAGTTTTGAAATTTTAGTTTTTTCATCATAGAAAATTGTGGATCTAAACGTGGAATTTTGTTAGAAAATTTGTTGTAGAATTTGGCTGTCTGTATCGTATTGTCTGAGTCGTCAGACTTAGTTTGTAAAGTTGTATCAGTTTGTTGTTTCGACATCGCTCGTGGTTTTACAACAAGAATTTGTTTATTTGAGTCTTTAATTTCGCTAAATGAGATGCGTGAGAGTGCGTCAGCACCAACGTTACTTTTTCCTTTAATATATTCGATTGTAAAGTTGTACTCGGCTTGTTCGAGACGTATCGTGGCTAATTTTGAAGTCGGATCCTTCATATTAAACAAATAAACCAATGGTCTATGATCTGACTTAACG
This sequence comes from Sphenella marginata, assembly GCA_951509765.1. Classification (NCBI taxonomy): domain Eukaryota; kingdom Metazoa; phylum Arthropoda; class Insecta; order Diptera; family Tephritidae; genus Sphenella; species Sphenella marginata. The sequence goes on along the minus strand of OX608079.1, from coordinate 51,985,416 downwards.
AGAAAATTGGTTCCATAAATATGCGGTCTGAATTGCTTAATCGCAAAATGCATTGCTAATAACTCTAACTCAATAATCGCACATACGGCAAAAGTAGTGAATTAGGTGGACAAAATTATTTGAGTAAGAAAAATGGTTGGTGGTGAAGGGAATTAGCGACATATGGTGATTTGAAACAATTTAAAAAAAAAATAATGTAAATAGCAGCATAATTTTGCAACCCATATCAAAAAATTAATCGTCATTAATTTTTCAAATTTTAATATATGTACATATATACATAGTGAAATTAATAATTATATAATTATTAATTATCATCATGTACATCATCATCAGCGTTCTCGGTTTCATCATCCTCATCATTGACATCTTCATTTCTATTTGACATATTTTGCAAAAATTCTGGAATAGTAAGCATTGATAAAACATGTGGAGAAAATGGTTTACTTCCGTGTTTATCAGGCTTCCGTTTAGAAGATATTACTGGATCTGAAGTCACAAGCAACATGTGCACAATATCTGTATTTGTGTCTATTCTGGATGTTTTTCTGGCGTGATGTCTGATGTTTTTATAAGCTTTATGGCCAGCTTCAATTACATCTTCTGAAAATTGCCCTGCAGGTAATGGTAAAGAATCAATAATGTCTGGTCCATGAATTAGTATTTTGTGTACGGTAGCGCTCATTTTGTACCAACCATATACATTTACCAACAACTTCGCGGTCTCAAGACAAAAGGTTTTAAATTTAGAAGTGTTGACATAATGACAGCTTGTCAAAGTGCTTAAAATTATGGAAAAGCGAGTTAGAATTCTTTCCTCAAGTCCTGTTATTTCAGATGACCGGGTAGTATTGTCGAAAAATTTTCGTGCTGTGTTACCATCGCTACTGTTTCCCCCTCCTTGCTTTGGCTGATCAACGACAAGTCCCATTTGGTCGTAAAACTTTTTTTTTATTTCAGCTTTTCTGGAATTTATAATTTCCTTCGAATCCTTGTCTCGCGTTTGCCACTGCTTCAGTGGAAGTTTATATGAGATGTTGAGAAGAAATTCAAAACATCTCAGATATGCGTGCAATATGGATATACCAAATTTGTATGCCTCCTCATAGCATTTTCTCTTCAATACACTTTCAATATTGTTCATCTCGTTTGGTGTGGCTTTGCATATGTTACATCTTTGCGTAGATGCTGTGTCTGTTAATATATTAACAATTTTTCCATCTACCATTGTACAAAATAACTTGTGCTTAAAATGTATAAGTTTTTCGTTAATAAGCCTAACAGGGGTTACATATAGTTCATCAATTTGCTTGTTGATTTTTCTGACTTCTTCTTTAACGGTGTCCGGTGTTTCTTTCTTTAGCTTGAAACATATTGGCCTGGAGTATTTTAAGCTGGAAGTGCTTAAGTTCTTCCAATAAATTTTTCTATTAATTCCGATACCGGAAGATATTTCTAATGGAACTACAGTGCATAAAATAATATTGTAATCTGCGTACTGTGAATCATCGGAAAAATTTTGCTTATAGATAGAGTGACCTCCACTTCCGTCTATACCCCATTTATATATAACAATTCAATTTCAGTCGGTAAATGTTGTTCCAATACTTCAGATTGTACTTCAACTAAACGCTTTATTGTATGGTCTAACAAATCTTGTAACGGTATTTCTGCGCCTTTCTCAGTAACATGAATGTTGTCAGGATAACACTTCTTTTTAGTCTCAACAATTTTCGGATAGGAAGGATAAATATTTGCGTTCCTAGCTTTTGCGCTTGTTTGAATGTCTATGTAGTCATATTTAGTCATATCAGATTTTATAATAAGTGCAAGAGCCTCTTCCTGTGTATATGGAATGATTCCTAAAGATGTCGAAGGGGCCTCCCTCATCTGCTTTAAACTTTTTGGACTCAATGATCCAGCTAAGTGTACAACGTTGGCTGCAATTCTTTTGCCTTGATTTTTCAGTCCCTGCTCTGCAGCAAACAATAATTTTTCATTACTAACATTTTGTGCAATTGAAACCACACTGCGCTTTTTAGTACGAGTACTACTTTCGGAAAAATCTTTTTTTGGCCTGCCTGGTCCTTTGGTAGTAGATGCTTGAACAGAGGGAGAAATCGGCAATTTTATTCCAGCACCGAGCCACTGCGAATTTTTCTTCACAAAATTACCATACATATAACGACTTGATCTCCATTTTGAAATTAGTTTAAATATAAAAAAATTTATTGAACGATTTAATTGTTTTTTCTGCCTCTCGCTTAAGTTATTAAGGCTATTTTTTTCTAAAATATAGCACATTATTCTCTCAACACAGGCCTTATGGCCGAACTTAAAAAAATTTTCCTCTTTCAAAAGTAAAAATAATTCCAATTTATTCGCCATTACAACTTATAGTTTTTTAACACACAACAGTTTATTATATTACACTTTTCACGATCAACAAAATCACTATTTTAGCGTTTATTTTGAATAGTTTTTGTAATATTTGACAAAAAGCTGTGGTGAACTAAGTTTTTTCCTATGTTTCAACTAAGTACACAAAGGCCGTGGTATGTAGCTATACATTTTCAAAATTTTTCAATTATTTTTTTTTTTGGAGGTTGCAGTAAAAAAATGCATTTACTCCTAAAGTTGGACAAAGTAGGCCCAAAATTTTTGTAAGTGCCTTCTACAAGGGTTAACCATTGGTTTGTGAAAATTTTACGAGGGTATTTTGGGGAGATATTTTTTTATCATCTCCAGAATCACAATTTTGTAGGTCATTGTATGGAGACTCTTTACGCAGCTGTAACTTTAAAACCCTTATTCTGATATTAACCAAACTTTAAAGCCTGACTAGTGATAGCTTAACTTATTATAAAAAACTAATAGTAACAAGTTATATTAACATTAACATAATTAGCAGAGGAAAGTCGTAGGGTGCTTATTGCGGCCTCGGTGAAAAAAAATTTATTTTGTCAAGTTTGGAGCACTCTAGTAAAAGTAAGCATAACCTTATCTAACAACTATTACTGTCGCTTAGTTAGTCAATGTGTAGGGAATGCTGAGAGGAGTTTTCATTGCAATTGAAGGTGGTTGAATTTTCGAATTTTGTCCACATAAATCTTTACTTTTGCCGTATGTGAATCGGCTTCTTTTGGTCTGCATTTTTAAATGATTTGGACGCGAAACAAATGGGTATATCGTTATCTTCGTGAACCTGACTCAAAATAGCGCCACAACCTGCTTTAGATGCATCGACCGTAATTATAAATTGTTTTTTGAAATCTGGATATTGCAGTAGCTGTGGTGCAGTGTTGCCATTTTGGTGCTTTTAGAGCTAGATCTAGCTCTTTTTTTTGGCGTTTAGCTCCAAAATTCTGTTTTAGCTCCTAGCTCTTTTTCTAGACCTTTTTTTCATTTTTAGCTCTTTTTTGGCTCCAAATTTATTTGTACAAATTGTATTAAAAAATGAAGAAAGTTTTTATTTCTTTTATAACCGATGTCGAAATTATTATATTAGTTTCATTGTGTACCATGTGTCATATGTTTATTTTGCGAACAAGAATCGAAATGGAAAGGTAAGTAAATTGTGTGTAAAAAACACTTTCCTAAGTTGCTAAAGATTCTGAACAACTTTACCCCCCGATTCAGTCTTCATGATAAATAATGAGAAAAAATATTTTAAGCGTTTTGAATCCTGAGTCAGAATTAAAATGGCTTCATTTGGCTTTGACGCAAAAATAAAAATTATTTTGGAGTTTACTAAAAATGAAATATTTTTTTCTTAACTATTTATCAAGCTTGATAATTTTTCAAGAACACACTTATTTTTTTTTTGTTGACTTAGTTATAATTTTTATACTTTTTAAACATTGTTTAAGTTAAATCTATACTATAATAAATCTCTAGAAAAGTCGTACATTAAAAATTTCTTTGAAAAAATGACTGGTGATGACTTGGGGAATGATACAGGGTTCATCTGATCCATTTTTAAAATTATTGTCTGTCTGTTTGTCTGTTTGAACTTAAGGATATTGGAAACTAAGGAATGAATTTTGATGAGAGTTTCACTAATCGTTGAACTGCTTGAAACTTAGAAAGGGACCTGCACTTTCTTTTATCAAAATCGACCAAAAATGATATACTGATTTTTAGGGAGGTATGCACCTATGAAACTTTTTTTTCTTACATAAATTTATATGAAGAAAAATTCACTCACTTTGTCAAAAAAAAAACTAAGCGCGTCTCTCTAAAATTATTGTTCACTTTTTCTTCAATTTCAGCTAAATCAAAAATCAATTGCATATGTACACTGCCGTCCTATGCGGGTATCAGGATATCTTTAATAAAACTCTAGATAAGTTGTTTCTGTATATTTGAAATTTCTTTGAAAAATTACTGGGGATGACTTGGGGAATGTTAAGGCAAAGCTAAAGAGTCAAATAGAGGGGAGATGACAAAATGTCGAAGTTAGACTGTTAAAAAACGCCTTTACTTTTGTTGGTTGCCGTAGACATACATAAAGGAGATATAATGTGGGAAAATAAATATTGTTCTGAACCTTCTCAGCCTGTAAATTGTTTTCGCAATTGAAGGTAGCAGGAATTTATTAACTACTTAGGTACATACCGAAAAAAGCTGGGTACCCTGCTAGTATGAAATAGATGTAAAAACTTACATACAATACTTAAATACTTAAATACAATACTTGAATAAATCTAGCTCTTTTCTATCTCTTTTTTTCTCAAATCTAGCTCCAAAATAAATTGTATCCTGGCAACACATTATGGCCAACATTTATGGCCAAAAAAGGTGACTTCTGGTCTAAGAAAATGACATTTATTAGGATTTAATTTAAGGTTGAACTTTCTACACGTGCTGAGAGATTAAGAGAGATTTTTGATGTGATGTTTTTCGCTACATCCAATAACTATAATGTCATCCACATACAAAAAAGCTACGTTAGGCGGAATGCCTGAGAAAGCAATCGTCATCATTCGCGAGAACGAGTTCGGTGCAACGTTTAACCCAAAAGGTAATACTTTCCATCTAAATGATCCACGGTCAGTGCTAAAAGAGGTTATGTCTCGCGAGTCGGGATGAAGAGGTATTTGATGAAAACCAGGAAACAAATCAAGCTTTGAAAAATATTTTGCACGGCCAAGATTATCAAGAATATCGTCTACTCGAGCGGGCAGAAATTTGTCTGGTACTAGCTTTTTGTTTACTGCGCGGAAATCTACGTACATTCTATATGCTTTTTTGCCGTTTGTATATTTATTTTTTGAAATAATTTACTAACTTGCTTGTTTATTTCTTCACGCGATAATTTTTGATGTACACAGGCGTTGGTCCAAAAGTCGAAGTCTTTGTTCGTAGAAGTTGTTTTGTGTCATTTTGTCCTTGTTAAGCGCAAAAATATCAGAATACTCTAAACATATCAAGCAAATTGCACGTTCACAGCTTCAATAAAGGTTTTCGGCCGGTTGTCTGCAGATACGTTCGAACAGAATCTGTAATAAGTAACTGGTCATCCATTTCGGGGGGGGGGGGGGGAGGGGGGTTCGGACCCCCTGGACCCCTCATCTGAATCCGTCCCTGGGCATGAGCGTTTAAATTACGCACGTTTGCGTTGTTAGTACTATTAGGAGTAGAAGTTCTCCGGTTTACCCTGATACCGATTACTATTTCCCGAACGAAAGTTTTGACGCTGATTGCCACGGTTTGAATTAATAAAGTTACTTTAATTTGGCATATTTTGCCTATAACCATTAAAATTACGACTATTTTGATTGGAAACACTACGACCTCGATTGCCACCTTGAAAACTTCGAAAATTGCTGTTACCGCGAGACCTAAAAGCAAGTACTCGACGTTCCTTAACTTCATTAGACTGTTCAACTACGTCTTTGGAATCAGTAAATGAAGTAGAAGCGAGGATGGACTTAACAAGGCTTGACTTTGCGTTTAATCGGCAAAAGTTTACAGCTTGCTCAACCGCCATTTCATAAGCTTTCGTTTGGGTTATACCCTCTATAATCAATGAACGCTCTAACGAGTCAGCCAATTCCTCAATGCGTCTAGCAAAATCAGTATAGTTGTTGTTATTTACTTGTTACGCGGCAATTTTTCCAGCAACAACTTTCGAGTTGTCTGGTTTGATTCGATTTCTCAAGGCGACTTTTATGCCGTTAATGCATTTTACTTGTGTAGGGATCGCTTCGCGAGCTTTTCCCTCAATTTTAGATTTTACAAATGAAATAAAATTGGCGTTCAGACTGTCGTCGCTTAAACCTTCAATTAAATCTATCTTATCAATGAAAGATTCCAGAACCAACGGATCGCCGTTGTAATTCTCACGAATTATTGAGGCACAGAGACTGACAAAACTTTTCTTTTGCTCTAACGTGGCCATTTCAAAAAGTTGATCAATACCGAAAAAAATATTAGGTGAAGGACAAATTGATGGATTTTCGCAAACTGGTAATGAATCTTTGAATGTTGGCAACCCTATAATTCCTTTTGTATCAGAAGTCTCTGATTTTTCAGATTCGTTATCAAAAAGTTTTATTTCTAAATCGAAATTAGAAACGAATGCTAATGGTTCTATTGTAACTTCAATTTGACAATTTAATCGAGAAAAACATTTAACTAATTGGTCTTTACAACGCGATAACTTTAATTCAGCTTCTTTGAGGTTAGACTCGGAATTATGAGCAGATATGTGCAACACCATATCGTTGTATGCCGCAATAAGTGAAAGTTTTTATTCCTTTAACTTATTTGCACTCGTCGACAACAGTCGATGCTGCAAAATCCGTTTGGTTTCTTTAAAATTCTAACTTTTTATTTTTAAGAACTTTGTCGAAATCTGTCATAACAGGTTAACCTTATGAAAATATAAGTGTAAGAAATCACAAATTGAGACACCCTGTACCAGGTTCAGAGACAAAATGAAATATGTATGGGATTACCAAAGGAAATTTGTGTGGAAATTGGAAAAAATTCCACGAAAATGAAATAAAAAAATTGATTTAGGGAATGTTTCAGAAGTTTACAGAAATGCCGTTTGCAGAAATCACACTATTGGCTTTACTTTAAGTCACTTTATGAAATACATAACCTCTAATGCTCACATGCAACCAAAACAAGTATAGTATTTTCGAACACTTTTTATGTTTATAAACCATCTCAAATTATTCGCATTTTTAACAAATTTTCCAAAACAAATGCATTATTAACGCTACATTAACATTAGTTCTTAGCAAAAGTAGTTATAGTCGATTTTACGCATAGTTTTAAGTTTAGTTTTGATATTAACTTCAAGTAAAAGTAACTTTAGGCAAGGATACTAAAGAGGAGTTTTAACAAAAATAGTTAGTAGTATTAAGGGGTTGTAGTTAAAGTAGTTTAAACTATTAAACAAAGTAAAAAATGTAATCTATGACTCGCTTGAGACGCGCTTTTGTAAGGCAGAAAACAACCATCAACAAACACTCAAGCACAATTGCATGGGCAAAAAAAAAGTTATATTAGTCGCTTAATGCTAACTTAAACTAAGCTTTAAGCTAGACATGGGACTGTTCGTATAAAAATTATTTGAAGAAATACAAATTTTATTCGACGGGTACAATAAATTCGAATAGTATTTATTCGATTTTTTTTCGTTTATTCGAATAGTATTATTCGTTTATTCGAATAGTACTATTCGAATATTTTTGTTAATAGATTTTTAAAACGACATTCGCTGTTTTCTTTGCTTGTACCTATGAGCGTGCATTTATGTTTTGTATGTATGTATGTTTTCGTGTTCAGATGTGTGCACAAGCAGTATCAATATTTGTTTAAGGCCGGGGCATTGGTGCGGTAGTCGTATCGCTTTAGACGTATCCTTAACGTAAGAAAAAAACCAACATGCACCGACTTTAAATTTCGAATAGTGGAACCGAATAGCTGATTTAATGGTGGTTGAATATTTTTTGGCTTATTATCTTAATAATTAAATAGCTATTCGTACAGTGTTGTGGGAATAATGAAATACAATTATTGGTAAAAATTTAAGCTGTAAATAGACATTTACTAAAAAGTTACTTTACATAAATATGTATTCGTACATTTATATTTTTATTACAGTTACATTTGCTAGGTAGGTTTTGTGTAGAATAAGAGTAATAAATATCATAAATTTAATTAGCAAAAAAAACAAGTCTTCGTTCTTATTTAAGGTACTACTATTCGGTACCACTATTCGAATATTCAAACAAATATTGCTTCTGCTTGTGTACACATTTGAACACGCAAGCATACATACATACAAAACATAAATGCACGCTCATAGGTACAAGCAAAGAAAACAGCGAATGTCATTTTAAAAATCTATTAATAAAAATATTCGAATAGTTATATTCGAACAAACGAATAATACTATTCGAATAAACGAATAATACTACTCAAATAAAGGAATAAAAAAAATAAAGGAAATAAATTCTAATAAATACTATTCGAATTTTTTGCAACGAATATTTTTATTCGTTTATTCGAATAGTGTTTATTCGAATATTATTCGAGAAAAATCCCACTCCTACTTAAAACACAACTTAAACTTAGCTTTGAACAAAGCTTAGGAAAAATGTGGTTTCTTAAAATAAAAAGCAAAATTTGGGTTTTAAAATAAAGGATTAGAACGTGTAGTTGACTGGTTAATGTTTGATTCTCAAATCAAGGAAAATGCTGACTAAAACTAAAATTTAAATTGTAGATTAAAGGATGTTGTAGTTTTAAGTAGGTAAATTAAACATTGTTGTATATATGTAGTTGTAGCTTATAGCATTAATTAACTAAGCTAGTGTAGTTTTAAATGTATACCTACTTTTAGATGTAATGTTTTAGGGTAAATGTAGATATAGTTTTAGTGTAATTCCCGTAGTTAAATTTAACTTATTTGTCTATAAGTAGATCTAATTTTGCTTTAAGTAGTAGGTTTAGCTTTATTTTTGAAAGAAAAATTGGTGTTGTGTTGAAATATGATTACACAGGCCGACAAGAAATTTGACCATAAACCAGACCATACTTTCCTAAAGGTTTTCGATGCGCTGAATTCAAATCTGGACGCAGAATTGCTCTATCACGTCAGGATTTTAAGAAATCCTAACCTAAAAGTGCAAAAAACACCGTTTTTGCCTATTTTTGAGGTTACATATATACGACAGATTTTTTTTTCTTAAAAAGCAAACATTGCATCTTAAAGAAGAAGTCTTCCTCTTACCTACGTTAACTCAGTGGTTCTTCAGCTATAGGAAAAATAGCAAATTTATAAATTTTAAATTGCTCTATCTTAGCGAAAAAAAGAAGATATTTGAGCAAACTCAACGCCATTCGTAAGAGGAAGACTTCTTCAGCACATCGAAAACCTTCAGGAAAGTATGGTCTGGTTTATGGTCAAATTTCTAGTCGGCCTGTGTTACCTTTGGATGTCCAGACGTTTGCTTGTGTTACTCAATAACGTGAGAATGACATGGCGGATTTTGATGAAATTTGGCACAGAGACAGGTTATAGTCATTTTTTTTTTAATTTTTGGGGTTGCGACGCTTCTCGGGACCATTACTTTTTGATATTTTTTTCTGTATAACTCTGAGTATACTTGACCTGTAACTCAAATTCAGTTGTCGGTAAATTTATCGAAATATATCGAATTCGAAATGAAACTTGGGGCCATTACCTTTCGTTTGATACAGATATTATAGGGTAATATTAAGGTTTTCGGCAATCCCATCTTGACCGATAACTCAGTTGTCGATAAATTTATCGAAATATATCGAAGTCGAAATTAAACTTCGGGCCATCCCCTCTAGGTACCATTACTTTCTGATATTGATATGGAAAAAATTAAGAATTCAATTTAGAGAAATTGTGTTAGGATGAATGCAAATTCAAATGTTGATTTGGTACCATATTGTGAGGTAATTTTAAGGTTTTTTTGGCAATCGCATTTTGACTGATAACTCAGTTTTCGATACATTTATCGAAATATATCGAAGTGCAAATAAAACCTGGGGCCATCCCATACCTATATGCGAAATATCATTAGTATAGGTCAAGTATTCTCAGAGTTATAGGTCAAGTATACTCAGAGTTATACAGAAAAAAAATATCAAAAAGTAATGGTCCCGAGAAGCGTCGCAACCCCCAAAATTTAAAAAAAAATGATTATAACCTGTCTCTGTGCCAAATTTCATCAAAATCCGCCATGTCATTCTCACGTTATTGAGTAACACAAGCAAACGTCTGGACATCCAAAGGTAACACAGGCCGACAAGAAATTTGACCATAAACCAGACCATACTTTCCTAAAGGTTTTCGATGCGCTGAATTCAAATCTGGACGCAGAGTTGCTCTATCACGTCAGGATTTTAAGAAATCCTAACCTAAAAGTGCAAAAAACACCGTTTTTGCCTATTCTTGAGGTTACATATATACGACAGATTTTTTTTTTTTTAAAGCAAACATTGCATCTTAAAGAAGAAGTCTTCCTCTTAATTACGTTAACTCAGTGGTTTTTCAGCTATAGGAATATTAGCAAATTTATAAACTTTAAATTGCTCTATCTTAGCGAAAAAAAAAGATATTTGAGCAAACTCAACGCCATTCGTAAGAGGAAGAGTTCTTCTTTAAGATGCAACGTTTGCTTTTTAAAAAAAAAAAATCTGTCGTATATTTATAAACTCAAAAATAGGCAAAAACGGTATTTTTTGCACTTTAAGGTAAGGATATCTCAAAATCCTGACGTGATAGAGCAATTCTGAGTCCAGAAAACCTTCAGGAAAGTATGGTCTGGTTTATGGTCAAAAATTTTGGTCTCATTTTGTCGGCCTGTGTTATATATGTATGTTGAAGTGGCGTGTCTTTGCCGCCCGTTAATCAGCAAATGTGTGTATATATATACACTATGTATTTACGCAATGTTAGAATTGGAGTGTGAGCGTGTATGTGTGGCGTACCTTTGGTGCCAGTTACAAAAGAAAATATCGTTTTGAGGTTATGTTACCACATGTACCATGGTACACCTTAAGTTGCTCCAAAAATATATATTTCAATAGCGGCTGGCCCGCGCCTCACGGTCGCCATGTAGAATTACTGTAGGTTTAATATACAACGTTCGTACGTTTGTATTCCACTTGGTGCGCCGCTGCCGTTTACTTACTGCAGATTTTAAGATGGTGGTAAGGAATAAGCTGCTGCCGTTTCTTCAAAATAAGTAAAACACCGAGGTTACTGGGTTTGGCCACTTAGGGCTGTATAACTTTTATTCGTTCCACTTTTAGTGGATAAAACCTAAAACTTGAATGCAACTTGAATTTGCGCGTCTGTTCGCACTCGTGTCTTTTATATATCTGTGCGTAAGATGGTGGCACTCTCTATCGGCAGATGTTGGCTGCTGTCAATAAGACAGTCGATAATGCAGTGGCTTAACCCACAGGCAGATAGAAGGGCATTGACAACATTGCCATTGTTGACCAGCTAATGGAACTGTCACATAGCATTACACCATATTAATAATAATAATAATGCCCAACGGATTACCCACCATATCCCGCCCGACCGGCGCGAGGGGCGCATCTGCATGACGCACGGATTGTTCTTTCGTGCCGAGTCTTTGAAAGGCTTTGGTTTGTTAATCGTCGAGATCTAAAACTGCTCAGCTACAGAGAAAACCTCATCAGCTAAGTAAGGTAGATAAAAAATAGATGACACAATTAATAAATAATTAGTTGACAGCGAATAGTTATTGTAAAGAATAAAGATAAAAATCAAAGGAGCAAAATGTTGCTATGTATTAAGGATAGAAAGAATTGACTTTTTTATGCTGCATAGTGAGTCTGAAATATCAAACGTACCAGAATGAGAGTTATAATCTTGACACAAACAACGAAAAGGATCATTTAATTCAAAATTAGTTCGGCACTGTTTCAAGATAAGGGGTTTAAAATGTCTTGATGGACGAGAAGGTACATTGAAGTTCACTTCGCTCAACAGAAACGGGCTTGTGATTGAACCATTTAGTAATTTAATCATGAAAACAATTCCAAGCATTTCCCTCCGACTAGAAAGGCTGTGAAGATTAATAAGTTTTAAGCGACTCGTATAGGATGGCAAATTATACAACGGATCCCAGTGAAGATCTCTTAAGGCAAATAGTAAAAATTGTTTTTGAACTGATTCTAAGCGATCCACGTGGACCTGGTAACGCGGGCTCCAAATTATAGAACCGTATTCAAGTATCGGTCTGACTAATGTAGTAAAGAGAGTTTTAGTTACATAAGGGTCGCTAAATTCTTTAGACCATCGTTTAACAAATGCTAGAACGCCTCTAGCTTTATTGACTGTTACGTTAATGTGGCAGTTAAAACTGAGTTTGTAGTCCATAGTAACCCCAAGATCAACAAAATCATACATTTGCTCAAGACTATAATTGTTAATTGTATAGGAAGCTGGCTGTGAAATTCCTCTCGAAAAACGCATCTATTTACATTTCTTTAGATTAAGCGGCATATAATTTAAATCGCACCAAGTAACTAGTGTATTTAGATCTGATTGAAGCTTATTGCTATCTTCGGATGATGCGAATGACATGAAAAGCTTTACATCGTCGGCATACATTAACATTTTAGAAAATTCTATTACTGTAGAAATGTTATTTATAAACAACAAGAACAGAATCGGGCCCAGATGGCTTCCTTGAGGAACTCCAGAGGAGACATAAATAACATCGGATTCACAGTTTTTAAACACTACTTTTTGTGTTCTGTCACTAAGGTAAGAAGAGATCCAGCGATTGAGACCCGGCTGGAAACCCAGCTGATCTAGTTTATGAATAAGTAACGAGTGACACACTTTATCGAAAGCTTTGCTGAAATCAGTTTAAATAACGTCGGTGTGCAGATTTTTTCTAAAGCCATTTGAGCCATGATTTGTAAATTCAAGTAAGTTTGTAACGGTGGACTTTCCCTTACAGAACCCGTGTTGACAGTCAGAAATCAAGGTAGAGATAGGATTCGTAAGCTGATTGGTAACAATAGCTTCAAACACTTTTGGGATGGCAGAAAGCTTTGCTATGCCACGATAGTTCTCTATAGAAGCCTTGCTTCCGCTTTTATGAAGCGGTATAAGAAACGACTCTTTCCATGCTTTTGGAAAAACACCACACTTTAGTGACAGATTGAACAAATTGGTAAGGGGTTGGTAAATATTGTTAGCACACTTCTTCAAGAAGCATGTAGGAATCCTATCAGGACCGCATTTAAAAGATTCCTTCAAGGTTTTCAGATAAATAAGAACATCATTGGCGCATATAGTTGGACGATTAATTAAATTGTTCCCATGCAGCTCATAGGGATAATTTAGAAAGTCAGAATTAGTGACTGCAGAATAGTTAGAATTGAAAAATTGCGCAAAGAAATTTGCGATATCTTGATTATCGCTAGATGAAATGTCTTTATATTTCATGGCTGAGGGAAATCCCACAACTTTTCGTTTAGAATTTACGAAATCATAAAATGACTTCGGATTGCGAATAATGTCTCTTTTTGTTTTAGAGATATAGGCTTTATAGCACTTTTTATTCAAGTCGATGTACCTCTTAAATACGTAGAACAGAATACAACAAGTAATGTTTGTTTAACCCCGATTTCTTATATAATTTGAAAGAACGCGTTTTTCTATTTTTCAGCATCATAAGCTCTTTAGTAAACCAAGCTTGCGTTGGATGAAAACATATAACGAGCAAACAATTACAAAGCTTTTCCCTAACAACAATATAAATTATAACTGCTAAACTATAATCTTTAACAAACTTGAAAACGTTTTCTCACGTTCGCTGTTTCTTTATTATTACTTTTTCTTCGTCTTTCTTTGCTATTCTAGCGTTGCCACATTTTCATTATCTTACACTTAGTAACTTAAGACATAATAGGAAAGTCTTCATTAATTTGCCTATAGAGGGCAGCGTCGGTATAAGCAAGAATAATAACTAACACCTGATTGGTTGTTAAATACATTTCTGCTTATAAGAAGGCGCTACCATATCTTCACATTATTGCATACTATTTATATTCGCATGATTGCTTCTGACAAACAGGTGGCCATGGCGGTACTCATCCTTAAGGTGAAGACACAATCGCTCTGGTGGATTATAAAAGAAAACAATTTTGGTAAAATGAAAAGTTTAAAAGCAACAAAAGCGTAAACGGAATCGAAATCTAAACCTCAATATAATCTAAAAGAAAGCCAGCCTCAAAGCACAAATTTTTCTTAATATAAATTAAGATCACCAACAACTCTGATCGAAATTTTCAAAGTTATTATATAATACTTTTTATTGGCAATATGTAAAAATTGCAAAATCATTTTGAGGCAAGCTATTATCGTTTTGTGAATGCGTTATGCATGTGCATTTGTATTAAATTTATAAACGACAAAATTTTAGTAATTGTCAAAGCAATCCAGTAGCGGTTTTCGTTAATAAGGGTCCCAGTGTATTTAATCAAAATTTAAGGAATTTGAGTAAGAATATATCTGCTACTTGCTACATATTTCCATAACAACCCCGGATGGTTATGAAACAAAGTTTATGCTCCAATACCATTGACCACTAACTTCAATTCCATATTTGTGTCTTCGTGCAGGGTAGGGGTTAAGAATGTGTTCGGGGTAGGCATACCGGTCGTAGGACGGACGAAATTTTTACCACATACTTCTATATTAAATACAAACATGCATATGCTTCTCCATATTTATTTTCAGAATGCGACAGTGCGCCATCAAGGTCCAAAGGCGTATAAGCTCGCCACTACCACAGCGCACCAACATTGCAACGGGCCCCCATCGCTCGCCACTACAACAAGGCGCCGCCATCACGCGTGCCACCATCGCAACGCACCACTAAGGCCCACTTGCACGACTGCGAGTTATCTTTTTAACTCAGAGTTAACCTCTCAGGCGAGGTAAATTTTAAAAAAATTTTAACCCAGTGCTGCTGAAGGGTTAACTTGCTAACTCTTGGTTCATCTGCAAAACCCAGTGCTGTTGAAGGGTTAACTTGCTAACTTTTGGTTCATCTGTGAAAACAAATGTTTATTTACATTGAAAATTACAAAATATTTGCAAATTGTGTGGCAAATTTGTATAAATAAAATAAGAATGATAAACGAAGTTCTTCTGTCGGATGACGATGAAAAAATATACTGTAGATTACACTGGATCACAAATTCCAACTTTTTTTCTGCACCAGAGCCGCCATAGTGAAATTCCTATGTAAAATCACCTCCTAATTCCGAAAATCAAGGTTATTTTTACTTGAATGGTACCGTTTTTGAGATATTTACGATTTACCGTTATTTCAAAAAACAAAAAAGATGGCTCCACTTAATCGTGTATATCTCAAGAACAAATTGAGCTATTCGAAAACGGTTTAAAAAATTTGAAAGCTTATAAAATTTACTATAATCAGTGCATACAACACTTTTTGCTAGGTCCTGCAGATTCAAACATATTGAACAATCATTACGGATTTTTAAAATTTTTTTTGTAAGAATATAAAAAAATGTGTACTTTGCCAGGAAGCATCTCGTTTTTTTGCAGATATTTTTCCCCCCTCTAAGCTCTGTTTTATTACAAAAAAAACAAGCTACCAGTGAGCAAAATCGATGAACTAATACAAAAGTTATAAGCATTCAAGTAAGTATATCCATTTAATACTTAAGTACCCTACAAATAATAGCATATGTACATATGGTTCTGTCTTAACTCTATGATCTTATTTTATAATTGAAAAAGTTATGTGTCTTGTTTTGACGCTTATTTAGATTAGGATCGGTTTCTCTTATGAGAAACCAACAGTAGTCGCCCATCATAGCGACATCCCAAAATCCTTGATACCGACTTTCAATCACTTTCATTTGCTGGTGAAACCTTTCGCCATGCTCGTCACTTTCGTCGCCAAGATTTTGCGGGAAAAAATTTAAGTGGGAGTGTAAGAAATGAATTTTTACAGACATATTTACTCCTGAAAGAAAATAAAAAAGTAAATTAGATAAATTCATAAGTGACACATTAGTATATAATTTTCTTAGGCTGGATTTATCTTTCAATTCAGAACAAATTTTTTGTATGTTATGTGTATAATTTATTATAATATGTTTTTTTATTTACCCATTTCCGCATAGTTTTTGATTAAGTCGTTCACTATCATCTCGTAGTTAGGACTTTTGTGTTTGCCTAAAAAAGAAGTAACGACCTTTTCAAAAGAATCCCACGCTGCTGCCTCCACTGGTGACATAAGTTCTTTGAAATGGTTATTGGTCATCATTTTCCTTATTTGCGGTCCCACAAAAATGCCTTCCTTTATTTTTGCTTCTGAAATCTCTGGGAAGATTATCTTCAAATGATGAAAAGCTTCGCCTTCTTTGTCCAAAGCCTTCACAAAGTTTTTGATAAGGCCGAGCTTGATGTGGAGCGGAGGTAGAATTATTTTTTCCTTCTTTATAAGTGGAGAGTATTTTATGTTATCTACCCCAACTTGAAACTCGATTCGTTCTGGCCAATCCTTTATGATGTAGTGGTCTTGACGAGCGCGGCTATCCCATTTGCATAGAAAGCAGCAGTATTTTGTGTATCCACTTTGTAGACCACATAGCATTCCAACGACTTTAAGATCGGCACATATTTTCCAATCATGTTCTTCGTATTTGATTAACTTGAGCAATTTTTGCATTATCTCATATGTTTCCTTCGTATTTACTGCATGCGCGATCGGGATAGATGGCTTTTGGTTGCCAATATGCAATAATACGGCCTTTAAACTTAATTTATTGCCGTCTATGAACAATCGCCACTCTTTTGAATCATATGGTTCACCAAATTGTTTGAATAGACCAGCAATGTCTTTGCAGTAACAAACACTGTCCTCCTTCGTATAGTACTTGGAAAATTCTTCGTGACGAGTTCTATAATATGTTACCTTAACATCGGATGAAACAAATTTAAGTTGTTGCATTCGAGAGGCGTGTAGTTCGGCCTTTTCCTTTGACAATTCCAAATCCCTTATCCAATCATTGAGTTGTGCATGTGATAAAGAATTTCTTTCGTTTTCCGTTTGAAATTCAGTACAACATGATGCCGCGTAATCAGATACTACTGTTGACAATGAAACTGGAGCCGGAACTAAAGTTAAATTTGATTCTGGCAATGTCGCTTCTGTTGAAATTAGTTCTGGTAATGACACTGTAGATACGCTCGCATAGGTTACTTTTCTGGACTTTCCAACCCCAAGTACTTTTGTAGTACAAATATAGCAGTCCGTTGAATGGCAAGTTGGTTCCCTCCACTTCATTGGTGTAATAAATTTCACACGTCGCCTAAATAGATAGTTTCAGAAATTAGTCAGCTATGCATTAAAAGGGAACAAATTCCTAATTTTTACAACGTACCTTTTTGTTCCGGTTTCCGAAGAAATCAATTCGACTCGGCATGTGGTGCACACAGTGTTCGGTGTCCATGGTTTTTCATTGTTTTTAGGCTCAATTTCAAAACACTTATAGTATGTAACTTTCAAAGGATTTGAAAACACACGTCTCATACTTTTAACAATAAATTGACCGCAGATGAAACAGAACATATCTGGATCATTTGTACACTCAAACTCTCGCGCCCTTTTATTCATTTTTTATTTTTAAGTAAATGACGGGTTATAAACTGCAATTATAAACTGAACAGTATCCGGCGAGCCTTGCAGATATTATGAAGGAACAAGGCGCATGTACTCTTATTTATACTTAGATCCAGTAAAAATTCAAGCCTACCTATAAAAGGTTCCCTAGTTCTACAAAGAAAACACTACCTGCCTCAAAAATATGCTCTTGTTTAAAATGTACCTAGGTTTGAGAAAACGACACTAACAGCTTTTTGTATCTAATAACTTTTCGAAAATCTACCTGCTAACTAACTGGTATACGAATACTAACACATATGTACCAGTAGGGTACTTAAGCATTAAATGGATATATTTACTTGAATGCTTATAACTTTTGTATTAGTTCATCGATTTTGTTCACTGATAGCTTGATTTTTTTGTAATAAAACAGAGCTTAGAGGGGGGAAAAAATATCTGCAAAAAAACAAAAAGTTTTCGAGATGCTTCCTCGCAAAGTACTAATTTTTTTATATTTTTACAAAAAAATTTTTAAAAATCCGTAATGATTGTTCACTATGTTTGAATCTGCAGGACCTAGCAAAAAGTGTTGTATGTACTGATTATAGTAAATTTTCAAATTTTTCAAACCGTTTTCGAATAGCTCAATTTGTTCTTGAGATATACACGATTAAGTGGAGCCATCTTTTTTGTTTTTTGAAATAACGGTAAATCGTAAATATCTCAAAAACGGTACCATTCAAGTAAAAATAACCTTGATTTTCGGAATTAGGAGGTGATTTTACATAGGAATTTCACTATGGCGTCTCGGGTGCATTTTGGCTGTAAACCAGTGTTACATTGAAACGGATTTCTTCAACAGAACGGTTGCGAAGCGAAGTGACCATTTTAATAATCTGAAAGATAAGGCTTTCCATAGAAAATTCTGAACTATGATTATGAATTTCTCGAAAACTAAACAAAATATTATAATATCGTTTCCGGATTCGTGATTCAGGGACCGAGGGGCGTCATTTGGTTCCTCTCCCATAATTTTAGCTAATTTGTCAGCCAAAGGAAACAAATACCTAAAAGACGAATATGAGTATTATTGATGCTTAACGAAAGAAAAAAGCTCTGATTTATTAATAATATACGGGAACCTGCAAATAAAATGCAAGTCAGAACATAAAGATTTTCAACTGACTGCATTTCCCTTACTTGTAGTGCCAAACGAATGAAATATTTTAAATTATTAACTATTTATTTATAGCATTTGCGGTGCTTCACGAACTTTTTTCAGTTAATATTCAAACTACGTTTCAAATTGCACAACGCCCTAGTATAGGCCCGCCGCAACAACAATAGTAACATCGGCAACCGGTAACAGCCCCGGCAACGACAACGACCTCCGGTAACAACCGGTCATAGCACCGACAACAGCAACAACACCAGCATTTACCACAGCGGGGGCCGTCCTCTTATATTCCCGCTGCATATAAACACCACCAGCAACAACAACAAGCACAGTAGCGCCCCGAAAACGGCCTGCTGTATCCCGGTGAGTCAGTGCTAATTAGCACGTTAAATTAAAATTTTGTATAAATGATGCAGGAAAACTTGATGTACCTCTAGTAGAGTACTATTTAGTACAAGCGACAGGTTTAGAAAATAAGTGTGAAACTAAGATTTAAAGATAACCAAGATATAAGGAAAATAAAAGGAGGAAATTTGTTTTGAATGTGGGAAAAAAGGGGGGATAAATAGATTTAAAATAAAATAGTTGATTTTAACTAAAAGAGAAGAACTTAAATATACAGGATTAATAGTTTTTAGTAAAGTAAGAAAAAAAAATGTTAACTATAAACAAAGAAAAAAAATTACTAAAATATAGCAATAAGCAGAATATGAAATAATAGGAAGAACAAAAAAATATATAAAAGCACAACTAAAATAAGACTGTTTAATTACCCTCAATAAATCAAATGATATTACAATTGAAATAAATAAAATAAAATATAACTAAAATTAAATTAATTAACAAAATATATAAAATTAAAAAAAAATTAAAATATCCTGGTTCGGTACGAGCTGTAGACCTATTAATAATTTTCTCTGCAGTGAAAAATTATTGTTGTTTTTGGGTTTTTTTAAAAAAATTTTATTAATTATTAAAAGTTTTTTTTTTGTTGAATTGAACAGGAAAATTTACAGACAACCGCCATAGCTTTTCTTATAGATCCATTTCGGAAGTTGCTAACTTCACTCATCAGATAAATTTTGGCACGCATTGCTAACTATTGAGCTAACAATACGCTAGGTTTTTTGCCTGCTAAACGCCCTGTTCAATCAACTTTTACCAATTCATGAACCAACACCTCCATCCGGTGGTGAGATTGGATCATGATGGATTTTTGCAAGACTGTTTTGGTATCACAGTTTGCCAACCATGTGCTCTTGGTTTTTTGTTATTGAGATTATACACAAACAACAAGCTTGTGTTTCCGGCGTTTATATTAGAAGTATCCTGGTTCGGTACGACTGTGGACCTATTAATAATTTTTTCTGCAGTGAAAAATTATTGTTGTTCTTGGGTTTTTTTTATAATTTTTTATTAATTATTAAAAGTTTTTTTTTGTTGAATTAAACAGGAAAAATTTAGAGACAACCGTCATAGCTTTTCTTATAGGTCCATTTCGGAAGTTGCTAACTTCACTCATCAGAGAAATTTTGGCACGCATTGCAAACGATTCAGCTAACAATACGCTGGGTTTTTGCTTTCTAAACGCCCTGTTCAATCAACTTTTACCAATTCATGAACCAACACCTCCATCCGGTGGTGAGATTGGATCATGATGGATTTTTTGCAAGACTGTTTTGGTATCACAGTTTGCCTACCATGTGCTCTTGGTTTTTTTTATTGAGATTTTACACAAAAAACAAGCTTGTGTTTCCGGCTTTTATATTTGAAGTATCCTGGTTAGGTACGAGCTGTAGACCTATTAATAATTTTTTCTGCAGTGAAAAATTATTGTTGTTTTTGGGTTTTTTAATAATATTTTATTAATTATTAAAAGTTTTTTTTTTTTTGTTGATATGAACAGGAAAAATTTAGAGACAACCGCCATAGGTTTTCTTATAGATCCATTTCGGAAGTTGCTAACTTCACTCATCAGAGAAATTTTTTTGCCTTCTAAACGCCCTGTTCAATCAACTTTTAACAATTCATGAACCAACACCTCCATCCGGTGGTGAGATTGGATCACGATGGATATTTTGCAAGACTGCTTTGGTATCACAGTTTGCCAACCATGTGCTCTTGGTTTTTTTGTTATTGAGATTTTACACAAACAACAAGCTAGTGTTTCCGGCCTTTATATTTGAAGTATCCTGGTTCGGTACGAGCTGTAGACCTATTAATAATTTTTTCTGCAGTGAAAAATTATTGTTGTTTTTGGGTTTTTTAAATAATTTCTTATTAATTATTAAAAGCTTTTTTTTTTGTTGAATTGAACAGGAACAATTTAGAGACAACCGCCATAGCTTTTCTTATAGATCCATTTCGGAAGTTGCTAACTTCACTCATCAGAGCTAACAATACTTTTACCAATTCATGAACCAACACCTCCATCCGGTGGTGAGATTCGATCATGATGGATTTTTTGCAAGACTGTTTTGGTATCACAGATTGTCAACCATGTGCTCTTGGATTTTTTTTATTGAGATTTTACACAGACAACAAGCTTGTGTTTCCGGCCTTTATATTTGAAGTATCCTGGTTCGGTACGAGCTGTAGACCTATTAATAATTTTTTCTGCAGTGAAAAATTATTGTTGTTTTTGGGTTTTTTTTTAATAATTTTTTATTAATTACACTGGATCACAAACTCCAACTTTTTTTCTGCACCAGAGACGCCATAGTGAAATTTCTATGTAAAATCACCACCTAATTCCGAAAATCAAAGTTATTTTTACTTGAATGGTACCGTTTTTGAGATATTTACGATTTACCGTTATTTCAAAAAACAAAAAAGATGGCTCCACTTAATCGTGTATATCTCGAGAACAAATTGAGCTATTCGAAAACGGTTTGAAAAATTTGAAAGCTCATAAATAATAATCAGTACATACAACACTTTTTGCTAGGTCCTGCAGATTCAAACATAGTGAACAATCATTACGGATTTTTAAAAATTTTTTTGTAAAAATATAAAAAAATTTGTACTTTGCGAGGAAGCATCTCGAAAACTTTTTGTTTTTTTGCAGATATTTTTTCCCCCCTCTAAGCTCTGTTTTATTACAAAAAAATCAAGCTATCAGTGAACAAAATCGATGAACTAATACAAAAGTTATAAGCATTCAAGTAAATATATCCATTTAATGCTTAAGTACCCTACTGGTACATATGTGTTAGTATTCGTATACCAGTTAGTTAGCAGGTAGATTTTCGAAAAGTTATTAGATACAAAAAGCTGTTAGTGTCGTTTTCTCAAACCTAGGTACATTTTAAACAAGAGCATATTTTTGAGGCAGGTAGTGTTTTCTTTGTAGAACTAGGGAACCTTTTTTAGGTAGGCTTGAATTTTTACTGGATCTAAGTATAAATAAGAGTACATGCGCCTTGTTCCTTCATAATATCTGCAAGGCTCGCCGGATACTGTTCAGTTTATAATTGCAGTTTATAACCCGTCATTTACTTAAAAATAAAAAATGAATAAAAGGGCGCGAGAGTTTGAGTGTACAAATGATCCAGATATGTTCTGTTTCATCTGCGATCAATTTATTGTTAAAAGTATGAGACGTGTGTTTCAAATCCTTTGAAAGTTACATACTATAAGTGTTTTGGAATTGAGCCTAAAAACCATGGACACCGAACACTGTGTGCACCACATGCCGAGTCGAATTGATTTCTTCGGAAACCGGAACAAGAAGGTACGTTGTAAAAATTAGGAATTTGTTCCCTTTTAATGCATAGCTGACTAATTTCTGAAACTATCTATTTAGGCGACGTGTGAATTTATTACACCAATGAAGTGGAGGGAACCAACTTGCCATTCAACGGACTGCTATATTTGTACTACAAAAGTACTTGGGGTTGGAAAGTCCAGAAAAGTAACCTATGCGAGCGTATCTACAGTGTCATTAAGGAAAATGATGACCAATAACCATTTCAAAGAACTATTGTCACCAGTGGAGGCAGCAGCGTGGGATTCTTTTGAAAAGGTCGTTACTTCTTTTTTAGGCAAACACAAAAGTCCTAACTACGAGATGATAGTGAACGACTTAATCAAAAACTATGCGGAAATGGGTAAATAAAAAAAATATTATAATAAATTATATATTACATAAATTTACATGAGAATATATAGCCATAAATCTGAAGTCATCGTCCAGTTCCGAACAAACAAGAACGGGAAACATATAAACAAAAAATTTGTTCTGAATTGAAAGATAAATCCAGCCTAAGAAAATTATATACTAATGTGTCACTTATGTATTTATCTAATTTACTTTTTTATTCTTTTTCAGGAGTAAATATGTCTTTAAAAATTCATTTCTTACACTCCCACTTAAATTTTTTCCCGCAAAATCTTGGCGACGAAAGTGACGAGAATGGCGAAAGGTTTCACCAGCAAATGAAAGTGATTGAAAGTCGGTATCAAGGATTCTGGAATGTCGCTATGATGGGCGACTACTGTTGGTTTCTCATAAGAGAAACCGATCCTAATCTAAATAAGCGTCAAAACAAGACACATAACTTTTTCAATTATAAAATAAGATCATCGAGTTAAGACAGAACCATATGTACATATGCTATTATTTGTAGGGTACTTAAGAATTAAATGGATATATTTACTTGAATGCTTATAACTTTTGTATTAGTTCATCGATTTTGTTCACTGGTAGCTTGTTTTTTTTTTGTAATAAAACAGAGTTTTGAGGGGGAAAAAAATATCTGCAAAAAAACAAAAATTTTTCGAGATGCTTCCTCGCAAAGTACAAATTTTTTTATATTTTTACAAAAAAAAATTTAAAAATCCGTAATGATTGTTCAATATGTTTGAATCTGCAGTACCAAAAAGTGTTGTATGTACTGATTATAGTAAATTTTATAAGCTTTCAAATTTTTCAAACCGTTTTCGAATAGCTCAATTTGTTCTTGAGATATACACGATTAAGTGGAGCCATCTTTTTTGTTTTTTGAAATAACGGTAAATCGTAAATATCTCAAAAACGGTACCATTCAAGTAAAAATAACCTTGATTTTCGGAATTAGGAGGTGACTTTACATAGGAATTTCACTATGTCGTCTCTGGTGCATTTTGGCTGCAAACCAGTGTTATTAAAAGTTTTTTTTTTGTTGAATTGAACAGGAAAAATTTAGAGACAACCGCCATAGCTTTTCTTGTAGATTCATTTCGGAAGTTGCTAACTTCACTCATCAGAGAAATTTTGACACGCATTGCTAACTATTGAGCCAACAATACTCTGGGTTTTTTGCCTTCTAAACGCCCTGTTCAATCAACTTTTACCAGTTCATGAATCAACACCTCCATCCGGTGGTGAGATTGGATCATGATGGATTTTTTGCAAGACTGTTTTGGTATCACAGTTTGCCAACCATGTGCTCTTGGAAAACCTATGGCGGTTGTCTCTAAATTTTTCCTGTTCAATTCAACAAAAAACAAAAACTTCTAATAATTAATAGCAATTATTAAAAACACCCAAAAACAACAATAGTTTTTCACTGCAGAAAAAATTATTAATAGGTCTACAGCTCGTACCGAACCAGCATACTTCAAATATAAAGGCCGGAAACACAAGCTTGTTGTTTGTGTAAAATCTCAATAAAATTAAAATACATAAAATAAAATAAAGCAAATTACCTAAAGTAAAATAAATTACATAAGATAAAATAAATTACATTAAATACATAAGATACATGAAATATAAACAAATACTTACAGACGTTTAAATCAAATTAATCAAACGCATAAATAAACAAATTTCAACTATAACAAACTAAAGGCCGCAAATAAAATAACATAATAATAAATAAAATAACATTAATAATGTAATAATGAAATAAGCGGAATAGAACAAAAATACGTATAACTAAATAAGCAAGCAAAGTAAAATACTAAGAAAATAAAAATAGAAATGTAATTTGAAAAGAGAAAAAGAAAGGATAGGCAAGAATAAGAGAAACAAGAAAATAAGTTATTTAACCAAATAAAAATTTTTTTTTGAAATAAATAGTGTTTAAGGTAACGTCTACAAAATGAATGTTAAATAAAACCTGGTTAAAATGGGAATGCTGATTTTCCTAATTATTTAGAAGGCATAGGATTCTTAGGTAAGGGGCCATCGGGATCAGGTGCGACGATGGCCATGGATGAGGGTGGGCCAAGAAACGGGCGTCACAACGACACCCGCGGCGCCGCCTTTTATGTTCGGCTTTGTTTGTTTTATGTATGTTTTCTTTTGATTTTTCAGGTATTGCAACCGGTCATATCCGGTTCGTTCTAAATTTCAGGTTTTTTTATTTTTCATTTACTGGCTTTTCTTTTTCCAGACGTTTGTTTAAATTTTTATTTGCATTTAGTTTTCAGTTAATTTTGAATATTTCGTTTTACCAGTTTTTGTTTTAAATTTTGATTTGAATTTTAGTTGCCGTTTGTTTGGGGTTTTTTTTTAATTTTCGAATATTTGAATGTTGTTGTAAAAGTTGTTTTGGCGCGGTTTTTGCGTTTGTTTTTTCTGTTTGTGGCGCAGAACGGTAAGGTTGGCAAGAGCCCAATGACTAGCCACAGTGCGACATTGATATCATGCCGACCGCTTTCCTTACTACTCCATTTTTGACCCGTTTCCATAAAAAACTTGATAGCCGCAAACTTGGTTCACATTTATTACGTGAAAAAGCCTGCAGATTACGATTCTAAAGACAAAAATTTAAAAAAAGCTATAGGTTTTAAGATTTCGCGAAGTTATCGTTTCTTACAAAGTGAGAAAACGCCATTTTCGTATTATTCAAAAAATCTCCAGTTCTACATATCCGATCAAAAAACTTTTATCCCCCTGTTAAAGACCTTTAATTGCCCTAACAACCTGCCATATAACAATTCGAGTGAAATTTTGCACAGCTTATTTTTACAGCACAACGCATCATATTCCGCCTGGCTAAAAAAAAAATTTTCTTAACGAACAGCTTAGTGTACACATGTTGATGGGGCGGTTTACCTTATATGCGGGAACAAATGCGGATTGTGGACAAGCGCACTTTAAATTACAATTCAGAAATACTTATTTGCAAAGGCGGGCGGTCGTGTCGATAGCAATTCTTATACAAAAAACAAGAATGTAAACAAAGGGAGTAATACAAGTGTCAAAAACAACATGTTCGACAATGTTTGCGCATGAACCCGTACAATACTCAATACATAACATTTGAAAGTATATATTTCACCATTCGAACCCAACATGATAAGTTCAACTTATGATTTAAATACAAGGTGTAAAGATATACTGTAAAAAATGGGTGCTTTATTTCCTTTTTATACCTTTCATGAACATGAAATGGTATTATAACTTTGGTCCGATGTTTGTAAGTGTGAGAAGAAGAAGAGATAGACCCACCATTAAGTATACCGAAATGATCAGGGCGACGAGCTGAGTTGATTTAGCCATGTCCGTCTGTCCGTCCGTGTGTTTGAACGCAAACTAGTCCCTCAGTTTTAGAGATATCACGATGAAATTTTGCAAGCAGGCGCCATTTTGCATAGGATTAATCATTTGGAACCAGCAAGATCGGACCGATAGAACGCATAGCTCCCATACAATCGATTGTTCCGATAAACGGGTTTTGGCCTATAACTCTTGCAATTAAAAAGCTATTAGAGCGAAATTTCGCAGGTTTAGTACATATTATATGCGTAATGTGTGTAGTGAAAATCTTCTAGATCGGATCAACATAACATATAGCTCCCATATAATCGATAGTTTCGATAAATGGGTTTTGGGCTATAAATGTTGCAAATAGAAAGCTAGAAACGTAAAATTTTGCACGTTTGGTACTTATTATATATGTGATGTGTGTAGTGAAAATCATACAGGTCGGACTTACATAACAAATAGCTCCCATATTACCGATTGCTCCGATAAATGTGGTTTGGCTATGTATTTTAAAATTAACAGTTTTGGAGAGTTTGTAAGTAATTGTAAGTAAGGATCGGACACTTAGAAAAGTTGTGCGTATTCATGAAAGGTATAAAGCCTTCGGCACAGCCGAAGACAGCCCTTTCCTTACTTGTTAAAAAGGTGTTAGCACCTTTTGCTGATGGGTTTTATTTCCTTTTTCGAAGAGAAATAAAGCCCACGGACGTTAAAAACGAATTAAAACAAGCTGATTCAAGAATTAAGTATATGGTTTTCTTTATTTCATTAAATTTTAAATGCAGAATACCGCAACCTCTAGAATTAAAAATTATTCCCTTTATGTTATCTTTATTGCCAATTCAGAAAGGTGTTCTGCACAAAAATACCATGGATCCCGCCCATAGAGTGGGAACGGTGGCATGTTGGCACCGTTCAGGGCAACCACCCGGAGTTGGCATGGCGTAACCCAGGGTTATTTATAATAAGCGCGGCCGAAGGCCGCCACCGCAGAAAGGTGTACTACGCGGAAGGAATTCGCATGGTGTTGTTCAGGGTTGTTTCAAATTAAATTTTAAATTTTGCACATAGGCGGTTTTGCACCCATAGAAGTGATATCTCAAATGAAAGGTAATTTAGTTACCTATCCAATGCAAACAAAATTTTAAAAATCAGTTCGTGTTGCTCGCATAAAATCCTATGGGCGTTATTTCTCTTTTAAAAAGGAAATAAGAGCCATGGGCTTTATTTCTTTTTGCAGATGGGCGATATTTCCATTTAAAAAGGAAATAAGGCCCATGGGCGTAATTTCCTTTAGAATGGGAACGCCCATGGGCGTTATTTCCTTGTGCGTTATATCACTGCATCACAAACATGCAAATTTAAGATTGTAATGCAAAGCTCTTAAACAAATGTGAAATAAGGTTGACATTTAATTACACGGGACCACGAATTGTCAACTTTTTCTCTTTACCAGAAACACCGTTATAAAATTCGTATGTAAAACCACCCCCTGATTTCGAAAATCGAGTTCATTTTTGATTTTATGGTACCGTTTTCGAGATATTTGAAATTTACTGTTATTCGAAAAAACCAAAAAGACGTCACTCTTTAATTACGTATATCTCACGAACGGGCAAACTATTACAAAAAGGTTTACAGAATCAAAATCACAATAAAACTTGGTATAAATGCATTATACATTGTATTTAGCTCAACCGGATAGTTTTCGTAATATTAGCTTATAATGGCTTGGTTACTCTTCTTGATCTTCCAACGCCAAGTACTTTTGTTTAACAAATATAACACTCTATTGAATGGCAAGTAGGTTCTCTCCATATCATTGGTGTATTAAATTTTATTGTTTTATTTGTTGTCCTGATTCCGACTGAATCAATTCTATTCGACACGATGTACACAAAGTGTTCGGTGTCCATGGTTTTTCAGCATTTTTGGGCTCAATGTCAAAATACTTGGAGTATAAAGTTTTTAAATGATCTGAGAACACTCGTCGTCGCCTTATGATAGTATACCGGCCACACATGAAACAGAACATATCTGGATCGTTATTACATCAAATTCTCGCGTCCTTTTAGGTTAGGTTAAAGTGGCCGCCTCTCAGCGGTGCCGAGGAAGTGCTCTACACTCTAGATTTCCTCCTCGTCCCTGCAGCTGCGACAGAAATCATTTGAAGCAACCACCATGCGCTTGGCATGTATGCCAATGCGACAGTGTCCCGTGACCACCCCGATCAACAGACCAAGGGAGGGTCGGTCAAGTTTGAGTATGGACTCGGTTCGTTTGTGGCAGATGCGGGGCCAAGTTTGCCTGGACACCTCGCATGTCGTTTCCGTAGCCCATTTAGAGTTTGCCTTCTTCTCGAATTCACGTAGTAGCCAGAGCTTAGTCGTGGCAAGAGGCGGGGAGATGCTCCCAATGTGGTTCTCCTCTGTATGCTCCGTGGCCTTCCTTGCCAGCTCGTCAGCAACACAGTTTCCAGGAATATCGCCAGGAACCCATACTACCGCTGTGGAGCATTTCGAAGACAATTCATTGAGCAATTGCCTACAGTCTTGAGCTACTTTCGAGGTAGAGTTACTACTCTGAAGAGCTTTGATCGCTGCCTGGCTATCGCTGTATATGGACACAGATGTGCGGTTCTCTGATAGAAGCCAGCGAGCAGCCTTGTCTATGGCCGTAAGTTCAGCCTGGAATACGCTGCAGTGGCTGGGTAGTCTAATGCTTAAGCATAGTGAAAGATCCTCCGAATATACGCCGCTGCCCACTTTGCCGTTGAGCTTCGAGCCGTCTGTAAATATGGAGTCTGAATGAGGGTTTAGAAAGTGCCTGTCCTTCCGTTCCTCCCTCTTAGGGATTTTGGTGGAGAACTTGGTATTTGGGTCGTGGCCTATAGGTAGGGTGTAGTCCACGGTTTTCAGATTTTGGGGTATGGTCTCCAGGATTTTTGCGCGTCCAAATCTGGTGTCGCTCCATCGTTGAACAGCGCTCAGTCTTACTGCGCTGTAGCTTGCTTGGAGTTTACCGTACAAGTCAACCGGGAGTAGGTCGAGCATGAGCTCCAAAGCTTTGGTAGGCGTGGATGGGAGTGACCCCGTGATGAGCACCGCCGCAGACCGCTGTACCCTGCCCATCCTTCCTATGATTCTGTTACGTTCTAGTGCAGGCCACCATACAACAACACCATAGAAGAGGATGGGTCTTACCACAGCGGTGTACAGCCAATGCATCACCCGGGGGTTCAGGCCCCATTTCTTCCCTAAGGCTGCTTTGGATGCGTATAGGGCAGTGATAGATTTCCGGGATCTGTCCTCAACATGCTTGTCCCAGTTGAGTTTGCTATCTAAGATAACGCCGAGGTACCTGACCTCTTGGGAGAGGTTGAGCCTAAGCCCGTTCAGACGGGGTGGTGTAAAAGCTGGTACATTGTATTTTCTTGTGAAAAGGACCATTTCCGTTTTAGAGGGATTTACGCTAAGGCCGCTTGCCATAGCCCAGTCCTCCACGAGATTCAGGGCCGATTGGAGCAGTTCACTTAGGGTCTGAAGATGCCTGCCAGTGGCCGTAAGAGCGATGTTGTCGGCGTAGGCAATGATTTGGCAACCGGTGTTTTCCAGTTCCAGAAGCAGGATGTTAACGTTTAGGTTCCACAGTAGAGGAGATAGAACTCCCCCTTGAGGGGTGCCTCGAGCTGCGTATCGCACTATTGAGGCCTCACCCAGATTAGCCTGGATAGTTCTCTTTGCCAGGAGCTGACTAACGAATCCCACAGGGGGGGGGTTCCAGTCCCGTTTCCCGAAGGGATTGGATGACGGCCTGTGGGAGTACGGTATTGAATGCTCCTTCAATGTCGAGAAAGATACCCAGCGTGTACTCCTTGAAGGCAAGCCCTTTTTCTATCTTTGAGGTGATAGCATGGAGTGCTGTTTCCACGGACTTGCCCTTAGAGTATGCGTGTTGAGCCTTCGAGAGGTCAAGAGGGCGCAGATTATCCCTAAATTTCGGAGCTCCACCAAGGTGGTCTCGTCTTGTTCCTCGGTCTGGTAACCGGACAGGAGACATTAAAAGCAGCTTTACAGGACTCTGCGATCAGGTATACCGCTTCGTCAATTTTAGACGATGAGTCGAGCTCACCGATCGAAGCCGACCCGCTTTCCAGATGGATCTGCGCTTCATCAGATCTTTGCGGTAGACCGAGTCTACTGTGAGAAGCGTGTTTACAAAGCGAATGTGATAGAATGTTCTTGAAAACATTCCAATCCGTTCTCTTCCTATTTCTGTAAGCTGCAAGAGTGGGTAGTCTCACAAGGAGACAGAAACAAATGTATTTATAATCAGAGAAGGAGTTGTCCTTTGAGACGTGCCAGTTCTCAATTTGACCCAGTGCCGGGTCAGAGATTAGCGCAATGTCAAGGACTTCCTTTCTATTTGCGGTTACGAACGTAGGTTTGCTTCCAGAATTGCTTATATACAGGTTATGTAATAAAATAAAATCAAGAAGGCACTCACCTCTAGGGTTGGTATCCGTAGAACCCCACACTGTATTGTGCGCATTGGCGTCAGCTCCTATTATTATCGGCAGCTTCCGTCGGTTTGCCTCCTTTACTGCCTTTACCAGGCAGCTGGAAGGTAATTGGGGGGCATCGTGCGTCATAAAGGCTGCAGTTAGCCAGATTTGCCTGCCTTCTACTTCAAGGCTGATGCTCACTGTGTCTGCGTCGCTGAAATTGGATAACAGAAAGTAAGAGAGGGTCTTTTTAGAAAGGATGCAAGCTCTGGTCCTACCTATAGCTGGGGTCTTAACCACCTGGTTGACATCAGAAGTTAGTCCTCATATCTTGTTGCCGACGATACAAGGTTCTTGGATTAATACGAGCTCCTCAGCTGTTTCGCTGAGGCGCAAGAGGAGGGCAGCCGAAGCTGCCTTAGAGTGATGCAAGTTAATTTGTAGAACCCGCATCATCAAAAATTTACAGGCCAGTGTCAGAGCCCTCGTCCATCGCCACCATCTCTACGCGTTCGGGAGCGGCGATGACTGTAATGTCAAGTGCCGCGTCCTCCGCATCAGAGTCCAGTAGCCGTGTCGCTCTCGGAGTCTTCGTTCACGGTATCATACCCGACCAATGAGTGCGCCTTCCCAGCATGTTCACTCAAGGTGCTTCCCGAGGGACCCTCACCGCCTGAGACGGTCTCAGCGGCGATGGAGGCATCAACCGCTCCGCTCAGGGCGTTAACGTCTGAAATACCCCCATCGATGGCTATAGTGGAGGGACCAGGCCCACTCGCGGTGTTTCCTGGTTGCTCTTCCGCTCCAGGTTCACCCCTCTTTTGGATGCGCAGGGTGATGGAGTAAAAGCAGTAGCTTATGACTCCACCACAGGCTTCGAGAGCAGGGAGAGAGTCTTCGCTAATGACTAGAGTCACATAGCGTTGCTTCTCCCTGACCTCACTAACCCTAACTACCCTCCATTCGCTGGTGGGTAGTCCTGCCTTACCATCCCGGATGATCTTCAAAATGGCCTCTGGCGTCGACGGCTCGGCTGCTGGAATCCAGGCCCATGCCCGTAGTCTGCAAGGAATCTCGTTACTATGCACGGCTACCAGGTCTGCCCCGGACCACAGCTCGCCTAACGCGGAGATCGCCTCCTTGTATAGCAATACCGAGCGCTCATCGGCGCAAGAGACCAACTTGATCCTCCGCTGATGCCAACCGGCATCACGGATGCTAGGTGCAGGGCCCGGAAACTTCTCGAGGACTTTTCCGTAGACCCCGCACAAACCAATTAACACCGACTTCCAGTTGTCTGGTGTTGTGTTCCCATCTGGGTGCCCCTTGTCCAGTACCGCGAAGGTGGGGTGTTCTTTGGCCACCTCACTGAAAGGTCTGGGTGGGTTCACCGCAGCGGTTCTCTGGGAGGGCGCCGAGGGTCTGTGCCTCTTGGAGTCACTCGCGGTGCTTTCCTGAGAACGCTGTCTCTTAGAGGCTGGTGCCCTCGTCGGCTTTCCGGCTTCTCGCTCCTGCCTAGCGGCGAGGAGGTTGGTTGCCCAAGTTAGGGAGGCCTTTTGGTCCTCCGTCAGTTCGCTGGGAGGCAAGTTACCCAGTCGCGAGACTATCTTGGCAGCAGATCTGCGGTCTCGTTGCGCCCTAACGGAGGGGGAGATTTTGCGCCCGTTCTTCGGTGCTGACCGAGCGGCACTGCTGGCTGCCATCGGGGCTGTGTGCCCTCCCGTGGAGGGATTGGGGCCAGCACTTTTGGTCTGTGGATGGAGGGGTCCCCGAATGGGCCTGGGGAGATTGGCCGTCTGCCCACTCCTCCCCGCGCTTGCCGTACCCTCAAAGGGTTTGGCTGGTGCGGTTACGCGTGATTACGGCTTTCCCTCAACTCTGCGTGACTGCTGGCCGTGGGGGCATGCCCGGACCCGTCGATGCGGTACTCGGGCGCGTAGCCCTGGCTGGGCTAGCGCTGCTTTGAACGTGGTTAACGCCTTGTCCAGTGGCGGCATTTTTTCCCGTGCAGCGATCCGAGTCGGAGTTGAGGTTTTCAATCATCTAGTTCGTTGGTCACCTACTTAGACGAGGCCTTTCGGTGACCATAAAAAAATATAAAAGGGGAAGGGAACGGTCGACTGCGGCAGCGCCCCATACCGCAGTAAGTCCGATTACTCCCGGAGGTGGACCGGTATCCGGGAGGCTCCGTAAGAATACAGTCGGAAGCCCCTGACTGCAAACCACCCAGTAGGCACGGAACGCATGACACCTTGGGTTAGGGGAGAGGGTAAGATCGACACCCTCTGGGTCTAGATCCGTAGTCTTCTGTGCAAACAGGGTCACCTTGTGAAGCATGCTCGCATGCGACGGGCTGCAGCCTTCAACATCCGCAACCACAGCAAGAGGGCTTAGCCGTGCACTACGGTCTTGGTGTGGGAGAGGCTGGGAGCCTGGAAGTCCAGGCTCTGTATTTCGCGTATCCACACCCCGCATCAGCCTAACCCCTCTCGCCTCCTTTTACTCATTTTATTTTTTTTAATAAATCACAGTTTTCAAATTTGACTTATGAACTGAAATTTCTCCGGCGAGCCTTGAATATGTTATGAAGTTTCAAGGCGCATTAACTCATATTTATACTCGGAACAAGAATAAAATTGAAACATATCAAATCTTACCTAGACAGAAAGGTTCCTTTGTATACGAAGCCGGGAAAAGAAAATACTACCTGCTTTAGATGTAGGCTTTAAAAATTTGCTGTGTCTTATAATTTTGAAAATCTACCTGCATACTTACCCTTAAGTGACGGAAATACATGTTTATAACTACCAACCACTCTTACTTTCGATGCAACAACTCTACCTACTATAAAACAATTCGAGTATTAAAAGTACTAAATATTTGATTTATTTAAAGAAAAAGTATTATCATTGCTATGGTGTTATTCGTTTATCCGAATAATATCCCATTTGCACTTTATACCTTTAATATATGTATGTACTCGTATACATACATAGAAGTTGCGCAACCTAGGTATTTTTATTTGATCGTTTATACCTTACGTAGTTTTGCATCGATTTTCTTCGATGATAGCTTATCTTTTTTCCAATTAAACAAAGCGGTAGATAAAGAAAAAATATCTGGAAAAAAAGTTGTGGTTTTGGAATGCTGCCCTCGCAAAAAGTAATTCTTTTCATATTTTTTCATAAAAAAAAAACGAAAATCTGAAATGATAAGCTAATATTACGAACACTATCTGGTTGAGCAAAAAACAATGTACAATGGATTTATACCAAATTTTATTGTGACTTTGATTCTGTAAACCTGTTTGCAATTGCTTGATCTGTTCGTGAGATATACGTAATTAAAGGGAGCCGTCTTTTTGGTTTTTTCGAATGACGGTAAATTACAAATATCTCGAAAACAGTACATAGAATAAGTCCCCTTTCATTGGTAGCAAGCAGAGTTGAGCAATCGGTCGAACGTATTCCCCATTAGCCATCTTCACTGTCACGACTCGTACGAGGCCGTCTGTTCACGGGTGCCAATGAATTACCTTAGCGAGCGTCCATTTCGTTGGGGGAGTATCCTCATTTAGTACGGCTACAACATCTCCTTCTTGGAGATTACGGGAAGAACGAAATATGGCGCGGCACTGCAGGCTAAGGAGATATTCGTCTCTCCAACGGCGCCAGAAATGCCGTCTTATTGAGGAAATTAGATGCCAGCGCTGATGGAGATTTCTCCGGACTAGACTGCGGGCGCCAATGACCCAGTAGTGTCGTTGCAGTACGACCTGCATTATCTGCGGCCAGCGTGCAAAGTAAAATTATGGATATCGTTAATAATAAGCAGTGCAAGCGGCGAGTTCTTAGGCAAGGTTGGGTGCCTGGTGTCGTGCGCGACATTTGCGTGCAATCGCCCGCCTACTCGAAGAACACATCCTGAGTCGAGAAAGGGTTGCAAGCGTACCAGGCTGCTGCGCAACGAAATTGGTCTTTTCGAGATGCAATGGGAAATTTCGTCGGAAAAGTAAAAGTTCTGTGTGTATTTTATTAATCGAATACGACTAATTCCTAGCTGCGCGGGCATTGGAAATAAACCTTAACGCGTAAGCGATGATAAGATGAAGCTTTGAGAAGGAAGAATACTTTTTGATGACAGGCCAGTAATCGTCGGAGGTCGTGACGTCCGCTTCTACCTGGTTGCGGACGACGACGTCGGTAGTGTGTTGAATCGATGAGCTTTCTTTCCATAACTGCTCTGCATCCTTCAAGAAGGCAGGACCTTTCCAACACAGCTCCTGCATAAGTAGATGGGTGGGCGATATACTCCTAGATGCGCAGTCGGCTGGATTCTACTCGGACCGTACATGATTCCAGTGATTCCAGCACTCTGGAGGCAGGACCTCTTGAATATCAGCAACACGGTTGGCAATGAATGTTGTCCATCTGCTGGGGTGAGCTTGTAGCCAGGCTAATGTTAAGGTAGAATCTGTCCAGGCATACAGCAAGGTTGCAAGGTCCGAGCGTAGATAACTGCGGCATAGGCACGTTCAGAAGCTTCGGCGAAGACATGCAGCTCTGTAAATGAGCCAGCTACCCCGCACCCGAGCCAAAGATCCACCTTCAACTCTTTAAGCTTATGAAGCTCAAACCGATTTACAAGCCAAGACTTTGCAATTGAGTCCGGTATGAGGTCGTCCCACCCAACTGAGGAGCGCCATACATCCTGGAACCACATTTTAGATTTTACTGTTGCGGGAGCGAGTAAGCCCAGGCGGTCATACAGAGTACTAGTGCCGGCAAGAAACGAACGTTTCGTTAGCTCTTTAGGTTCTTCCTTTAGGTTGACTGCAAATGTGAACTGATCCTCCTCGGTATCCCAAATTAGCCCCAGCGCATGCACGTCCTTTCCATCGACCACGTAATGTGATATGATCGACCACGCAGTGTCTGTGAGGATTCGGATATATTTTCTTTAAGCTCTTTGCAGTTCGTAGTCCACTTACGCAGTTCGAAGCCACCTTCCTTTAAAACATCCGATACATTTCTTTGTAGAGACAGCAATTGGTTTTTGAAAGATGCACCGGTAAGCAGGTCATCCATGTATAAGTCATTCAGCATTACCGAGACGGCTTTCTCGATGGCGTGGAGGAATCCTTGGCGGTTTGTTGTAGGGCCTTTACAGCTAAATGAGACGCGGCCTGTACTCCGTACGTTACACGCAGAATGCGGTAATCTTAAATGGGCTAAAAAGGACGACGACGACACACAATGCGCTACAAGTAAACGTGCTTTGACGCCACGCAGACTTGTCGATACATCTTCGCAACGTCCGCGGTCATCGCAAACTGGTGCGTGCGGAAACGCACGGAAGTATCAACACATCCGCACAAGGTCCATCCAAAAACTGTTTTTTGAGCCATAGGAGCGCCGCGAGGACCTTTGCGAAGCTCGGGACAGATGAGGCGACTCATGACATCCATTCCAATCAAAATATCTACGCGACCAGTCTTCATGAACTCCGGATCGGCCAAAACCAAGCCCCGTATGTGAGGCCATTCGGATGTATCCAACTTCTGCGATGGCAAGTCGCTCGTGATTTTGGGTAGAACTAAGGCGTTTACAGGATATGGTTCGAAAAATGCGAAGAAAGCAAAAGCGATGTCTGACCCCTACAGCGACCTCCCTGCGAAGAACTAATTCCTGTGACGACTACGGAAGACGATGTGCGGGGTAGACCCAAGGCCTGCACACACGACTCAGTAACAAAAGTGGCATGTGAACCCGAATCCTTTAACAATCGAGCTGTTTTCCAGCGCCCTGAGCAATCACGAACCCTTAATGAGGCAGTAGACAACAACACAGTGTGTGGGAGGCTGACTTCAGAGCGTAAGCAGGAAGATACACCAGCAGCAGCGGGGGTAAACGGTTGGTTGGCGGAGGAGACAGTTTGTTGATGGGTGTCAGACACAGTGTTCGGGGAATTTTGAGCCGTGTCGTCGACGTGGGTAGCAGCGGTTATAGCGTTTGGGACTGGAATGTCATGAAGAAGGGTATGATGGCGTGGGTGGCATAATCGACATGTAGAGGAACTGTTACACATATCTTGAAATGGCCTGGACTCAAACAGTTCAGGCAAAGCTTAGATTCTTTAACGAATTAACCCTTTGCCATTGGATCCAAATTTCGGAATACTTGACAAGAGTACATCTTATGGCCACAATTGCAATAGAAGCATCGCATTTGACTTTCCTCAGGAATGGCATGAAACACCTTCGTAGACTTTGCTGATTTCGATGCGGTGGACGTGCTTAGCAGTTGTTCAGCCGATGGGGCAACCAGCATTAATAGCGAACGGCATCTTATCTCTAAACACGTTGACAGCTCTTCGAAGGTGGGGGGATCTTCGCCGGTTAGTGATAACTCCCATTGCTTCCGAATCTCAAAGGCTGGCCTTTTTACCCCTTCATGGACTAACCAATCGTCCCACAACTCTACGGAGCGACCCAGTGCCTTAAGTTCCCTAACATGCTGCTGAAAACTATCCAGAACACTCTTTATATCTTCGGCGGAGTCACTCTTAGCCTTGCGGACAGCATCCATCGAAGTGAGGTGTGCTTCCACGATGACCCTTATTACCTTGTAGCGGCATTGGAGCAGGTTCCATGCCTCGCTGTAGTTTGCGTCGGAAATCTTAAACCAATGAAACAAATGAGTCGTAGAACGCGATCCACTCTGTGGAATCACCTGAAAACGTTGGTAAGTCCATTTTCGTCAACCGTATTGCTGCAAAAACTGACTCTGGTGTGGCTGCGGATGGTGGTACCGGTTGCAATCGGCATTTTTGTACGCGTTTAAAATTGGCGAAGGCTGTCGCGTACCAAGATTCACATTGTATTTGGACATTATCTTCTATATCCACGTTCTCAGTTCCACAGGAATTTTCAACGGCGTCCTGAGCCTCACTAAAACCCGTCTATTGCTGATCGAGTAGTTGCAGATAACTTGCGACAGTATCGGCGTCCATAGTAAAGTCATCTTCTATGCTCTTCGTCATATACCTCTTAATTGCCTTTTGAGCGGAGTCGCGCGATTTTACGAAAGTTGACATATTTTATTTTTTCTATTAAAAAATGGGCACTATAATGTGTTACTTGTAAAGGGCAATTTAAAGGTACGAATTACGGCAGAAAATAGAATGGACAAGAACGTGAGATGATTTGCAGCGGTCAATTGAAAGTCAACTTGTTGTTGGAATCGCCAAGTGGAGTGATGATTTAAGTATTTCTTCAGATAGGAGGCAGGCATTAGTGTCGATATAGTATATTTAGCGAATTTGGCTCGTAAGGACCAAAATGATGGGGCGGTTTACCTTATATGCGGAACAGATGCGGATTGTGGACTGTATATTCGGAACAGATACTCTCTTACCCAGGTGATTCCAAAGAATAGTAAAACGAGCGGGTTAGGATTATAGTATTTAATTCCTTCAAGCACACTTTAAATTACAATTTAGAAATACTTATTTGCAAAGGCGGGTGGTCGTGTCGATAGCAACTCTTATACAAAAAACAAGAATGTAAACAAAGGGAGTAATACAAGTGTCAAACCCAACATGCTGGACAATGCTTGCGCATTAACCCGTACAATACTCAATGCATAACATTTTGAACCCAACACATATAATTATGTGAACGTGTGTGCATGCAGGCAAATTAATGTAATTTCACTTGCTATTGTTCTGCTAACTAAACTCTTTATCTCACACACACAAATAAGTAAATAAAACAATAACAAGGCAAAACTGTCGAAAAATTGCATACGTAGACATCTTTATGTGCATAAATTTTGCATCTTAACACATAGTATGGGGAAGCTTTAATTTTTTGAAACGTATTTACCCCCTTATTCTGTGTTCTTGATAAATTGTCAATCTTGATAAAATATCAACAAAAAA
The DNA here is from genome assembly GCA_951509765.1 of Sphenella marginata. Lineage (NCBI taxonomy): Eukaryota > Metazoa > Arthropoda > Insecta > Diptera > Tephritidae > Sphenella > Sphenella marginata. The sequence continues at coordinate 51,946,627 of OX608079.1, read as the reverse complement.
ATATGAATCAAGTGTTCTGAATTCTGCTTAAAAAAATGAATTAATTTTGTTCGTTTTGGCGTAAAATTCAAAAACATGATACAATTCAAGAACACAGAATCAGGGGGCTAGTATACCTAATCATTGCGGGTTGGGGCTTAGAATATGCCCGCGGTAGGCATACCGGTCGTAAGAGGCGACCAATATGCACAAAGGTAATGATGTGCAACTCGATGGTTGATCTACGGATATGATGCCTCCCACCTCTCATTACCCATCTTCTCTTTAATTTCGGAAGGAGGGATGACATGACCTAGAAGGTTGCACTGGTCATACCAAATCGCTCCCACGACAGTCGGGCAGTACCGGAGCGTACCGGATTCACATCCGGCCAAGGACTGTTATTTCGACAACACTCCCCAAAACCTTCGGGGAGTGATTTTGTTGTTAAAACAACAACAGCAACAACAAAGGTTTTCAACGGAAGGCGATAGAAGCAAATAGCTACCTTCTACTGCCGGGTGAATTCGCAATCCCTCATGTACGTAGGTAGTGGCGCTTTAAGCAATTCTTCAGTTGTTTAAACACAATATAAAATCTACCTGCTACAAATGTCTATTTACAGCTTCAATTATTACCAATAATATTATTTTATTATTCCCACAACACTGTACGAATCCCTTTTTAATTATTAAGATAATAAGCCAAAAAATATTCAACGACCATTAACCGAATAAATAGAACTATTCGAATAGTGAAACAAATATTGCTACGGCTTGTGCAAACATTTGCACATGCAAACATACATACATACATACATTCAAAACATAAATGCACGCTCATAGGTACGAGAAAAGAAAACAGCGAATATTGTTTTCAAATCTATTAATACAAATATTATATAAACGAATAAATAATTCGAATAAATACTATTCGAATTTTTTGCAACGAATATTTTTATTCGTTTATTCGAACAGTGTTTATTCGAATATTATTCGAAAAAAATCCCACTCCTAGTTAGTAGTACTAGTTAACTGAGTGCTATGCAAATGCTAAAAGTTCAGAAAATTACTACTGGGTGTGGTACTCAATGACAGTTTGAAAGCCGCTTTTCAGTAGAAAATGCAACACTGAATAGTTTGGTAGGCACTGGCTTCGACAAAGGCAGATAGCAGATCCTCTATTGGTCGCGAAAGAATAAACAATAATGAAAAGAAAACAAACTTATTAGTACACTAACAAACCCCGCTGCAACAACAAATACACTAATAAGCACAAATTACAATATTGCACTTATTAATAAATTATGCCACACTGCACTTATTTGCGGGCAAAACAGCTTGCAGAATATCTTGCTTTATCTTTTCCAACCCAATATGATCACCAACTGATTCAGAATTTAGTATTAAAAAGACTTTTATTAGGACCTTGAATTAAGCGACCTTTTCCTTACGTATATGCTCGATATGAGGGACTCCACTCAGAACATACATTTTTATGATTTAATGACGGTCCCATCATCTTTAAAACGGTTCTGTCCAACATCATACTGGGCGGAGTTACCACTTCCGAACTAATCATGGAAACACCTCAACTACATGGGCAGGCATAATATTTCGCTGCAACCAAAATTAATAGACAACCTCAAACACATTGACATAGAACCTGACATTGGGGATATCCACCCTAAGTTCAACCACGAAATAAAAGCTGCGAACCCTATCATCAAAGGGAACCATTACCCCAAAGCGTGTTTTAACGACACAATATCCAAAAGTTATCGATTCCTTAGGATTGCCTATCAGAAATGCAAACCGGAAAACCTCTAAGCCCATCAGGAATGTAAAACGGAAATAAATAAAGCCAAAGCTGCAAGCTTCGAATCTAAAATTAAAGAGCTAAATGAAGACCCATCAACAAAAGAATCCTGGAGATTCGTTTAAGCAATGATAGGAGATTTTTTTTTATTGAGACAACCCCATCCAATGCACTATAAATCTCTTTCGAGGAACTAAAATCTGTTCTAAATAGCAAGAAGAAGAAATCCGCGGGGGGTGTAGATGGCATAAAGTATGTCATGCTTAAAGCCCTACCAGGTCCAACCCTTAACAACATCAGTAGAGCGATTCAATAACTTTAAACAATTCCGCAATAGAGATATTTAACATTATCGTATACTGCTTACTTTAATAACTGTGCGATTTACTAACTCGGATTTAACAACACTGTGTATATTTATTTGCTCAACCGAGCCTACTCTTCTAACACTACTGGTCCACCCCTGTCGAAACCGCGAGGTTTCTATGACTTCCGTTATAAGAGTTCGCTGACACTACTTTGTAAAGATACTGACTACCTAGATAGGGCAAAGTAGAGCTACAACAACAACAACTGCAACGTTGCTTAAATCCTTAGTGCAGCATTTGCCGGCGTGTAGCAGTAGCGCAGCTGATAAGTATCTCGGAGAAATTTTATGTGTACGCGTCTTTTGATACCTCTCTCGAGATTTTTGGACGTGCATTAAGAATTGACTTTCGATGGCAAGTATTACTTAACAGGATAGATACTCAAGACGTTGTATATCGAATAAAAGATAATTAAATTACCTATGCAAAGATACCAAAAATCCATTCATTGGTTTTCGAGAAATGTTCATTTTATATGAACTTTGACCCTTGATAACTCTTGTTGTTGTTCTTGTTTCCACCGAAAAAGAAGTATACGGTTGTACTCACCTTTCTAATATCTATCGATTCTCATCCTTTGGGCTTTGGAACTATACTGCATTTAGGCCAGGCCGAGGCAATTAGTGGGACAATTGTTCTTATAATAAAGAACCAAATTCACACAGATTATTACGCTCTTTGCTTGCTTCTCTTGTGTGAGCGCACTGATAAATGAAGTGCTGTTGTTTATTTCTGTTCAGTGTCTTACTATCAAGCAACAGAGCAACAGCTTATGCGGAAGTATTTCACTAATGCACAGTAAAAAATTAATTCAAAATTAATGAATGTAATTATTTTATGTTAACAAAAATGTGCGCACCCGACCTTGCTTCTTTCTTAACTAGCGACGCACTGAACACAAACAAACGACAGCATTTCAGTGGTGCGATCTCACTAACACTTCCTCAATTGCAAAATTGCCTCGGCCTGATTTAGGCCGAAAATGCAAAATGCTGGCTCAGCATGAACAGCCTATTAGTTTATCGTTGACAAATTGTGTTAAAAAATTAGTGAATCGGCCACAAAACCCAATTAAACAGTGCCTGATAGATGGCGCATCATTAACCCTTCCGCTATGTTTGGGTCAATTTGACCCAATTTTAGGAAAAACTTAACGAAACTCATAGGTTTCTTTCATAGAATCATGTTGATTCTTCTTCCACTTGTTTTCTGCTTAAATAGAAGGGCTTTGCTAACAAATTAAAACCATAATAGTTTTCAACACTACTAAAAATATCTCAAAGTGTTTTTGCTACACTTATTGTGTTACTGGGTCAATTTGACCCACCATGTGATTTAGTATACCCTAATGTATACATTTTTAGGAAACTAATATAAAGAACAGTATTAATGGAAAATTGCATACATATTTCCTATTTTTCGCATACCATCTTTATCAATTATTGAAAGCTTCATTAGTACTAACAAATCTGCGAACCCCTGTTTTATGCATGAGTGCAAAAAACACTGCCTCTTCTTTTCCACTGTCATCTGGAAACAGACTTTGCATTTAGCAGCTTAGTGTGTATAAAATGCCAGAAGATTTACCAATAAATAAAAATATTTTCTACATATATTAAATAATAAATGATTTTAAATGAATATAAAAATGAAGTTTGGTTAAAAAAATCATAAGTAGCGCTAAGTTTTCATGAGTGGGTCAAATTGACCCAAAACACTAAAAGTGTGATTTTTTTCTAACGTAGCAGAAGGGTTAAGATAGTCCCCATTCCAAAGAAGGCAAGGACTTAAGTGACCTAAACTACTTTACACCCATAGCCCTCATATCTTAATTAAGTGCATAAACCTGTGCATCAAAGACAGAATATCCAGTCACATAGAAGAACATTAAGTACTTCCCAAACATACATTTGCCTATAGAAAAAGGAAGCCTGGCAACAGTATAATAAACTACCTACTATACGAAGCTACGATACTCAAAAGCAAGGGGTTCAAGATTCTGATCTGCACAACTGATATTAGCGACGCTTATAACTGCGTTAACATCAAGTGCCTTAAAACCATACTGAAACAAGCCAATGTTCACAACCAGTATATCGATCATCAACTTCCTGGCCTACAGACGCCTACAGCTAGGTAGAGGAAATAATAACAAACGATGGCCTCCCGCAAGGGAGTTGCCTCTCCCCCTGTCTCTTCAACCTCTACACCAAAAACTTACACAATTCAGGATTCCATCACTAAACTTTTCCACTTTGCCGATGACTTTAATATATTGTCTTTCCATCACAACTTTCAGCAGGCCTCAGACAATCTACAGGCTAAACCTTACGACTTTTCTAATCTATGTCGGCAACTAAACCTCTCTTTCAATAATGACAAAACCAGCGTCATGGCTTTAAGTTATAGTCCCAACTCAGTCGTCGATATCACTTTTCAGAACGGACCCCTGGAATAGGTAAGAGCATTGAAATTCTTGAGTATAATCATCAGTGTCTCTCTAGCGGTCAATTATCACTACGAAAACATTAACACACTAAACCTCCTACCGTCATATACCGATCCCCCCGGTACTACCGTTAAGTATTCCGTCGGGAGGTAGTTTGAGCACAAGTCTCAACGTCAGATGGTCAGCGTTACTGTACTATTTCAGTTCTTCGCTGGGGATCTTTTATTAGATTTTTCGTACATCTAGCTCAGGAGTATTGATCAAAGAAAGTCGTTCTTGTCCAACCACCAAAAGTATGTAGATGTAGCTATATAGGCATGTACTTACTTACACTACATCTACTAGCTTATTTTGTCTCACTAGCTCTTCTGCGTCTAGCCGGTTGGAGTGGCCGCGTTTCCAGACCGCATCTACATATAATATTTCAATACGTTTATAACCAATCCGTTATATTCACAACATATTCAGTTACGAGGGAATGCAGTGGGGAGGCCGTGTCCCCAATTGGAAAGTCGTGTTCCCATCCAAAACGGAGATACTTACTTACGCTTAAAAAATTTTGTTTGCAGGTCAATACAGAGAGGCTGAATCTCCAAATCTGCAATCTGCGCCTTTGGTATAGGTTCGTTAAAGTAGGCGGTTGAAAGGACGTGTTTCCAACCCGCCTCTTGTTTCCCGTGTTTGTTTGCTCTTTTCTTCAGTCTTCGCTGCTGCGGCGCAGCCGTTCCAGACTTCTAAGGCACTTCATGGCATCTGCGATTATCTCGCACGCTACCGTCCATTTATGTTTACTTCGTAGCATGTGACCAACCAGCGACTTGGGAGTGTAGTCCTCATCCGCGATGCTGCGTAGTTTACTTCTAAAGCCGTACGATTTGGGGCATTCGAAAAACACGTGGTAGACATCCCCCCCCCATTGCGAGTGTCGAACACGAATAGATAATAGACTACTAAGCGGTTAGCGATCATCGAGCAATTGCGAGTGTCGACACGATCGATCAACGAGCTACTGTGAATGCTCAATCGATCAGCTTTCTACCGCATTTTTGCGGTCGTTGGCGTGTCGATTTATTTATTTATTTATTTTTATTTATTTAATTTATTTAGATAGAAATCTACGTCCGTGTGTTCTCGTTACCCAAGTTTTAATATCTGGTATACAGCGGTATGTCCAGAGCCCCTTCTTGGATATGTTCCATCTGTCCAATTTTCAATATTAAAATTGTGGCTGCTTCCTTCACCAATATGTTGATTGGGCACAATCATGAGATTACCTGTGCGGCATCGTCTGATACCGTTCTAAAGGCGCAACAAACTCAGAAGGCACACAAGCGATAGGCCGACTTTACCCCGCGTAAGTACAACTTATAGTCCATGGCGTGCTGCCATACCGGAGTCCCTTAGTGTAGTTGGCTCTTCACGACCCCTGCCAGTAGCAGACGCCGCCCTTGCTTTGGACTTCGTACATTTAGCATTATCCTCGATAACGATGATACAGTTTTCGCTGCCTTCACGTTAGCGTATTCTATGTGTGTTTTGAAAGACAGCCTTCTTTCTATCATGATTCCCAGATACTTAACCCTTGCCAGTAGCACATTGTTTCGATGTCATGGTCTCCGATTCGTACCGTGACCTGCTCCACCCTCTTCCTGCTTGATACTAGTAATGCCTCTGTTTTGTGCTCCTCAAGCTGTAGTCCATGTTGCATGGGCCATGATTGAACACTGGCTATGCTTACATTAGTTTTGTCACATATAAATGTTTGGCAGTAACAATCAATGCGATATCATCCGCGAATCCGATAATCTTAACTCCATTAGGTACTTTAAGTCGCAGCACTCCGTCGAACATAATGTTCCATAGTAATGGGCCGAGCACGGACCCTTGAGGAACCCCGCCTGTTACATGGAGCTTTTCAGTGCCATCTGCCCTTTCGTATTCCAGCAGACGTCCGTCAAAATAGTTTCGGATTATCCGCTTAAGGTAAAAGGATATACCTACCCTGTCTAGGGTATCCAGGATTTTCGCCCAGTTAGCGCAATTGAATGCATTCTTTACGTCTAAGGGGACTATAAGGCAGTATTCCTTAGAACCCTCGAGCCAGCGTGTGCCGCTTATTGCATCTTGAGCGGTATCTTTAACCACGTTCACGGCGTTTATAGTGGGTCTGCCTCTTCTGAACCCAAACTGGTTGTCAGATATGCCACATACCTCTTCTATTTCCTTTTCCAGCCGATTGTAGATTACTCGCTCTAGAATTTTGCCTGTCTAGTCGAGCAGGCACTTGGGCCTGTAGGTGGATGGTTCCGCGAGGTTTTTTCCGGACTTCCTACAGTGAATAAATTCGCGAATAGAGACGTCTTATAGTTAACCGCCACCTTCAGTGCTTTGTTGGGCACGCAGTCTGGACCAAGAGACTTGTTGTCATCTAGTCTCTTAACCGCTAGGAGCACTTCCTTCACTGTAACTTCATTAAATGCATGTAATGGAGTGTTTGTCGTAGGGGAAACTAGTTTTCTTTGCGTGGGAAAGAGAGTATCGACCACGTTTTTGAGGAATGCCAACGCTACGTCGACATTAAGCTCCCTTATAGTTTGCGACAATAGGTCTTGCGCAGCTTCGCAGTGACTGAGATTGAGTTAGACCAATCTCATAACGGTCTGAGTTTCTGGACCGCCTCTCTGTATACCGGGCAGTTGTTTCCCACGGTAGGATGATCGGTGAGATTGGCTCCCCTTTCAGTGCACAGAATGCACTTTGGCGAGTTCGTGCACGTTTTGGCGATGTGTCCCTAGCCTCCGCATTTAAAGCATTTCCGCTTTGCATCCTTTTCGCTGGTGCAGTCCTCCAGATATGTCTGAAGTCCATACACCTGTAGCAGCGTTTTGGCTCAATCTTCGACCGAATACGGCATACAACCCAGCCTATCCTGACTCTGCTACTTTCTAGTAGCTTTCTGGCCGCTTCTCCAGTGATCGAAATTGTGGCCGTCCGTGTTCCGCCGTAAGCTTTCCGAATGGATCGGATGTTGGACGGTAGCATTTCAAGACCTGAAAACTGCAAGTTCAGTGCCTGGCAGACTTCCGCTGCCATGGTCACCTCATCCACATCACGGATCTCTACCGTCAGGGACTTGGCTTCGGCTTTACCAGACAAAGCCTGGCCTACTTCCGCTTGCAGTTTAGCGGTGTTGCTCTCTGCCTGCTTGGTGAGCTGAAAAAGCCACTCTCCTTTCGCAGTCTTACGGATCTTGCGAACCATGATACTCATCTCTTTAAACGTCTCCTCGGTTTTTAAAGCCTTTATACTATCCCGTTGATTTAATGACAATGGCATCGGGTTGGGCAGCTTTGCGCTTCGGGCGTTTTTTCTGGACCGTTTGCCATGCTGCTCCATGCCCTAGCTGCTACTACGTCAGAGTACTTAGATGCTAGTTTTTGGGCATCCTTTTGCTTCTTTGGCTCTTTTTGTGGAGAAGGAGTTCCACTAGGAGCGCGTTCACGAACCCGTTTAGCGCGTTGTTCTATGGCTACTGGCTCAGTGACGGTGACATCTGGACTGCTTGGAGTCGACTCCCCTTTTCTCTCCTATGAAACTTTCAGCTACCTCATCATAAGACACAGAGATCGCCTTTATTAGGTCTTTAAGGTTCTGTTTAATGGAACTTTTTCCACTTCCAATTATCTCCTTAAGCTCTCCGATGACCCTTCCTAGCGATTGAAACGCCTGGTCGTCTTCTTCTCTGCCCTCGAGCGTCAGCGCAGACTCCATCCGCGCTGTCATGGGCCTGCCCGAGATTGGAGGAGCTGAACGAGGAGACGACTGCTCTAGCCTCGGTTGCCTAGGTCCCGTTCATTCTCCCCGCTGCCCCCGTCATGACATCAAAGTCGTGCTTGGTGACTTTAACGCCAGGGTGGGCAAAGAGGGTGTATTTGGACCCACAGTCGGGAAGTTCAGCCTGCACGACCAGACTTCGCCAAATGGGTACAGGCTGATCGACTTCGCCGGTGCCCGAAACATGGTATTGCCAGCACCAGGTTTATGCACAAGAAGATCCATCAGGCTACATGGCGGTGCTGGCACCCCTTCCATTTCGGTGACGGCCGCAGTGTCCGCTACTACCTTGGCGAGTACCGCAACGACCCCTTTCTGGTAGTAGACATTCTAAAATTGTTATTTATATTATGTTATTTTGTAGTGTTTTAATTATTATTGGTTAAATATTTTTTTAATACTCTTTTGTTTGTTTCATTTTAGTTTTGTTTATTTATTTTTTCTTTTTTTAATTTATTCCTACCCCTAATGGCCGAAAGACAAAGGGTTGTGTCTTTCCTATTATTATTGCTTTCAGTATTATCTATTATCATTATTTGGTTATATTTTTTAATTTTTTTTTTAATTTATTCCCACCCCTAGGGGCCGAAAGACAAAGGGTTGCGTCGTTGCTACCTTGGCAGTTGCCTCGCTGATCCGGCCCCACCTTTTGGTGACAAGATCAGCTGTATTTGACACTTTGTAAAATGTTTAGTTTATATTTACCATCTCGCTTGTGCAATCGTACCAATATGCGAAAGCGGAAACAATAGAAACATTTTTATAAAAATTTGTATTTTATAGAAATTTGCTAAAATATTCGCAAACACAGCTTTTCAGGGCTTGCAAAAACACTACGAAACAGGAAAACATACGTGGCAATAGTTCTTTTTTTATGATTTGCGCTCTTGTGTTTTTTTTTAACTTTAGCTTCCTTACACTTCACTTCACAATATTTATATATGTCGAACTTTTGGGTAGGTATCATTTGTAGTCGTAAGAGAAGGCCCAAAATGTCACCCATACGCCACGGCCCCCTACCCAAAAGTTCGACCCAAATTGGGGCACATCATAATTCATTTTAGAGGTATGGTTCCTTCGGCAAAGTTTCTTATTTTGATCCCTAGAATATGATTTTTACAGAGCAATGGACGATTTTTTTTCCCCCGCACAAATCGATCCGGCCTAATGTGTATGAATATTTGTTGTGACGTCTCCAGAGCCACAGGATCGGGGTCCTCACAAGTCAACCAACAAAAAAATACAGACCTACCAGAACAGCCTAGCCCACGCAACCCCCGTGCCGCTCATATATGCAGAAGACAAAGAACTTGTAAACAATGCCAGAAAACCACATTCAGGTTAAATCAACTTGCATCCCGGCGTACAACGAATTTAAGCAAAGTTTTGACAGGTTAGACATGGTAGATAGCCCGGTACTCGAATCCAGTCTAAGAGTAATAACATCTAAACTAGCAGACAAAAAGGTAAATCTATCTTCCGGTACAATAAAATTAATATGTCCCAGTATTCAAAACCAATGCACAACCTTCAACTACAAAATGTCAAATTATATGTCTTGTTGCTTGCTAATTCCTGTTAACAGAAATTTGTGCAGCAAGAATTTGCAACTTCTCCTCCAAATGAAAGGTCAAAATCGCGCTCCCTCGTTGCAAATTTGACTGAGCTTTTGGCTCACCGAACGCAGCTCAGTAAAAATTATTACGAATTCGTCCAAAATTTTCCTCACCGAACACAGCTAATATTATATCCATATTATTAGTATTGAAAAAATATCGCATGAGTACTTAAGCCATTGCTTCCTCGAAAAGCGGCGCCGTTTTTTACGGCCGCCAGAGAACGTTAGCTATTGTAAGCGCAATGAGCGGCACCGCTTTTTTGTAAACTTACATGAACGTATTTCCCACATTCTGGTGATTTGATATATTGATATATTTGGAGGTCTTTTGTTTGTTTTTGTAAATTTACATCTGGCCAATTTGTTCACAAAGTCGTAAAATTGTCTAGAACTCGCTTTAGTTAAATCTTAGTTTAAAATACGACACCACTTATAACCCAGCTTAAATTTTGCGGTTTGTTCAAAAAAAATAATTATATTTACTACTCGTTGTAATTGTACTTTTACTACATAGATTTAAGCCGCTTACATGTGCTGAATTATCAGTTTGCGACTCATTTTTCAAAAATAAATTTATTTTCCATAATGAATACCTTTCGGCGATAAGATTTAGTCGAAACCAACGGAGGATGCAGGGACAAGGAAATTCACCAGGGAAGCGCACAAACCCAAAAATAGGGAAGTGCCCATTGCAAAATATGAATATTTTATAAATCTCTGTGTAAAAAGCCTAAATCACAAATTTTTCCGATTTAAAAAATTGGGGACTAAAACTTTACTATGTCGTAGTCGGCGTCGTAAAAAATTTAAGTCTCTCTCAACAAACCCAATTTTAGCCTAAATCGAGAATCAGCAGCTTAAAAACGTGTCGTATATTTAAATCTTTCTCAACAAATTGGGCTATTGTGTAAATAATTTTTTTTTTAAACATTGAAATGTCTTAATTGTTGCCTTTGTAAAAATATTTTAAGTATTTTATAACTATTGTCACAGAAGAACTAGTTTTCACCGTCATGACGGCCGTAATATATCAGCTTGCCGCTACTCTACCAGAAACGCTGATTTTCTTAATTAACACACTTACACTCAAAATTTCAGTGCTGACCAAAATAGTGACAATTAGGAGTCGCTATTATCAGCGTGACACGGATATATTATGGCTATAGGAATTTTATGTGACCGTCTAGCATTCTAAGCGAAAACCTTTCTAACAAAAAAAATATTTTCTAGGAGTGTTGGAACAAGGTTCCCTGAACCTCGAGGAGGATATGCCGGCAACCATTTTCAAAGCCACCACCCCAACATACAACAAATATAACTCACATTGAGTACTTTACTTTTCAATTTTTATATTATTTATTTATTGTTAATTTTTTTAGTTAAATCATAGAAGAAAACAAATGTTCAAGAAATTGTAAGATGTAAAAAAATAAACTTTTCTCTATTCAAAAAAGCATTGGTACTTTTTCACATTTGTCAGTAGTGACATTATTATGGTCAGCACTGGTGTAAGCAGTATTGTATCATTTACGGCAGTAAATGACAGTCCTCTAGACAGCGGTGATTCCATAAAGCACGTGGGAGGCGATTTCACTGTGTTAGAGTGAAATATAAGCTCATACGTAGACATGTGTTAACATCAGCTTTGCGCAAGCCCCTTGTGTCCGTGATGTAAAGATTGTATAAAATCAAACCAAACAGTTGTATACATACATATATTTACATACAAAATATGACAACGACGGAAATGTGGTTCGATAGTTAATCAGACTAAGAGGAGAGTTACTGGAACTAGCCAGAAGTAGAAAACGTTTGAGTGATGCCTCCAATCCTTTGGAAACGAATACAGCTGCATATGTATATCTTTAAAAAAGTTAATCAGTTTGTAAAAATAATAAATTTTTTTTATAGATTTACAAATAATTTTAGATTGCCCAATTAATGTTCCATTATTGAAACCAACGTTTCCAGGTTTTGCTTTGTACTTACGACCTTTGACCTATATAGAATAAATGCAAATATGAATTTAGTAATTATTGAGCTCAAGGCCAGATTATAAATAAAAAACAATTGTTTTCGTTGTTACAATTTATTTATGTATCGATACTTCGACCGCAGTCTGAAGTCATCATCAGGACTACAAAAAACAATACAAAAAAAAAAAAAAAAAAAATTCTTACAGTAAATTCTTATAAGGAATCTTATACACAACATCCGAATTTTCCAGCTTGGGTATCGGGTCTTTTAGTCTGCTGAACACTTTTCGAAGTGAATTCTTGTATGTAAAGGCTAGATTCACATTCTCTTTGTCATACATTTTTGAATGTCTGATCCTCTCAGACAGCCACGGAACATAGGTCACCGAATTGTAAATTTTGGTATTTTCATCTTTCTCATTAGTGCCGTTGCCAAGGCGGGAGTAATAATTGTAGATTAATTTAGTAGGAAAGTCATTGTCCTCTAACGTATGTTTTATAATTTTAATATTTTTGTTGTGATAAACTGTATCGCTGATGGAGAGAACCTGTCTCACAAAAGTACTGGCAGTGTTCACAATTATTTTCCTTTCATGTTTTGAGTTAAAGTTGATCAGTCTACCAGAAGCAGTCGGTTTTTTGTACCAGTCTATCCATAATTTATTGTTTCTTCTTACAACAAGTGTGTCCAAAAAGGTATTATCCCGTCTTTCTCTATCTCAATTGTGAACTTTATCGAGCTGTGATATCCATTTAACAAGTTTAGCAAAATGTCCATGTCTTCTGTTTTTACTATGGCGAATAAATCATCCACGTACTTCGGTAATAATAGTGGTTTGTTTACCGACTCCATCTCGGACTGTGTTAGAAGGCCCTCCATCACAATATCCGCTATGACTGGTGAGGCAGGAGATCCCATGGGCATTCCTGATCTTTGCTCATATATTTTGTCCCTGTTATTGAAGTAGCGATTTTCTTTGATACAGAACTTGATTATCGTCAGAAAAGTTCTTTTGTTATGGATGCCTTCTCTTTTATTTCGTCACATCTTGACCCTATAATGTCTAGCGCTAAATCTACAGGGATGCTTGGAAACAATGAAACAACATCAAACGACACTAGACTCTCGTCATCGTAGACATATGTACCATGTATCTTTTCCTTAAAATTAATCGCATCTTTAGTATTGTATTTAGATGAGAGGGTTAGGTTTTTAAATATTTGTACAACAAATTTACATAGATTTTAGGACGGCGAATTGACGGACAAACATATAGGTCTGAGTGGTATTCCAGTTTTATGGATCTTAGGCAGGCCATAAATACGGGGATGTTTTACATTTAAGATGAAACTTTTCTTTCAAATCAATTTATTTGTTATTATATAATTTGTCTACTAATTCGTTGTTTTTGTTTCGGAGTTGATTGGTGGGATCCCGTTTCAGCACTTTATATAAGGAAATGTCATTCACTATTGTCTGCATCTTTGTATCATATTCAGTTTTGTCCATTAATCCTGTAACATTACCCTTGTCCGCATTAAGAACCAGAAGTTGTTCGTTATTTTGTAAAAATTGTTTTGTAGAGCGCAGAGTGTCTAATGTAAATTTATCTCTAGCCGATATTTTCTTCTTATTCATATGGTTCTGGAAAGTCATTAACCTGCGAGTTTAGTGCGTATTTGAGGCCAAGGGAAAGCAGCCACAGGATGTTTGTGGCTATTTGTAGATCTGTCGTGTTACAAATGTATTCAGGTATCACCCTAATGTTCAATTTGTGTTGTTGTTTCTCCCTTAATTGTTCGTACTTGGTCAACAGATCTTCATTCTCAAAAAATATCATGGCGTAATGTGTTGTAAGAGATTGTGTAATTTGTGTTTTTAAATTATTTACCTCTTTTCCTTTTCGTCGGAGAAATTCATGTTTTATGGTGATTAGAATATTTAAGAGTTTGAACCCGATCCTGTCGATGTATGTACTCACGATGTTTGCTAGTTTTGTTGGAAGTTTATTGCTATTGATATTGTTGTTGATGGTGTAAAGTATGTTTTTGGTTGCATTGGCTATAAAACTTGGTGTAACTCCATTTCTCCTACATCTCTCCAAGAATATTGTTGACTCCGAAAATCTCGCGACCTGATGTGTAGTGCGTTGGTATTGTTTAATGCTTCTCTTAGTTTTATTATTATAACTATTGTTGATGGTTTTGTAAACTTTTGTGGCGCAGCTTACTTCTCGGTGTGCTCTCCGTTTGATCATAATTGATTCTACCAACAATAGTTTATAATCTAAATAAAAAACAAATATTTTCGTTGTTACAATTTTTTTATATATCGATATTTCGACCTCAGTCTGAAGTCATCATCAGGACTGCAAAAAAACAGTACAAAAATATTTGCATTACATTTCTTAGCAATTGTATAAAAATTCGATACAGGATCGACAGCAAAATTATATTCGATCAAATAATAGATGCACAATGAACCTTTCGACAGCGATGAGCTACTCATCATAGTATATTTCTACTAGTAGCGCAACTAACAGCTGACTTACTCCGAATCACAACACACACACAAACTACACAGGGTATGTTGTATGCAATAATAAAGCAATCGCAACTTATCAGTTGCAATAAAGTGTAAATTTCATTTTAAATAAAAGTTTCTAGTTGCAGTTTTTACTGTGAAACATTTCTGAACGCTATTTCCTTCATTCCACTTAGTCGGTGTACCATTATCCACTGCCTTACACTTCGATTCGTAAAAAAAGATGCCAAACTAATAGAGGTAAACAATGCTACTCATAATACGAATTTGAAATTTCGATTCGCTGGCTATCGAACATCGAACATCGAAAAATGCTCATAATAAGGGCCAATAACGCAAACGCATGTCAGACCGAGAGCATTGTAAACGCCGAAGATACCTTTTTCCTTTTCTTGAGGCGAATCGCTGCTTTAAATACTGTTTAGAATTATTATTTGGAATGCTTTACCAAACGTCATCAAACACATGAAACGTTACGTCCCGCCAACTAAGGGAAATTAAATATTGACTGTATGGCAGCACTACCGCACACATATATGTATTTTCTCTCAATTTTCTGTCATATCATTTTTGCAATTATAATTTTAAAGAGTTCATCATTCTAAATAAACGGTTCAATCTGTTCAGTTATCTTATACTAATTCCGTGGTCCAGTTATTTATAACATTTTGGTGCCTCCTGTGAGGACAAGTATTTTTTTTGTATTAAGTACAAAATGGCAGAATTGATATTACGTTCATCGCCGTCAAATCAATAAGGCGCATACATGCGCGCGTAAATAGAGACACAGTCAACGATTTGGATGTATTTCAGCTGGAACAGGAGCTGAAAATGCTCAATTCACATTTTTCGCGATTTACGGAGAATCACGACCACCTAATTGGATTAGCTGAAGCCGCGGAAGTTGCCACACATGAAGCACATTCCATCATTCGATGGTGACATGTGCAAGTGGTTGGCGTTCAAAGATGCATTCGAAACATTAGTGCATCGGCCTTCTTTTCCAGAAGCATTTAAATTGGGTAAACTACGGCAAGCAGTTAGTGCCAGCGCAGTGCCACTTATTGAAGGAATCTACTCAGGCGGCTACGAGGAGGTTTGGAAGGCTCTTAAGGAGCGCTACGACAACAAAAAGCAACTTGCGGACGCTTCGTGCGCTACGCGTAATGGAAATCTCTGTTCAACATTGGGATGCTTTGGCGGTGCCGATTGTGGTATCGAAATTACCAGCGCAAACGAAACGAGATTGGTGCATGAAGTGTTCGACGCATGAAATACCAACTCTAGATGATTTGCTGAAATTTTTGGAGAGACGCGCTCATAGCATTTTCCCAGAACAATCCAGTGGGCAATCTGCGCGACAACAACGACAAGTGAAATCTCGCATGGCATCGGCTGAGGTTGGACAATGTGCACATTGCCAAGGTGCTCATCGAATCACAAGGTGCCCAGGTATCACAGCAATGGAGATAGATGCGCTCTTCGAAGCGGTCAAATCTTTAAGGCTATGCTACAATTGGCTACGTAGTGATCATTCTTCATGTCACTGCGCCTCTGGTGGGTATAGAAGCTGTGGCCGTAAACATAACACGCTTTTATGTCGTGACAAACCCAACAAAGTGGCTTGCCTGCAGTGCCAGACGAGGCTGGTGATCAAGCGAAGCCAAAATCAACATCATGACTAACCGCGTTGCGCAATCCCAAGCAATCACTCTTTTGGCAACAGAAAAAGCTTGATTCAACGCGTGGCTCATATTTTACGTGATCCGGGATCGCAGGTAAGCTTCATAACGGATCGCTTGGCAAACTCTTTGCAGCTACATCGTCGTAAATGTAATGTAAATGTGGAAGGCGTCGGGGCTACCGTAAACACCCGAGCAAATGGCAGCGCAACGCTCACACTTAAGTCGACAACAAATGATTTCAGTATACAACTTGAAGCGCTGGTGGTACCGTCCATCACGTCTGAGATTCCCGAAGTGAAGGTTAACGTAAGCCAGTGGTCACCTTTGAAAGGACTCGATCTGGCTGATATTTGGTTTGGTACGCCAGGAGCAATCGACGTGCAGATGGGTGGCTTGCACACACACACACAACTTTTATTTCATTTAGGTTTTAAGTTTGGTGTAAAAGATCACGACCGGCGCGTTTTGCTGCAAGAACGGAATTGAATTCCCGTTCTTTTGCAAAGACGCCTTCAAGCCGTTTTCGCTTACTGCCGTCAGCGACATCTTCGGGTATTACTCACGTGCAGAGTTGCATAGAACATTCTATACTATTCTATAGAATATTCTATTACAATTGCATGTTTGTTTAAGGCCCGATTATGTTCGGTTACACCATCCTTACTTAGAAAAAGAAGAATATGACAAAGTGATCAGATTTGTCAGATTCTTCTTGCTCTATGCAAAAATTGTTTTGGGTGAACGATTGTTTTAGAATTAGGGCATTCCTCCCTTTTTTTGAATCGTTCACTCAGAGCATTTTTTGAAATTTACAATATGGTTTCTTAATCTATTTATGTATATGTAACGATATTTACATCTAGATATTGAATTTTATTTAGTTAATTTGTAGTTAGCATGTAAGTTTACTAGTTAAAGTATATAATAGTAGTAATTATAAAAATATGTTTTTAAGTTCAGGTAAGTAAGTTTTTAATTTATTTAGTACAAATTAGTGATTAGTGTAGAATGTAAAAATTGCATACCTTATTTATTCTATTTTTGTGAACAGTTTTTGGTTTCTTGAGTATTTCATCGATAACTGTTACATTACAACCGCCAATATTGGTTACAGTATATGGTCCTTGATATATGTTTTCATGCTTCTTTCTAGGTTCTTTACTTATTATAACTTTATCTCCTATTTTAATAGTTAATGGTCTTGCCGACTTATCGTAAATGTTTTTATTTTTGATTTTATGTGTATTTATAAGATTTTTGACTATTTTTGCATCCTATATTTTACTTCTTTTGCATAACTTTCCACGTTGTATACTGGATCAATATATTCTTTTTTCAATTCGTTTGGTAGTGTAGCTTTTCTACCGTATACTAATTCAAAAGGTGTAAAGTAATTATCAAAAACAGTACTTGTGGTGGTGTTATGCAAAAATGTAAAGTATTTTAAGTATATATCCCACTCAGGGTAGGTATCATTAAGGTAAGCTCTTAAATATTCATTAAAAACGCGATGGTTTCTTTCAACCGTTCCAACAGTTTCAAAAATAGCTGTTGCAACTGTTTTTGCAGATTTATCAGGAATAGCTACTGTGACTACATATTTACTTAAATCGCACAAAATGGTAACTGCGAACCTGTCATGCCTTTCCAATGATATTTTGTACGTATTTTTGCATATAATTTTTTGTTTCCGCAATGTCCGCCTGATATTGGGTCATTATGATATATTGTCATTAATTTCTGTTTCTTGTCGTTCTCTGTTACCGTTTCTACCGGGTCTGTTAATAATGATTGCAATGTTTTTAAAATTTTGTTACCTCTTTCTTTTAAATTAATGATTGAAAAATATTTGAAAAATATGTAATTTTTTGGCCATTCTAATTGCTTAATATTGTGAATGTCAGCTGCTTTTTCAAGCTTCAAAAGTAACTCGTCTAAATTTGTTATTTCGTTAGCATTCACAAAATCAAGTAATTTAATTCTTTTGTGTTTTAAATGTGCACATACTAGTAAATTTGAAATTGTATTATATTCGTTGCATTGTATTTGTGTTTTTACACGAGTTTTTTTTTTCGAAAAATCATATGAAAATGTATCATAAACTTGTAAAGGTTGTATTTCAATAGCTTCGTCTGTAGTGGTTTTGTCGTCTTTTTGTAGTTCTAACTGTTTCGTTTTTGACCTTGTTGTCACTGCTAAAATATGTTTTGTTGAGTTTCCCTGCTAGACTGAGCTGACGAAAACACACATACTCTAACAAAAGTTTTGACATCACTAACACACTCGCCAATATTTTTCTTCTGTTACTCTTTCTCTTGACAGTTCGCACAAGAAGAACAAGAGTAACGCGCATAAAATAAAATACCGCGAAATTTGTGAACACCAGGCGTGGAATTTATTTCTCAATAAGAATAAAACACAAATATTTATTTATTTCAAACTTATTCACTGTTTCGTGTATACTCGTATTAAAGTGCTAAAATGAATAAGAGGCATTTAAAGAACTGCCTTAGTAGTGAAAAAAGGCGATATGTAGCCAATGTTAAAAAATTTAAAGAATTGATTGATTCTGAGAATTCGGAATCTGTGCAAATGGTTGGACAAGCCAATGAAAAAGTGGTTGCAGTTGTGGAAAGTGGAAGTGATAGTGGTTGTTCATTAGGTCAGGATGAGTTAGGGCAAGGTGCATGCAGCTCCAGGGTTGCAAATAATTCTGTTTGCCCCTATGCTCAAACACCCTTCTTAAAACGCGTAGAAGTAAAGTAGATCTTCAGACCTTCCAAACGGTGAATTTCTGACTCTTTCGATTTTCTAGTGCAAGAATCCGAAATTTTAATAGATGTAGGTATCGACGGCCTGCAGCTTTTTAATAGTTCTAACAGGCCTATCCTTTGAGCGCTTGTATGTTTTCCGAATGTCAGTCCGTTTTTAATAGGGTGTTACAGTGGCTTCAAAAAACCTGATGATGTTAACGTATTTCTTCAAGATTTTGCTTCACAAGCCAAAATACTTAGCGAAAATGGTATTCGGGTTGGTCCCAATGAAGTTCTTGTAAATTTTAATATCCGTGCGTTCATATGTGATTCTCCAGCTAGGGCATTTGTTACTGGAGTCATGTGTCTGGAAGGTACATATGCAGAGAGACGGATGGGGTTCTCGAAAGAAATCGGCATACTAAGATCGAATGCAACATTCGAAATGAGGATTCATGCCTCACATCATCTTCCCCAATTTAGAGGCCAGAAAAGTGTACTAGAGCTTGCGGGTTTCGGCATGGTTTCCCAGTTTCCTCTAGACTGCATGCACCTTGTAGACTTAGGAGTTGTAAAAAAATTATTAAATCTAATTTTAAAGGAGCAAATGTCACTATGCTTGACCAAAAGATTAATTTGATCAAAAATTGGTTTCCATCCGAATTCTGTCGCATTTCACGAAACCTGAGTGAAGTGGCTCACTGGAAAGCAACAGAATTTAGGCAGTTTTTATTATATACGGGAATATTTATTTTGAAAGATTGTGTCAATGACGAGCCGTACTTTCTGTTTTTGCTTTTGCATAGTGGCATTCGACTACTTTCTAATCAAAGATCTTGCTATACAGAGGCAGATGTGGCCCAACAAATTTTAAACCATTTCGTTTTTCATTTTAGTAGGATATTCGGGGATGAATTCGTTAGTTTTAATATTCACGGTTTACTTCATTTGTCCGAATGTGTTAAGTATATTGGTCCCTTGGATTCGTTTTCTGCTTATAGGTTTGAAAACTATATGCAGTTTATCAAAAAAATTACTAATAAACCAAATGATGTACTTCAGCAACTATTTCTAAGGCTTGATGAAAGGCGGGGTGTCAATCTACTTCAGAACTCCAAGATGGGATCTTTTGACATTGAGGAAAAATCAGGCCCGTGCGCACGGGGGGGGTTTTGGGGGTTAAACCCCCCCCCATGGCCAAATCTAAGTTGCAATGATTTTGCAAATGTTTTCAAAATACAGTTTATAAATCTTTTATTGAATCTTGACTAATAATTTTTGACAAAATTAGTTAAAATAATTTTACGGAAGAAGAAATTGGTGAAAGTTGCAAAGAATAAGGTTGGCCAATACATAACGTTCCTATCGACGAAAAAGGGCGGAAAGCTGTTTGTCGACGAAGTTTGAAGAAAGACGCATTATAAATATCTTGAGAAAGAAAGGCGCTTTAAAATATTTTTTAGGAAAGAAAGACGCGCTTCGATAACTAGCTGCAATATAAGTTATTCAAAAAACGTAATACTAAATAAAAATACATACGTATAATGGGTACTTGGGCTGGCCCAATTTTTTTCAATCCAGCACCAAATCCCTTGTGAAGTTTACTGTAGATGTATACACTGCGCCTTTCTTCCTCGAAATATTTTTTAATGCGCCTTTCTTCGTCAAAATATTTTTTAATGCCCCTTTTTTCGTCAAAATATTTTTTAATGCGTCCTTATTTCCCGCAATATTTTTAATGCGCCTTTTTTCGTTGACAATTTGTTGAATGCGCCTTCTTCGTCGGTAGCGACGATAAGTCCGGCACTTTGAATTGCACTTGGAGCTTTCCGAGCATGGGCATTTTTTTTTTTAATTTTACTGATGAAAACAGTGAGCAGTTTCAATTAACAGAGCGAATGAACTGCAAGGCTCAATTATATGAAAGATTTCGAGTGTTTTCTGACCCTTTTTGTTGTAGGCGTAAAGAGAATTGTGAGAAAATGAACGTTGGAGAGCAGATGAGCGACACAGTTCAAATATTTGAATGTTTTCAAACATTTTCTGAGGTTTTTTTTTTATTTCACCTAACAGAAGGTAAAGATCGCATGTTTCATGGACGTTTATCAATAGTCTGGTTTTGGTTTGTTAATCGTCGAGATCTAAAACTGCTCAGCTACAGAGAAAACCTCATCAGCTAAGTAAGGTAGATAAAAAATAGATGACACAATTAATAAATAATTAGTTTACAGCGAATAGTTATTGTAAAGAATAAAGATAAGAATCAAAGGATATGAAAGCAAATTGTTGATATGTATTTAGGATAGAAAGAATTGACTTTTTTATGCTGCATAGTGAGTCTGAAATATCAAACGTACCAGAATGAGAATTATAATCTTGACACAAACAACGAAAAGGCTCATTTAATTCAAAATTAGTTCGGCACTGTTTCAAGATAAGTGGCTTAAAATGTCTTGATGGACGAGAAGGTACATTGAAGTTCACTTCGCTCAAAAGAAACGGGCTTACGATTGAACCATTTAGTAATTTAATCATGAAGACAATTCCAAGCATTTCCCTCCGACTAGAAAGGCTGTGAAGATTAATTAGTTTTAAGCGACTCGTATACGATGGCAAATTATACAAGGGATCCCAGTGAAGATCTCTTAAGGCAAATATTAAAAATTGTTTTTGAACTGATTCTAAGCGATCCACGAGGACCTGGTAACGTGGGTTCCAAATTATACAACCGTCTAATGTAGCAAAGAGTTTTAGTTACATAAATTCTTTAGACCATCGTTTAACAAATGCTAGAAAGCCTCTAGCTTTATTGACTGTTAAGTTAATGTGGCAGTTAAAACCGAGTTTTTAGTCCATAGTAACCCCAAGGTCAACAAAATCATACATTTGCTCAAGACTATAACTATTAATTGTATAGGAAGCTGGCTGTGATATTCCTCTCGAAAAAACCATGTACTTACATTTCTTTCGATTAAGCGGCATATAATTTAAATCGCACCAAGTAACTAGTGTATTTAGATCTGATTGAAGCTTCTTCGAATGACAAAGCTTTACATCGTCGGCATACATTAAAATTTTCGAAAATTATATTACTGTAGAAATATCATTTATAAACAACAAGAACAGAATCGGGCCAAGATGGCTTCCTTGAGGAACTCCTGAGGAGACATAAATAACATCGGATTCACAATTTTTAAACACTACTTTTTGTGCTCTGTCGCTAAGGCAAGAAGAGATCTAGCGATTGAGACCCGGCTGGAAACCCAACTGATCCAGTTTATGAATAAGTAAAGAGTGACACACTTTATCGAAAGCTTTACTGAAATCAAAGTAAATTCAAGTAAGTTTGTAACGGTGGACTTTCCCTTACAGAACCCGTGTTGACAGTCGGAAATCAAGGTAGAGATAGGATTCGTAAGCTGATTGGTAACAATAGCTTCACACACTTTTGGGATGGCAGAAAGCTTTGCTATGCCACGATAGTTCTCTATAGAAGCCTTGCTTCCGCTTTTATGAAGCGGTAGAAGAAACGACTCTTTCCATGCTTTTGGAAAAACAGCACACTTTAGTGACAGATTGAACAAATTGGTAAGGGGTTGGTAAATATTGTTAGCACACTTCTTCAAGAAGCATGTAGGAATCCTATCAGGACAGCATTTAAAAGATTCCTTCAAAGTTTTCATATAAATAAGAACATCATTGGCGCATATAGTTGGACAATTAATTAAATTGTTCCCATGTAGCTCATAGGGATAATTTAGAAAGTCAGCATTGGTGACGGCAGAATAGTTAGAAGGGAAAAATTGCGCAAAGAAATTATGACCCAAAAGAAGTAAAAAACGACCCCAAATAAGCTTCAGAAAAACACCAATAAAAGGCTCCGAGCCCAAAAACCCTCTGAATGGATGAATAAAAGAAAAGCACCAATTAAAGGGCTCCGAAAGGCGTCTGAAAAGCCTCCAAAAACCCTCAGAATGGAGGAATAAAAGGCTCCGAAAAAGGTTCAGAAAAGCACCAATAAAAGGCTCCGCAGTTCATTTAAAAATAGTCAAAAAACGGTTCAAATTCATCGAAATTGGACTCATTTCGGACTCTTTTTTATGACTCCGTTGGAGTTCCCACGTAGAGCGATTTTTCGCTCCATTTGTGCTCCGAAAGAAGCTCAGTTTGGAGAGTAAAGCTCTGAGAAATGAGCGTTTTATGGTCCGAAAGGAGTCTTTTTTTGCACTTTTAGTTAGTTAATATACGCCATCACATCACCAATTCTCTATCAAATACAGAAAAATGTGTACAACCAAAAAAATTTTCTTGGGTATAGTTTTAGGTATCAGAGTATGCAGTTTCAGAAAAGTTAAAGAACATTTAAATTTATGATGTATGGGTCTAGGTATCTGTTTCAGCAAATATGTTTATCTTAGTGAAAAATGTATGTGAATGCAAATCTAAATTTAAACCCCCCCCAAGGCCAATTCCTGCGCACGGCCCTGGGAAAAATATAGTTATTGTTTCTGCAAAAATATAGGCTCCGTTCAAATAGTCGATCTTATAGAACCGGTAAGTTCCGAAAGTGTTAATTGCCGAGTTTTTAGAAAAGCTGAAAACTTCTTCGATCAGCCTGTTCAATCTTATCAAAGTTTAGGTATAGTAATAGCGAGCGAACTTAGTTCTGAGTTTCTGGCAATAAATAAAGATGATATCGATTAGAAATACTTTTGTATCCCTTACCAAAATAAATTTTTATTAATACTACTACTGCACCACCTTTTCCATGACTTCTCAAACTGAACTGCACATTCCACCGATTAAGTATATCTATATAATGCAATTTATGTTAAAAGCCTATTTTCATATTATCACTTTTAATAATCACTTTAAAATAAATTCATATATATAAAATACTAAATCTACAAAACATTTTTTTTTATCTACGTTTACAGCATTCTTCAATATGTCATCTCAAACCAAAGGTAAACATAATTCATTTTTACATTTAAATTGTATTAATATAAAAACAATTTCTTTCAGGCAATCCTCTAAAGATGGTGTTTGTCACCAACGGCAGCTTTGATGCGACTGCATGCGCAACAGAGGTCAGACCTCCTGCAATACCAGAAGTCGAAACCACTGACGAAGACATCTCGACGAAGTTGGACCGCGTACTACAAACGTTGCAGGTTGTCAAGGAAAATGTATGTATTTATGTATGTTTAATTTGTCATTGTGGTTTCTAATTATCTTTTTTTTTTCAATTAAGCAAAATGTATTAACCCAGAAGATGTCTATATTGGAACAAAATGTAAGTAAATAAATAAATAAAACATACACTAATGTGTGACAAAATAAAGCCAAAATTGAAAACGAAGTACATTCCTCGAAATTTACCTTGAAGTTACGAATAGCACCAGTTTCAATTTTATCTCTATTTCATTGCACATCAGTGTAGCGTTAACAGTACATAATGTCAAAACTTTTTTGTTTAGTTATGTGGTTTCTGTTATAAATTATAATAATATATACTTTTCTGTTATAAATTATAATAAATAATACTTACTTTTATCTGTGGTTCACTGCATTTATATAAATATTTTAATTACATTTCAACAGAGTGCACATAGAGCTGAGTCACTGGCACAGAGCCAACTTTTACGCGAGTGCAAGGTCGCTCTTAAAAAGGTGGAACAATCAGTTTGCGGCATGACGGGAGAAACAAGCGACAAAATCACGGACGAGATAGCGAGCCTTCTGCCGATAAAGTGCAAAACCGTGGTTACACTTGTGGAGGAAAAAATTCGCTACCACGACTACGCCCAAGCCATGGTAATTAATAACAATTCTTATTTTTATTTAATAACTGAATTGCTTATATTCTGTTTTCTTTTAAAGACTACATACCTCCATAAAATTAAAGGAGTTTCGGAGGACGTACCCTATGTCGTTCGACAAATTTTTACGGACGAAGTAATGGAGGATTTCAATTGGGGAGGCTGGTGGGATAAGCAGGCTCTAGCCAAGCTTACCATTTTTGATAAAATTTTAAGAGGTACTAGCTATATTTTAATGACGATGTGATTATACTCGGCGGCTAACTTTTCTCTTTATATTTTATTTAGACGTTTTTCAACACCAGGGCAACCAGGAGTTCGAGAAAGGAATTAGGCGATCTGTTGGGCTAAGCCACGACCGCATGACTCAAAAAAAATATCAGAAGAGAGCAAACGAGACAACGAAGACGCGAAAAGCCTAAACATTTTATTTTTTAAGTTTAATTATAGCTTGTCAACTTATAGCAGGAATCGTTCTTTTTAATATGTTTTCAAACCATACATGTAAAATTCCAATTAGAATTATCAATTGGTTTATATTCTCTAATTCATTAAACAATTAGAAGTAGTTCAACTTAATCCCATTAGATAATTGAAATTCGTATTCCAATGGTAAATCTAATTGGAATTAGTTGTCATTAGCAAAAAATATTGGGGTACCTTAAGGTGTGAATTCACAATTAGAAATCTAATTGACTTTTGCTAATGCAAATAGATATTCAATTAGCTCGAATTAGAATCAATTGTTTTTTTTAAATATGAAAATAATTGATCCAAGTCGAGCTAATTAAATATCTAATTGCATTAGCAAAAGTCAATTAGATTTCTAATTGTAAAAGTAACCCAATATTTTTTGCTAATGACAATTAATTCCAATTAACTTTACCATTGGAGTACAAATTTCAATTATCTTATGGGAATTAGTTGAACTATTTCTAATTGTTTAATGAATTAGAGAATATAAATCAATTGCATCAATTACTAATTCTAATTGGAATCTAACATGTATGTTTTAAACCCCTCCATATTACTTTATGTTTTCTGAATTTTTGTGCCAATCTTCATTTATTTCATTTATTAACAAAAAAAATCTGAAGTATTTTTATTTTATTTATTTGTTTGATGAGACAAAATTTACATTAATGCTTAAATTAATTTTATGTAATATAATTATATAATAATAAAAATAAATTCCAATTTTTGTATGTGATGGATTTTTACATCAACTCGATTTTATTCATACAGGTGTGATAGGTTTATTCAACAGCTGTATTTACTCATACATGACTGATATTTATATCAAAGAAGTGCAAATAGCACGCAGAAAAAGACAAGGATAGCCATACGCCGAAATCAATTTGTAAGAGGGGGACGCAAAACCATACACGTATACAAATTGTTTATACAGGTTTGTCATTCTGCTCTCAAGCAACTGATGGAAATTTTGTTCCACAGGCTGACACATATCTCAATCAGCCATATCTATCAGTTGATTCCTCAATTGACTGATATATGTCTAGCAGGGTTTTTATTTCCTCTATAGTTATTCGCGAGAGCGCGTCAGCTACAACGTTTGATTTGCCTTTAACGTATTCAATTGTGAAATTATACTCAGCTAACTCTAGCCGTATTCTTGTTAATTTCGATGCTGGATCTTTCATATTAAAAAGATAGACCAATGGTCGATGATCAGACTTTACAGTGAAATGTGAGCCGTAAACGTACGGACGAAATTGCTTAATTGCAAAATAAATGGCTAAAAGTTCTAGTTCAATAATGGGCTTTTTCTGTTCTGCTTTGTTGAAGGATTTTGATGCAAAGCAGATAGGTAAATCAAAATCTCCATGCTTTTGGCTTAAAATAGCACCACATCCAACCTTGGAAGCATCTACTGTTACTATAAATTCTTTATTAAAATCCGGATATTGCAAAAGTTGAGGAGACATTAGTGAAGATCTAAGTTTGTTGAAAGCTGTTTCACACGCTTCATCCCAAATAAATTCGACTTTTTTTCTACTTAAACGGTTGAGAGGTGCTGCCAGCGATGCGAAATAAGGTATAAATCGCCTATAGTAATTTGCGAAAGCAACGAAACGACGAACAGCGTCTTTGTCGTTGGGCTTTGTATATTTTTTAATGGCATTTATTTTAGAGTCGTCTGGCAACAAACCTTTCGAAGAACATTTGTGGCCTAGAAAAGTTACTTCTGACCGAAGGAAATTACATTTATTGGGATTCAGCTTTAAATTAAATTGTCTGCAAGTTTCGAAATTTTTTAAATGATGTGTCTCACTACAACCAACTACAATAATGTCATCAATATACATGAATGCTTGATTAGGCGCGATGCCTGAAAATGCTAATGACATCATACGTGAAAAAGAGTTGGGTGCTACATTTAGTCCAAAAGGCAAAACTTTCCAACGAAAAGCTCCTTTGTCAGTACTGAAAGATGTTATGTCCCTAGACTTTGAATTAAGTGCAGTTTGGTGAAAACAGGAAAAAAGATCTAAAGTAGAAAAATATTTAGCTCTACCAAGATTATCAAGTATGTCGCCAACACGTGCTTATGGAAATTTGTCAGCAATGAGCTTTTTATTAACAGCCCTGAAATCTACGCACATACGACATGGTTTTTGAGCTGTCGGATCTTTCTTTGGTACTAAAATTAGTGGGCTATTGTAATTAGAAAAACTTGGTTCTATTGAATCATTTCGCAGTAATTTATCAACCTGGCTATTTATTTCTTGACGTTGTGAGTAAGGCAATCGATAATTTTTAATGTAAACCGGTGTTTTGTCAGTCAATCTAAGGCCCTTATTATGAGCTGCATTCGATCTTCGATCTTCGTTGGTTATCGAACATCGAACATCGAAAGTCGAATTTCAAATTCATATTATGGCTAGTGCATCGCTGGCGAAATTTTCGTTGTGTACCCATTTTTTCAACGAATACCATTTTGCTTTCGACGCTGTATCGAATTCTTTTAAAATTACTAAAAATGTAAGTTTTTGTATTTATCTTCTACTTTTTTGATTTATAGTACTAATTTTAATCTATTTGCATTAATTTGATGTAGGTCTAAGGTCGTCAGCACAAAACAACAGCTGGAAACGTTGGTTTCTCTAGTGCACCAAAGTCC
This sequence comes from Sphenella marginata, assembly GCA_951509765.1. NCBI lineage: Eukaryota > Metazoa > Arthropoda > Insecta > Diptera > Tephritidae > Sphenella > Sphenella marginata. The sequence continues at coordinate 51,918,638 of OX608079.1, read as the reverse complement.
GAGCTTAGCAGAGGTGTTTATTCAAAATCCCAGGCTGCAAAAAATTTATTATAAATCTGTTTAAAAGCTTTTTTATTATTTTATTATTTAAATAACACGTTTGTAAATGTACAGGTCCTCCCCTGTTGAAGCCGATAGGTTTCTAGGACTTCCGTTAGAAGAGTTGGATGACAATATTGGGTAAGGTTGATACTGACTACCTAGGCAGGGCAACGTAGTGTTAAAACAAAAACAACAACAGCAAACTTTTGTTAGAATTATTAACACAACACATAACAACACAACTATTCAAAATTATAAAATTAATACAAAACACACACGCGTGCAAAAAAATGCTCACAAAGTTTATTGCTCAGGCACATGAGCTGTGCTTTAAAAAAAATTACTAAGCACACAGCACGTGTGTGTGCAGATTGAAGCAAAGCACTTGCACGCGTGTGTGTTTTGTATTGAAAATATAAGGGCACATACTCATGCGTGTGTTTTTTTATTTTATTTGCTCTCAAATTTTTCTATTGATTTTTTATATGGCAGAAAATAATGTGTGTGTTTTGTTTTTGAAATAAAAACGTGCGTGCACAACTTAAAGTTTATTCTACACACAGCACGAGATAAATATTTTACATAAAAGCACACACGTGTACATGTGCTTAATTTGAATCAGCACACACATGAGCTGCACACGTGCGTACAAATTCGAACCCTGGTAAGGTACCTATTTGTATATGTTTTAGTTTGTAAATAATTTGTAAGTATTAGTGTAAGATTTTGTATAAAAGAGAAAGCAATTCAATAAATAATTCTTTTGGATTCATACGCTATACTTCAGCGTTACACTCCTCCTACAGTTCCTCTGGCTGTCTGCAAGGAGACATTGCGTATCGCACCGCCGTCGCCAGGATGGATTTCTGTCACACGACCCATGCGCCACTGAGTTGACGGTAGGTTCTCGCTCTTAACCACCACAATATAACCGATATTTATGTCTGGGTTGCGCTTTTGCCACTTATTGCGCCGTTGAAGTGTGGTCAGGTACTCTTCACTCCATCGCCGCCAGAACTCTTGATGTATTTGTCTGGCCCATTGCCATTGTTTCAAGCGGTTGGTTGGAATATGGCGTATGTCTTGTTCTGGAACAGCCAGAAGTGGAGCGCCGATAAGAAAATCGCCGGGTGTCAATGCAAAGTTCTCGTTAGGATCATCGTAGAGCGGAGTTATCGGACGGAAGTTCAGGCATGCCTCAATGCGTGCGGCTAAAGTCTGTAGTTGACCATACCACAAATTTTGCGAACCAACGGAGCGGACCAAGTGATGTTTAGCGCTCTTGACAGCGGCCTCCCAAAGGCCACCTTGATGGGAAGCGCTCGGTGTTATGAAATACCAATTCGCCCCTGTGCTCGCTAATGATTGTTGAGTATAGGCGCCTTGCCATGCCGAAAAATCTTCTTGGATAAGGCGATTAGCGCCTACAAAGGCAGTGCCGTTGTCGCTGTATAAATCACAACACGGACCACAACGGCTGATGAAGCGGTAGAAAGCGTCGATGAAGGCTTGTACGTCAACCACTTCTATGTGGACGGCCTTAGTAGCCATGCATACAAATATTGCCAAATACGTTTTAACGAGAGTGCGAGAGCGTTTCGCACCAATACGCAGAGTGAACGGTCCACAGTAATCTACCCCAGACGAAACGAATGGTCTTCCAGGCTTAACTCTCTGTCCAGGTAACGAAGCCATTTGCTGTTGGAACACTTGAACTCGATGACGGCGACACACAACACATCTGTGTATACAGACTTTGACGGCCTGTCTAGCATTCAATATCCAATATCTGCGTCGTAGCGTATGCAGCATCAGCTGCGTTCCACCATGGAGCGTGGTCTCGTGGACTTGTCGTAATAAAAGCTGAACTAATGGAGTAGATTTCGGAAGTATGATTGGAAAACGTTGATTATGCTCTAAATCTGCCTTAGCAAGCCGACCTCCGACACGTAACATCTGATGCTCATCTATAAATGGATTTAATGCGATTAATTTATTGGAAGATGACAAACCTGAAGCAGTCTTCAACTGATTCATTTCGACTTTGAAGTGTCTCTGTTGCTCAATGCGAATCAAAACATCCAATGCGTCGTCTCTTTCTCTGGCAGTTATGACAGGTTGGCGTAGGTGTCTACCCAACCAACGCAGCATGATGGCCACCGTACCTGATAATCGCTGCATGGAGTTGAATCGTTCGTCCAATGGTATGACCTGACCATCTAGGCGTCGGGTTGCTAGTGGATAGACCGTAGGAAGACTAGCCACTTCTGAAACAATACGCATTTCACTACGATGTACTTCCGATTCGTCTTGGCTGAGAGTAAGCTCTTGCTCGGCTGACTGAAGTTCTATGAAACCTGGCCCATGCCACCATAGCGGATGATTCAGCAATTCTATTGGAGTGATGCCCCTACTCGCGCAATCGGCAGGGTTCTGTGCTGAGCGGACGTGGCACCAGCGATTTGGAGATGTTAGCTCTTGAATCCTGCGAACTCTATTGGATACGAATGGTTTCAGTGTGGTTGGGTGCTTCTTCAGCCAGCACAGTACGATCGCCGAATCAGACCATACAAAGTACGGAGATGCATCCAAACGCAAAGCACCTCGCACATTATGCAAAGTCTCAGCCAGAAGAAGCGCAGCCGAAAGTTCAAGGCGGGGTATAGTCGCGCCTTTCAATGGTGCTACCTTTGTTCGAGCAGTTAGTAGTGATAAGCGCACACCATCTGCGTCGTTTGTTTGGATGTATATAACAGGAGCATATGCTTGTGAACCGGCGTCACAAAACCCGTGCAATGTCGGCCATGCCCAACCAGCGATCGATGCGGATTTGGCTAAGGGCCTCCAAAGTAGAACGATACTTGAGCAATTCGTCACGAAGCTCTTCGGATAAAGTCGAGTCCCAAGATAGACCCGCAGACCACTTTCTCTGAATTAATAGCTTTCCTGTTATGATCACTGGTGCTATCAGTACGACAGGATCGAAAAGATGTGTCACCTCGCTGAACACATGTCGCTTTGTAGGTATCTGACTTGCCTGATTAAGATCTACATGGTAGAATAACTGATCGGATAAAGAATCCCACCTCAATCCCAATACCGTTGCCACAGACGCCATGAACGTGTAACTAGAAAGAGATAGATTATTAGATAAATACAACAAAACCTTACTATTGTAACCGAACATAATCGGGCCTTAAACAAACATGCAATTGTAATAGAACATTATATAGAATAGTATAGAATGTTCTATGCAACTCTGCACGTGAGTAATACCCGAAGAATTCAATTCCGTTCATGCAGCAAAACGCGCCGGTCGTGATCTTTTACACCATCCTTAAAACCTAAATGAAATAAAAGTTGTGAAACTAAAATATTGAATTTATAGTGCAAATTAAATAGAACAAATAAATAAACAGTTGTGCAAAACTGTGATACAAAACAGTGAGTTTTAATTTGCAGCCAAATGACACGCAACAGGTGCAAGCCACACTCTAGGCAGCTGAACCCATTAACACGTGGCGGTACCAATGGCGATTTAAAGCCACAATATTTCTAATGTTTAAAACTTAAAAAACAAAAATATAATGAATTTAAATTTAATTTCTGTGCTATAAAAATGCATATATATGTAAGCAATAAAAATCTACAAAACAAAAAAATTCAAAAAAAAATTTAAAAATTACAAAATCAAAAAACAAAATTACAAAATTTAAAAATCTACAAAAAATGTGTTTCTCTTAATTACAAAAATACAGAAAAGTGGTGAGTGATGGTGAAAAATAAAAATAAAGTAAAAGACTACTTAATATAATAAGTTAAACTAAATTATACGGAAATAATACTAAATTTAACAAATAATAAATTTAACTAAAAGGCGACAGAAATAAATCTACGATACTACCAAATAATACAGCTGAACTAAATTATACGGAAATAAAACAAATTTTACAAATAATAAATTTAGCTAAAAGGCAACAGAAATAAACCTACGATGCTAAACATAAAACATTTAAACTAATTTAAACGGAAATAAAACAAATCAAAGAAATAATACAACTACCAAATGAATGCAGAAATAATAATGCAAGATGGTGGAAAAACTTTTTAAAATATAATAAAATAACACCAAATTTAACAGAAATAAATCAAAAAAGCGACACATGTGGAAATAATACAGTTAACTAAAGTCTGCAGAAATAAAAGACAATTGAAAATAAAGACATAAAACTGTACCACCATCACGCCACTATAATATGTCCCGTTACATAATGGAAAAATACGGGAACTGTACCACCATCACGCCACCTTAATATTTCCTTTTACATAACGGCATCATTTTTTATTTGTCACGCCAAGCCGGCGGCAGCGCATTGGATTTCAGAAGGAGTGAACGAGAGGGCATCGCAACAACAACAGCAGGAGCAGTGTAGCGGTAGAAGCAGCATTAATAAGTATAGTAGTAAATAAGTATATACACATGTAGTTTTCTCTGTCACACTTTTGTAGATCCATATGTTGTGAAACATTATATGTATACCTTTTTATACCTTTTCTTATAATACTTATTTTTATATACATAGATACACTTTTCGTTCGTAAAATACGGTTATATAAATTTTGAGATGTTTTTGGTAATAAAATAATATACTTATTTTTCATATACATACATACACATTTTGTTCGTAAAATACCGCTATATAAATTTTTATGAAATTTTGAGACTTTTCTGGTAATAAAACAAAAAAAAAAAACAAACACAAAACAAAAAAAAAAAAAAAAAAAGCAAAATTATATAAAAAAATTTTAAATGAAATCTATTTTGGGTGGAACGGTGCGGCCGACACGTTAAATTAACGACGCTTTGAGTGAAACGGTGTGGCCGTCACATTAAATAAATTACATTTTTGAGTGAAACGGTGCGGCCGCACAGTGGCACTTTTGCGTGATTTAGGAGAGAAAAATTAATTACGCAGTGATGGATGAAGATTTTTGATTCAAACTTTATTTATATATTTGTATGATATCTAGTAATATATACACAAAATATTTTTGATCAACCTCCCACCCCGCCCCCTATGCAGCACATTGTACTATGCCTGCCTACTATTACTTGGTACACCCTCTTTCTAGCTCTTATGAAACATCTTAATATTTTTATTTTTATTTGAGTTTTTTTCTTAAAGAAATCTAAGTTCAGGTGGGTATAAATTCAGCTTCTTAATATTGTGCATATTTTTTTAAATTTAAAAATATTTCAAAAATTTTTGGAAAATGTCTACAAGATTCCAAGTATCTAAATACATGTCTGAAAATATAGCATTGTAGACCAGTAAATTTTAGAGTCATAAAGAACGGTTACAAGACTTAGAGTCTAATATTTCTGTAACAAAAAAATCTAATTAAAACAAAATTATAAAAATATTCCGTAAGAGTTAAGTGGTGTACGAAGTATCAATCGCTAGGTCTAAAAATAATAGTAAAGCAAAGAAAACTGTGAGTTACAATTTTGTACTTAAAACGAAATCTTTACACAATTTAAAGCCCTTGAAGGAGCGAACAGACTTCATCGTCTATATCAGTGTCTCCTTTCAAGGCTGGTTTACGGTTTCTAGATAAAAATGTAATTAATGGATCGGATGTAAATAGTAATGCATGTATGAGGTCTTCCATTGTATTTGATCGTGAAGATTTTCTGGTACTATCTTCTCGATACCTTCGAATGTCTTTGTTGCGAGCCTCTAAAGCTTCCTCCGACATCATGCCTATTGGAAACGAGCAATATTTTATAATTCCAGGCCCATGAACTAATACCCTGTGCACACTTGATGGCATGGGATAACTCCCATAAAGCTGGACATAGTGCTGAGCTGTATCTCTGCAGTACTTTTCAAATTTTTCAAATGAAATATCAAAGCCACTGGACATACAGCTTAATATTGTGCCAAACCGCCGGATGAGCTCTTCATCGCTGCCAGTTGCTTCAGACCTTCGCTTTTGACCTATTAACCTGGTCCCATCTCGTATGAAGCTTTACCAAAAACACTCGAACTTGACTCCAGAATTCAATATACCACTTCCTATTAATATTCTCTTGTTTTACGTAGCCCAAAACGGTACAAATGTAGTCCAAGACGGCTTTGTCTTTGAGGTTATGTCTCGGTTCTGCAACCCACACATCATACAACTGCCTCGGTGTTATGGCCATTATATCCAAGGATGCACCTGGATGCAGATGAATTCACTTGGGTTGTATTCAGTAATATCTAGTTATTATACAAATTTAAAAATGGTTCTGGATTAGCGTGGACAAAATTATTGGCAACCTTTTCTTTTCACACTTTTATTTATTTTAAGGCAAGCATAGGGTACATCAAGAGACTCACAATTTAAAATAAAAAGCTAAATCCAAAATCTTTGGAACACTTGTAAATAAACATACATACCCTTAACTTTCAATAAATCCAAAATTAGTTAAAGTTTTTATCCAAAGAACAATTTTTTTTAGCTTCAAAGCTAACGTTAATTTACTCCTGCTAATGGCACTTTTAACTTATCGTCAGAGACCAACAGTTTGAGAGCTGTTTACGCACAGAAAAATAAGAATTAATAGAAATGCTAACTACCGTTATATACAGTAGACATTGCGTGCATAAGGCACTTAAAAAAAATTAAAAAAATGTAACTAAAAAAAAAACAATTATTCCCTCCTAAACCAAGCAAAAGTGCCAGTGTAGGTTTTCTGGTTTACCATCAAACTCTGGAACTCAACTACCGTTTGCACCATTGTGACGTTTATATCTGGTATATCTACTGGTTGAAGGTTTGGTATATTTCCATCTACCAATGGGCTCTGAGCACGTTCTGCCAAAAGCAAATTGAAATCTATTTGTAGGTCTTCCTCTACTGTGGTAGGTACATTGACTTCTATATTGTATCTTGCTAAAGAAGATACTAGTTTGTCCCTTACGGCAGAGAAAAATTGGTAAGACTCTACTTGGTGTTCCTTGGTAAGTATGTTATTTACCGCTTTGATTACCTGTCCTATGCTATTTAGAGCTTTTACGATAGTTTCTGTTTTTATATTGATATTTTTATTTAAGCATTTGTAAGATTTATCAGCTTTTACTTTTTCTTCATATAGGGTATATATTTCCTGCCATTTATTCATATCTTAGTTTATAAGCTTAATTTCGCTCTGCTAGATTGAGCATTCTTATTTGTTCTTCTGCTAATGTAGGCGGGTATAATGCATCTTTCATTGTGGGTTTTCTCCTGGCAGGATCGCCATGTAGGAGGAATGTAACGCTGAAGTGTAGCGTATGAATCCAATTGAATTCTTTATTGAATTGCTTTCTCTTTTATACAAAATCTTACACTAATACTTACAAATTATTTACAAACTAAAACATATACAAATAGGTACCTTACTAATACGTACAAACTAAAATGCATAATTCTAAAATATGCTAAGTCAACATATGACTGCAATAAAAATATAAATATCTCAGTCGCGTTGACAAACTGACGTTGTGTTCAGTTGGTCATTGCGACTGTCTTTGGCGGTGTCCTTTACCGTCCGCACAAGTGTAACAAGATCCTCGTTATGTGCGGCATGTGCAGTATTTGTATAAACTCCCGCTGAGTTCAATGTAACTAATTTGGGCAGAATATATATTCGTATTTGTTTATACATTATTTATGTGCACATGACAACTAAAGTAAAAAGGGCGATGTGTTTATGTAATGCTACACCTTCCCTCTTAAAAAAAATAGATATATATATTTGTAGTCAACTATATATATCTATTTGAACCGCTTGATGTTTGTTTGAAAATTTTAATTGTTTTAGGATCTTGTTACCATTGTTTTGTCACATGTTTTTATTTATTTATTTTTTTATTTTTATTTGTTTGTATACTTTATCTGATACTTGATATTGTTTTCGTTTCGCTTGCGCCGTGTATAAGATTGAGTAAATTGGAATCCTTATGTATTTTTGTTATTACTAAATTATTATGAATGTTGTTGTTGTTGTTGTAACACTACGTTGCCCTGCCTAGGTAGTCAGTATCTACCTTACCAAATATTGTCATCAAACTCTTCTAACGGAAGTCCTAGAAACCTAGCGGCTTCAACAGGGGAGGACCAGAGGGATATGGGTGTTAGAAGAGTAGGCTCGGTTGAGCAGACAAAAAGATGGTTTGTATTATGGGTGGACAAGCCGCATGCCGGACAAACATTAGGCAAGTCGGGGTTCAGTCTGGATAGGTAAGAGTTTAACCTATTACAATATCCAGACCGGAGTTGAGCCAGCATCACCCTAGTCTCCCTAGGCAGCTCGCGCTCCTCTTCGGCAACGGGTGGTGTTGTTGCCTGAAGAACGGCGTTCACCGGGAGAGATCCAACATAGGAATTTACTGAATTCGTGTGGATGAGGGTGAGGGCCTGCCGGTGCACCTTAGGATCAAACGGCGTGGAAATCAGGTGCAGGATCTCATCGTAGTGTTTGCGTAGATGGCTCCTTATGCTTCTGGGGGGCGGATCCTCGTTGATCAGGCGTCCGTTCGGATGCTGCGGTTTGCAACAGTTGAACAGGAATTGGCTGGTCAACATCTCGCTATGCTCTTTAACGGCGAGCATTTTCGCTTCATTATGTAAGTGATGCTCAGGAGACATAAGAAGACACCCAGTGGCGGTACGAAGGGCGGCGTTTGGGCAGACCTGTAGCCTCGTCCAGTGTGTGTCAGCTAGCCCCGGCGACCATATAGGCGTCGCGTAGCTCAGTACCGGCTGGCCAATTGCTTTATATGTAGCTAGTAACGTTTCTTTGTCTTTACCCCAAGTGCTGCCAGCTAGGGACTTGGGGATTTTGTTGCGGCTTTGGACTTTATTGGCAATTGCGGTTACATGAGCGCCGTATTTGAACATGTTATCAAACGTCACCCCTAAGATTTTGGGGTGTGAGACAGTTGGTAGCTTGACACTATCAACGTAGACGTCTAATTCCATGTTCACTTGCGTTGTCCACGTCGTAAATAGGGTGGCCGAGGACTTATTCGGTGACAATGCCAGGTTTCTCCCGGCGAAGAATTCGGACACGGCTGGGAGGTATGAGTTAATTCGAGAGCAGAGTTCTTCTACGGAGGGGCCTGTTGCCAGAATCGTACAATCGTCGGCGTAAGAGACGATCGAGACACCCTCTGGTGGGGGGGGAAGTTTCGATATGTAATAGTTAAACAGGAACGGGGAAAGGACACCACCGTGTGGCACCCCTTGTTTAACTATTCTGGGTTTTGATCTGGCGCCTCTGAACTCAACCGACGATTGACGACCGCTAGATAGTTGGCAATCCAACGTTTAAGACAGGGAGGAAGGGACTAGTCTTCAAGGTCTTTCATTAGTTGCGCATGGTTGACCGTGTCAAAAGCTTTGGCCAACTAGCACTGTCCTGTGGTTTGGACGCTTTTGGTTAAATCCGTCCCCTATCTGAGTGTTTATGGCGTTAAGCGCGGTGGTGGTGCTATGGTTTTTCCGAAATCCATGCTGATGTTCGGCGAGCCGCAGGTTTGCGGTGAAGTACGGCAACAAGATAGATTCCAACACCTTCACTACTGGCGAGAAGAGAGATATCGGGCGATATGACTCCCCTACGGCAGCTGGCTTGCCAGGCTTTAGTAGTGGGGCCACCTTTGCTTGTCTCCATCTTTCAGGAATAACAAAGGTGGAAAGGGAAAGGTTGAAAATTTGTGTAAGGTATCTTATGCCTTCGTCGCCGAGGTGTTTCAGCATCAGCATGGCAATGCCATCGGGGCCAATATATTTGGTGTTCTTAGATCTCCGCATAGCCTCATGAACTTCTGTTGTGGAGATGGCAATGGGCGCATCGCTGTTTTTGTGTTTGTGCGCTTCCCTGGTGGCTCGGCGAATCTCTTTGTTCACCGGAGGATGCATTACAAATTATCGGCAGAAGGCGCTCGCGCATCTTTTTGGCTTCGACTGAACCTTATCACCGAAGGCGATGGATATTTTGTCGTTAGGTTTAGTCGGGTTGGACAAAGATTTCACCGTCGACCATAATTTGCCAACTCCAGCCGAGAGGTTGCAAAACCTTAGGTGCTCTTCCCACTTAGCGCGTTTGTGTTGGTCTACTAAGCGTCTGATTTCCGCATTGAGATCCCTTATTTGAGGATCCGTAGGGTCAAGGCGTCTAATATGGTCACGTTCATTTGCCAGGGCCGCTGCCTCTGCGGGGAAGAATGGACGCACTTCCTTTATTCTACCTGACGGAATGTGTTGATGGGAGGCTGAAATTTTTTTTTTTTTTTTTTGGTATTTGCAATATAAATGCCATCAGATAGTTGTTGGTGTGGTATGAAAATGTTTTTGTTGTTTGTATTTATTTTAATTTGTCTAATAACTTCCGATCTAGCGGGAATTGTGATTGTGTTGACGGACAGACAGTTTGTTAGATTCATTGTTATTGTTTGAGGGAAATCATATGGTCTTAGGATTAGTTTGTCCTCTGTTTTTCCATAATCTAGAATACAATTGTATTTCTTTATGAAATCTAGGCCTATTATTCCATCACATGGAATGGGAAAGTTGTCTTCTACAACAGGAAATTTATGATAAATTAGAAGGTCATCGCCTTTTAAATCTGCTTTGATTGTGCCTAAAGTGCTAGTTATTCCCTGACCAATGCCTTTCAAATCTGTGATTTGTTCAGTATTTATTTTCCCTTTATTATCTATTTTCTGTTTTTTAATTTGAGTATGAATTGTTTAATGATGTCCTTGTAGATATGTAGCTGTTTAAGTTTAGATTAAGTACGCATATTTTTCTTTTTGTTAATTTTGAAGTGGAGTTTCCTGGTTTTCCGTTTCGGTACAGCTGCGCACGTTACGGGTTTGTGTGTATGTTCTGTTTGTATTTCGGGATTGTGATCCTCTTTGATTGTTATTATTGTTATTGTTGTATGATCTAGAATTATTGTCATAACTGGGTTGTGGTCTGTATCTTCTATTTTGGTAATTTCCGTAGTTATTACTGCGGTAACCGCCACTGAAATTACTCCTGTACTGGCTTTGATTTTGTAGGTACATTTAAGATCGTGTTTGACCTGCCAGTGGTTTCGGTACAACTGTTAGTAAATTTCGAAATTGCGTCGATCATTGTTGTGAACGATCCTGCTTGCATGATCATTTTGACCTTGTCATTAGAGAAATTTTTACACATGGCTTCAACTGCTGCCTGCGTTGAGTATCTCGTGGCTAAGTCTGGGTTGAGTCCATCAGAGATATTTGCTCCTTCTAATGATCTTGTGATCTTTTCGATTTCCGCTGTGTATTGGTGAGCGGTTTTGTTACGTTGCTGGATGTTCAGTAGTTTAGTGGTCAAGACCTCTACTGATTCACCCTTTATTGCGGTCTTCAATTTGTTTTTTATTTGTTTAATTGTGGTTTCATTACTAATAAAATTCCTTGCTGTACCCTTCAGCTTTGTTTTTATCATGGTAATGGTCAATGCCTCGTGTGTATCCTTGATTTGTTCAAGTATATCGAGTGCATCTAGGAAACTGTGTAGGTTTTCTGGTTTACCATCAAACTCTGGTAATACTGACGAAGCAGTTTTAATGAACTCAACTACCGTTTGTACCATTGTGACGTTTATATCTGGTATATCTACTGGTTGAAGGTTTGGTATATTTCCATCTACCAATGGGCTCTGAGCACGTTCTGCCAAAAGCAAATTGAAATCTATTTGTAGGTCTTCCTCTACTGTGGTAGGTACATTGACTTCTATATTGTATCTTGCTAAAGAAGATACTAGTTTGTCCCTTACGGCAGAGAAAAATTGGTAAGACTCTACTTGGTGTTCCTTGGTAAGTATGTTATTTACCGCTTTGATTACCTGTCCTATGCTATTTAGAGCTTTTACGATAGTTTCTGTTTTTATATTGATATTTTTATTTATGCATTTGTAAGATTTATCAGCTTTTACTTTTTCTTCATATAGGGTATATATTTCCTGCCATTTATTCATATCTTAGTTTATAAGCTTAATTTCGCTCTGCTAGATTGAGCATTCTTATTTGTTCTTCTGCTAATGTAGGCGGGTATAATGCATCTTTCATTGTGGGTTTTCTCCTGGCAGGATCGCCATGTAGGAGGAATGTAACGCTGAAGTGTAGCGTATGAATCCAATTGAATTCTTTATTGAATTGCTTTCTCTTTTATACAAAATCTTACACTAATACTTACAAATTATTTACAAACTAAAACATATACAAATAGGTACCTTACTAATACGTACAAACTAAAATGCATAATTCTAAAATATGCTAAGTCAACATATGACTGCAATAAAAATATAAATATCTCAGTCGCGTTGACAAACTGACGTTGTGTTCAGTTGGTCATTGCGACTGTCTTTGGCGGTGTCTTTTACCGTCCGCACAAGTGCAACAAGATCCTCGTTATGTGCGGCATGTGCAGTATTTGTATAAACTCCCGCTGAGTTCAATGTAACTAAGGAAGTTTCGATATATAATAGTTAAACAGAAACGGGGATAGGACACCACCCTGTGGCACCCCTTGGCTAACTATTCTGGGTTTTGATCTGGCGCCTCTGAACTCAACCGACGATTGACGACCACTCAGGTAGTTGGCAGTCCAACGTTTAAGACAGGGAGGAAGGGACGAGTCTTCAAGGTTGACCGTGTCAAAAGCTTTGGCCAGGTCAAGCGCAACTAGCACTGTCCTGTGGGTTGGACGCTTTTGGTTTAATCCGTCCCCTATCTGAGTGGTTATGGCGTTCAGCGCGGTGGTGGTGCTGTGATTTTTGCGAAATCCATGCTGATGTTCGGCGAGCCGCAGGTTTGCGGTGAAGTACGGCAACAAGATGGATTCCAACACTTTCACTACTGGCGAGAAGAGAGATATCGGGCGATATGACTCCCCTACGGCAGCTGGCTTGCCAGGCTTTAGTAGTGGGGCCACCTTTGCTTGTCTCCATCTTTCAGGAATAACAAAGGTGGACAGGGAAAGGTTGAAAATGTGTGTAAGATATCTTAGCCTTCGTCGCCGATGTGTCAGCATCAGCATGGAAATGCCATCCGGGCCAATATATTTGGTGTTCTTAGATCTCCGAATTGCCTCATGAACTTCTGTTGTGGAGATGTCAATGGGCGCATCGCTGTTTTTGTGTTTGTGCGCTTCCCTTGTGGCTCGGCGAATCTCTTTGTTCAACGGAGGATGCATTACAAATTATCGGCAGAAGGCGCTCGCGCATCTTTTTGGCTTCGACTGAACCTTATCACCGAAGGCGATGGATATTTTGTCGTTAGGTTTAGTCGGGTTGGACAAAGATTTCACCGTCGACCATAATTTGCCAACTCCAGCCGAGAGGTTGCAAGACCTTAGGTGCTCTTCCCACTTAGCGCTTTTGTGTTGATCTACTAAGCGTCTGATTTCCGCATTAAGATCACTTATTTGAGGATCCGTAGGGTCAAGGCGTCTAATATGGTCCCGTTCATTTGCAAGGGCCGCTGCCTCTGCGGGGAAGAATGGACGCACTTCCTTTATTCTACCTGACGGAATGTGTCGATGGGAGACTGAAATTAGGGCCATACGAAACGCCTTTTCCCCTTCTCGTACGTCAGACGGGGTGGGAAGAGCAGCGAAGGCGCTCTCTGTGGTGTTGAGAAAACCCTCCCAGTCGGCTTTATTGAACTTGGTGAATGTGCGATTCTCAGCGGTGACAAAGTCGGTGGGGCGATCGATAGAGAGCACTATGGGTAGGTGGTCTGAAGCAACGCAGTTTATTAGGCCAGCGCTGACTATGGTGATGTCTGGCGTGCTAGAGCAGTTTACCGACACTCTAGTGGGGGCATCCCCATTTACCGTGCATAACGTCGAATCATCTATTTGGTCAGCCAGCTCCTGTCCCCCACCATCGGCCTGCAAGCTGGAGTGCCACAGGTCGTGGTGTGCGTTGAAGTCACCAAGGATGACGCGGTTCTCGCCCCTGAGTAACGCACGAGGGTGGTAATCCCTGGGACAACAGGTGACAGGAGGTATGTAAATTTTTATGATTTCAAGGTCGACATCGCCTGACCGGACAAGCATACCTTGACGTTCTAAGGTGGTGTCCCTCGGGTCGATGTCAGGCTCAAATAGACGATACTGCACAGATTGATGCGTGATGAATGCCAGACCACCCCCAAGACCTCTCGCACGGTCACAACGGTGTACAATGTACCCGTTGCAGGTCTGAAGAGATGACCTTCCACCTAGCTTTGTCTCCTGAATCGCGGCGATCTTGATGTTGAGTCACTTCATTAAATTTGTCACTTCAACAATTTTACCGGTTAGGCCGTTGCAATTAAATTGCAGGATCCCGAAATGCGAAGGGGGAGCAGAGTTGATGCTGGGGGTCAAGGACTGGTGCGTATGCCTAGGTGGTTATAGGCTGGGTCGCGCACTACGGCGCAATCTTGAAGTCGAAGGAATCGCGTTACCAGAAGGTAGAGGCGAGTCGGACGACGTTGAAGGTTGCGTAGCTCGACAGCATGGCGCAACGTACGTATCAGTCCATAGGCTCCTGTTCGCGAGTCCAGAGCATATAAGCAGGTGACACAGGCCAAGGCAGTTATTGTACTTGACTGATGCCAACAGCGTATATAATCTTAACCGACAAACAGCGCACGTAGTATGAGGGACCAGGAGCTGATGGTTGTGGCTTATACTCGTGCTGATGCTGGAAGAAGAAGGGCTGGCCGAGGGGTTAGGAGAGAGCGGACGCTCAGCATTGCTCAAATCCACTTGGGAAGTGCTACGTAGGGAGTAGCTGTGAGCTGCTGTGTGAGATGTTGACGCCTGGGGGCGTGAGCGGCCGCTCGGAAGGTCTACTTGCTGATGTGCATTATTAGTGCTAGTCGTGGAGGCTGATGTGACAGAGTCAGACATATGTGGCGGAGCGATACTTGATCGATGACGGCCACTGGACGTCGAAGGACGTGAACAGCAAGGGGCCACAAAAGTTCTATAAAAACTAGCGGGTGTAGGAGTAGAGGGATTTAGTCCGGAGCAACTAGTTAGATGCAACCATCTCTTACAATTAGAGCATTGTACTGAATGTGAACGTTTCACATAAATTTTCTTCCAGCATATACAGCTAGGTCCGGGGTTGGATTCAATACCAGCCCGGAGCAGGAGAGTCTTGAGCAGTCCCGCTGCAAGGAGCTGCTCGGAGGATGACATTATTGGGGGGGGGGGGGGATAACTGACGTTTTAAGTAGGGGGGGTAGTGAAAACCCCGAGTCATTCCGGTACGTAGAACCGGCTGTAGTGGGAATGAATTATTATGAATAAAGTGCATTGCTTATTTTGATTTTTAATGCTACGAGTTTTAAATTGGTTTAAACCTATTCTTATGAATTACGATTTCTTTTTTGTTTTTGTTACTGTTTCCTATGCTATATGGAATTAAAGTGTAGTTGTTATTTTTATCAATTTATTAATTTATTATTAATTTTAACTTTATAGTGTCCTGTATATCTATTTTTTAACTTATGGGAGGCCTCTTCTCTAACTAATACCAAATCTCCTATTCTAATTTCCTTGTCGTAATTTGATTTTTGCTTTTATGTATAATCGTCTGAATTTTCAGTATTAATTTTATAATTTTGAATAGTTGTGTTGTTATGTGTTGTGTTAATAATTCTAACAAAAGTTTGCTCGTTATTTGTAATGGTATTTGCAATATAAATGCCATCGGATAGTTGTTGGTGTGGTATGAAAATGTTTTTGTTGTTTGTATTTATTTTAATTTGTCTAATAACTTCCGATCTAGCTGGAATTGTGATTGTGTTGACGGACAGACAGTTTGTTAGATTCATTGTTATTGTTTGAGGGAAATCATATGGTCTTAGGATTAGTTTGTCCTCTGTTTTTCCATAATCTAGAATACAATTGTATTTCTTTATGAAATCTAGGCCTATTATTCCATCACATGGAATGGGAAAGTTGTCTTCTACAACATGAAGTTTATGATAAATTAGAAGGCCTCGCCTTTTAAATCTGCTTTGATTGTGCCTAAAGTGCTAGTTATTCCCTGACCAATGCCTTTCAAATCTGTGATTTGTTCAGTATATATTTTCCCTTTATTATCTATTTTCTGTTTTTTAATTATGGAGATATCGGCTCCAGTATCAATTAAAAAATTTGAGTATGAATTGTTTAATGATGTCCTTGTAGATATGTAGCTGTTTAAGTTTAGATTAAGTACGCATATTTTTCTTTTTGTTAATTTTGAAGTGGAGTTTCCTGGTTTTCCGTTTCGGTACAGCTGCGCACGTTACGGGTTTGTGTGTATGGTCTGCTTGTATTTCGGGATTGTGATCCTCTTTGATTGTTATTATTGTTATTGTTATTGTTGTATGATCTAGAATTATTGTCAAAACGGTAACCGCCACTGAAATTACTCCTGTACTGGCTTTGATTTTGTAGGTACATTTAAGATCGTGTTTGACCTGCCAGTGGTTTCGGTACAACTGTTAGTAAATTTCGAAATTGCGTCGTTCATTGTTGTGAACGATCCTGCTTGCATGATCATTTTGACCTTGTCATTAGAGAAATTTTTACACATGGCTTCAACTGCTGCCTGCGTTAAGTATCTCGTGACTAAGTCTGGGTTGAGTCCATCAGAGATATATTCTCCTTCTAATGATCTTGTGATCTTTTAGATTTCCGCTGTGTATTGGTTAGCGGTTTTGTTACGTTGCTGGATGTTCAGTAGTTTAGCAGTCAAGACCTCTACTGATTCACCCTTTATTGCGGTCTTCAATTTGTTTTTTATTTGTTCAATTGTGGTTTCATTACTAATAAAATTCCTTGCTGTACCCTTCAGCTTTGTTTTTATCATGGTAATGGCCAATGCCTCGTGTGTATCCTTGATTTGTTCAAGTATATCGAGTGCATCTAGGAAACTGTGTAGGTTTTCTGGTTTACCATCAAACTCTGGAACTCAACTACCGTTTGCACCATTGTGACGTTTATATCTGGTATATCTACTGGTTGAAGGTTTAGTATATATTCTTCTACCAATGGGCTCTGAGCACGTTCTGCCAAAAGCAAATTGAAATATATTTGTAGGTCTTCCTCTACTGTGGTAGGTACATTGACTTCCATATTGCATCTTGCTAAAGAAGATACTAGTTTGTCCCTTACGGCAGAGAAAAATTGGTAAGAATCTACTTGGTGTTCCTTGGTAAGTATGTTATTTACCGCTTTGATCACCTGTCCTATGCTATTTAGAGCTTTTACGATAGTTTCTGTTTTTATATTGATATTTTGATCTATGCATTTGTAAGATTTATCAGCTTTGAGTTTTTCTTCATATAGGGTATCATATATTTCCTGCCATTTATTCATATCTTAGTTTATAAACTTAATTTCGCTCTGCTAGATTGAGGATTCTTATTTGTTCTTCTGCTAATGTAGACGGGTATAATGCATCTTTCATTGTGGGTTTTCTCCTGGCAGGATCGCCATGTAGGAGGAATGTAACGCTGAAGTATAGCGTATGAATTCAATTGAATTCTTTATTGAATTGCTTTCTCTTTTATACAAAATCTTACACTAATACTTACAAATTATTTACAAACTAAAACATATACAAATAGGTACCTTACTAATACGTACAAACTAAAATGCATAATTCTCAAATATGCTAAGTCAACATATGACTGCAATAAAAATATAAATATCTCAGTCGCGTTGACAAACTGACGTTGTGTTCAGTTGGTCATTGCGACTGTCTTTGGCGGTGTCTTTTACCGTCCGCACAAGTGTAACAAGATCCTCGTTATGTGCGGCATGTGCAGTATTTGTATAAACTCCCGCTGAGTTCAATGTAACTAATTTGGGCAGAATATATATTCGTATTTGCTTATACATTATTTATGTGCACATGACAATTAAAGTAAAAAGGGCGATGTGTTTATGTAATGCTACACCTTCCCTCTTAAAAAAATAGATATATGTAGTTGACTACAAATATTTTTATTTTATATTTTATTATTTGATCCGCTTGATGTTTGTTTGAAAATTTTAATTGTTTTAGGATCTTATTACCATTGTTTTGTCACATGTTTTTATTTAATTTTTTTATTTTTTTTATTTGTTTGTATACTTTATCTGATACTTGATATTGTTTTCTTTTGGCTTGTGCCGTGTATAAGATTGAGTAAATTGGAATGCTTATGTATTTTTGTTATTACTAAATTATTATGAATGTTGTTGTTGTTGTTGTAACACTACGTTGCCCTGCCTAGGTAGTCAGTATCTACCTTACCCAATATTGTCATCAAACTCTTCTAACGGAAGTCCTAGAAACCTAGCGGCTTCAACAGGGGAGGACCAGAGGGATATGGGTGTTAGAAGAGTAGGCTCAGTTGAGCAGACAAAAAGATGGTTTGTATTATGGGGGGACAAGCCGCATGCCGGACAAACATTAGGCAAGTCGGGGTTCAGTCTGGATAGGTAAGAGTTTAACCTATTACAATATCCAGACCGGAGTTGAGGCAGCATCACCCTAGTCTCCCTAGGCAGCTCGCGCTCCTCTTCGGCAACGGGTGGTGTTGTTGCCTGAAGAACGGCGTTCACGGGGAGAGAGCCAACAAAGGAATTTGCCTGCCGGTGCACCTTAGGATCAAACGGCGTGGAAATCAGGTGCCGGATCTCATCGTAGTATTTGCGTAGATGGCTCCTTATGCTCCTGGGGGGCGGATTCTCGTTGACCAGGCGTCCGTTCGGATGCTGCGGTTTGCAATCGATATATAATAGTTAAAGAGAAACGGGGATAGGACACCACCCTGTGGCACCCCTTGTTTAACTGTTCTGGGTTTTGATCTGGCGCCTCTGAACTCAACCGACGATTGACGACCACTCAGGTAGTTGGCAGTCCAACGTTTAAGACAGGGAGGAAGGGACTAGTCTTCAAGGTCTTTCATTAGTTGCGCATGGTTGACCGTGTCAAAAGTTTGGCCAACTAGCACTGTCCTGTGGTTTGGACGCTTTTGGTTAAATCCGTCCCCTATCTGAGTGTTTATGGCGTTAAGCGCGGTGGTGGTGCTGTGATTTTTCCGAAATCCATGCTGATGTTCGGCGAGCCGCAGGTTTGCGGTGGAGTACGGCAACAAGATAGATTCCAACACCTTCACTACTGGCGATAGGAGAGATATCGGGCGATATGACTCCCCTACGGCAGCTGGCTTGCCAGGCTTTAGTACTGGGACCACCTTTGCTTGTCTCCATCTTTCAGGAATAACAAAGGTGGATAGGGAAAGGTTGAAAATGTGTGTAAGATATCTTAGCCTTCGTCGCCGAGGTGTTTCAGCATCAGCATGGAAATGCCATCGGGGCCAATATATTTGGTGTTCTTAGATCTCCGAATTGCCTCATGAACTTCTGTTGTGGAGATGGCAATGGGCGCATCGCTGTTTTTGTGTTTGTGCGCTTCCCTTGTGGCTCGGCGAATCTCTTTGTTCACCGGTTGATGCATTACAAATTATCGGCAGAAGGCGCTCGCGCATCTTTTTGGCTTCGACTGAACCTTATCACCGAAGGCGATGGATATTTTGTCATTAGGTTTAGTCGGGTTGGACAAAGATTTCACCGTCGACCATAATTTGCCAACTCCAGCCGAGAGGTTGCAAGACCTTAGGTGCTCTTCCCACTTAGCGCGTTTGTGTTGATCTATTTCCGCATTAAGACCCCTTATTTGAGGATCCGTAGGGTCAAGGCGTCTAATATGGTCCCGTTCATTTGCAAGGGCCGCTGCCTCTGCGGCGAAGAATGGACGCACTTCCTTTATTCTACCTGACGGAATGTGTTGATGGGAGGCTGAAATTAGGGCCACACGAAACGCCTTTTCCCCTTCTCGTACGTCAGACGGGGTGGGAAGAGCAGCAAAGGCGCTCTCTGTGGTGTTGAGAAAACCCTCCCAGTCGGCTTTATTGAACTTGGTGAATGTGCGATTCTCAGCGGTGACAAAGTCGGTGGGGCGATCGATAGAGAGCACTATGGGTAGGTGGTCTGAAGCAACGCAGTTTATTAGGGCAGCGCTGACTATGGTGATGTCTGGCGTGCTAGAGCAGTTTACCGCCACTCTAGTGGGGGCATCCCCATTTACCGTGCAGAACGTCGAATCATCTATTTGGTCAGCCAGCTCCTGTCCCCTACCATCGGCCTGCAAGCTGGAGTGCCACAGGTCGTGGTGTGCGTTGAAGTCACCAAGGATGACGCGGTTCTCGCCCCTGAGTAACGCACGAATGTCAGGGTGGTAATCCCTGGGACAACAGGTGACAGGAGGTATGTAAATGTTTATGATTTCAAGGTCGGCATCGCCTGACCGGACAACTATACCTTGACGTTGTAAAGTGGTGTCCCTCGGGTCGATGTCAGGCTCAAATAGACGATACTGCGCAGATTGATGCATGATTAATGCCAGACCACCCCCAAGCCCTCCCGCACGGTCACAACGGTGTACATTGTACCCGTTGCAGGTCTGAAGAGACGACCTTCCACCTAGCTTTGTCTCCTGAATCGCCGCGATCTTGATGTTGAGTCGCTTCATTAAATTTGTCACTTCAACAATTTTACCGGTTAGGCCGTTGCAATTAAATTGCAGGATACCGAAATGCGAAGGGGGAGCAGAGTTGATTCTGGGGGTCAAGGACTGGTGCGTATGCCTAGGTGCCAATAGGCTGGGTCGCGCACTACGGCGCATTCTTGAAGTCGAAGGAGTCGCGTTACCAGAAGGTAGAGGCGAGTCGGACGACGTTGAAGGTTGCGTAGCTCGACAGCATGGCGCAACGTACGTATCAGTCCATAGGTTCCTGTTCGGGAGTCCAGAGCATATAAGCAGGTGACACAGGCCAAGGCAGTTATTGCACTAGGCTGATGCCAAAGGCGTGTATAATCTTAACTGACAAACAGTGCACGTAGTATAAGGGAGCAGGAGCTGATGGTTGTGACTTATACTCGTGCTGATGCTGGAAGAAGATGGCTGACTGAGGGGGTGGGAGAGAGAGGACGCTCAGCATTGCACTTGGGAAGTGCTACGTAGGGAGTAGCTGTGAGCTGCTGTGTGAGATGTTGACGCCCGGGGGCGTGAGCGGCCGCTAGGAAAGTCTACTTGCTGATGTGCATTGTTAGTGCTAGTCGTGGAGACTGATGTGACAGAGTCAGACATATGTGGCGGAGCGATACTTGATCGACGACGGCCACTTGACGTCGTAGGACGTGAACAGCAAGGGGCCACAAAAGTTCTATAAAAACTTGGGGGGTCTATGAGTAGAGGGATTAAGTCCAGAGCAACTAGTTAGATGCAACCATCTGTTACAATTAGAGCATTGTACTGAATGTGAACGTTTCACATAAATTTTCTTCCAGCATATACAGAAGATCCATTCCCTAGGTCCGGGGTTGGATTCAATAAAAGCCAGGAGCAGGAGAGTCTTGAGCAGTCCCGCTGCAAGGAGCTGCTCGGAGGATGACATTATTGGGGGGAATAACTGACGGTTTAGGCGGGGGGGGGGGGGTAGTGAAATAACAGCCCTTGATCGGGGAAATCCCGAGTCATTCCGGTACGTAGAACCGGCTGTCGTGGGAATGAATTATTATGAATAAAGTGCATTGCTTATTTTGATTTTTAATGCTACGAGTTTTAAATTGGTTTAAGCCTATTCTTATGAATTACGATTTCTTTCTTGTTTTTGTTACTGTCTCCTATGCTATATGGAATTAAAGTGTAGTTGTTATTTTTATCAATGGTGTTAACTTTATAGTGTCCTGTATATCTATTTTCTAACTTATGGAGGCCTCTTCTCTAACTAATACTAAATCTCCTATTCTAATTTCCTTACTGTAGCTATTCTTGTCGTAATTTGATTTTTGCTTTTCTTTTATGTATAATTTTTAATAGTTGTGTTGTTATGTGTTGTGTTAATAATTCTAACAAAAGTTTGCTCGTTATTTGTAATGGTATTTGCAATATAAATGCCATCGGATAGTTGTTGGTGTGGTATGAAAATGTTTTTGTTGTTTGTATTTATTTTAATTTGTCTAATAACTTCCGATCTAGCTGGAATCGTGATTGTGTTGACGGACAGACAATTTGTTAGATTCATTGTTATTGTTTGAGGGAAATCACATGGTCTTAGGATTAGTTTGTCCTCTGTTTTTCCATAATCTAGAATACAATTGTATTTCTTTATGAAATCTAGGCCTATTATTCCATCACATGGAATGGGAAAGTTGTCTTCTACAACATGAAATTTATGATAAATTAGAAGGCCATCGCCTTTTAAATCTGCCTTGATTGTGCCTAAAGTGCTAGTTATTCCCTGACCAATGCCTTTCAAATCTGTGATTTGTTCAGTATTTATTTTCCCTTTATTATCTATTTTCTGTTTATTAATTATGGAGATATCGGCTCCAGTATCAATTAAAAAATTTGAGTATGAATTGTTTAATGATGTCCTTGTAGATATGTAGCTGTTTAAGTTTAGATTAAGTACGCATATTTTTCTTTTTGTTAATTTTGAAGTGGAGTTTCCTGGTTTTCCGTTTCGGTACAGCTGCGCACGTTACGGGTTTGTGTGTATGGTTTGTTTGTATTTCGGGATTGTGATCCTCTTTGATTGTTATTATTGTTATTGTTATTGTTGTTGTTGTTGTTGTTGTTAGCAGTGCTTCGCCCTGCCCAAAGGGCCAGAACACTCCTAGTTGTCATCGGGCTCTTCTAACGGAAGTCCAAGGAAACGCGCTGTTTCAACAGGGTTGGACCAAAGTAATAAGGGAGTTAGAAGAGTATGTTCCGAAGAACACGAAAAGAGATGTTGCATGTGTTTGGTATGGTAGGGTTCAGTCTGGACAAATAGGAGTTCAGCCTATTGCAATATCCAGACCGAAGTTGAGCCAGCATGACTCTAGTCTCCCTCGGAAGGACACGTTCTTCCTCAGCAAGAACGGGTGGTTGGGCACCAATAACGGGGTTCACAGGCCGGGATCTGTCCACCGACTCAGTGTGGAGGTCCTTTAGGGCCCGCCTATGGTCCCGCAGATCAAACGCAACGAGATGTGATGCCGGATCTCATCATAATGCTTCCGGAGATGTTTCCTTATGTCTCTAGGGGGCGGAGTTTCATCCAATAGCTGTCGATTTGGATGACTGGGTCGGTGACAGTTCAGAAGGAACTGCCTACTTAAAAGTTCCGCATGCTCGCGAACGTTGAGCATTTGAGCCTCCTGGTGAAGATGAGACTTAGGAGACATAAGCAAACAACCCGTCGCAGTTCTGATGGCGGTGTTTTGGCAGACCTGCAATTTCCTCCAGTTGGTGTCGTGAAGGTTAGGCGACCATATGGGCGCAGCATAATCAATAACCGGTCGGCCAATAGCCTTATAGGTGACCAGCAACGTTTCTTTGTCTTTGCCCCAAGTACTGCCGGCCAGTGACTTGAGGATCTTGTTGCTGCTTTGTACCTTTGAAGCTATTGCGGTGGCATGATTAGCGAAGGTGAGGCTATTGTCGAATGTAATCCCTAGAATTTTGGGGTGGTTGACAGTAGGTAGTGGAACACCATCTACGCGGACATTCAACTCCTGCCCCATCTGCGCATTCCACGTGGTGAACAACGTCGCCGTAGATTTAGTCGGGGAAAGAGTCAGGTTCCGCTCTGTGAAGAAGCGGGAAAGGTCGCGCTGGTAGTCGTTTAGTCTGGTACAAAGTTCGTCCGTGGAAGGTCCTCAGCGTACGAATCGATGGAGACCCCCTCTGGTGGGGGAGGGAGGCTCGAGATGTAGAAGTTAAACAGAAGGGGTGAAAGGACACCACCCTGCGGAACCCCTTGTCTAATTCTTCTAGGTCTACATCTCTCGTTTCGAAACTGCACTGACGCCAGCCGACCGTATAAGTAGTTGGCGGTCCATCGTTTTAGGCCGGCAGGAAGCGGTGTCTCCTCCAGGGGGGTTACTCTGTATCGCGATGGGAAATAAAATTTTGTAGCATTTGCCTTCACGGCACTCTGTAACTTGACATTCTAAACTGAAATTGACATTTTCGCATTTGCTTTTTCCCTTTCGCATTCAATTTCTCCCCCTCGAATCCGGGGTACTTTGTACTGCGAAAGCAAATGTCAAATGCTCTACAAATACGAATTTTATTTGCTACAAGAAAAAGCTGACGACCGCCAAAATATGTAAGTTTCCAAATAGTAATTTAATTGTATTTATATTAACAAATATTGTTTGTTTCTTAAGGGAAAAGCAAAAAATGAAGCATACTCAACAAAAACAGTTCAAAACTCTTGTTGAGTTTATGCAACAGCATCCCGACCTATCCAAGGGATTATTGAAGTCGGCAAATGGCCGCAATTCTGCCACAAATTTGTGGAAACGATTGGCATGCCAGCTTAATGCGGCAGGTCCACCAATGCGCGATATTGCTGGCTGGAAAAAGGTGAGTTCATGATTTAATATATGTATATTTGTGTATATAGCTAACTGCAACATATTGGTTTTAGGTTTGGGCTGACTACAAGGTACACCTAAGAGCCAAATTACGACGCAACAAACAAAGCCTTTCAGGCACCGGTGGTGGTCCATCAGTTTTTGTGCCACTAACAGAATTGGAAGAAAGTGTAAGTGAGTTGCTAAGTGTCGAGAAAAGTGTGGCTGGGAATACTTGTAGTGTAGCGTTTGGTGCAAAGCCAAAGGAAGTGCCGGTAGTCCCTAGGGAGAGTCCGGCTATGCGTAACGAAAGTTTGACAGAGTCGGTTAATAGTGACCATGGCGACGAAGCGGGTTCGGAAGAAAGTGACGAAGAGGTCGATCCCACATCTAACACCATTAACCTTCCGCGCAGGAAGCAAAGCTTATTGGAGTATCAAGTCGATAACCAAATTTCGTACCACAAGTACTCCACAAGGATGCTTAGTGAAATTAATGATAATTTAGGGAATATTTTTAAAGTTTTAACAAAAAGGTAAAAATTTGCAAAAAAAAAGATTAAAGCTAGAAAAAGACAAATTTGCTCATCGTCAGAAAGTAGATAGTGAGAAATTGAAACTAAGGCTAAGCAAACTAGAAATGCAACAAGACGCTCTTGAAATCGAGTTCTCTGCCAAAAAACATTAAAAATATGTACATAATATTAGGATAGGTCGACATACAATACAAAAAGACTTAACTATCTTTGTACCTGCTTTTTACATCACAAAATAATTATAATAAAATTATTTTAAAAACATGTGTACCTATTTATGTATAAACATACTTAACAAATATATTTATAAAATAAAATACTTAAAATACATACACATAAGTTCCTAATATACATAATACATAAATTCGTATGTATATATAATTAAAATCGCAATGAATAAACATTTACCATTATACTATGTAATTGAATTGAACTGTAAAATACTTAAAATACATACTTATATACAAACACATAAGTTCCTAATATACATAAATACATAAGTTCCTAATATACATAAATACGTATGTATTTATGATTAAAATCGCAATGAATAAACATTTACCATTATACTATGTAATTGAATTGAACTGTAAAATACTTAAAATACGTACTTATATAACTTTCCTTTAAATAAAAGACAAAATTGTTTTTGCAAAAATGTTTTTTTTAATCATTATACTATATGGGACACATACATTGTACCTGTTATATATAATATACATGCAAAAGTATTAATGTAAAAATGTATATGCTGAAAACATATTTATGTACGTGAATTTAATTTATTTGAATAAAAGACTGGAATTTTATATATTTATATTGAAATTTTATATAGCATATTAGTGTGGAACGGCCCACTTTTCCAAACTTATACGGCTGCGGTTTCACCCGAACTTAGATTTCCTTACGTGTTCAGCTTAACTTAAATTTCTAGAACTTCCTATCATACTATTTTTAATTTGGTCCCTTATGTTCTTCGCGACATTAGAAATGTTTTGGAATCAGGAGAATCAACTCTGGCAGTTGAAGCTAGGAGGCATCTAAACCTGCCTTTTAACACCCCAAAGGTACGTTCGATGAGCGATCTTCCCTTCGAAAACTGGTTGTTAAAAAAAAGTTCGGCGGAGTTCTCTTCAGCGTTTCTATATGGAGTTAACAACCATGGTTCGAGGGGATATCCAGAGTCTCCTATAATAATACAAATTATTAATATTAATTTATTATTATTAAGTTTTTAATAACACAAATCTTAATCTTACCAAGTATTCGGACTCCTTTGTGTCCATTTTCAAAACTTGTCTTCAAGCTTTCACGCTCGGATGATAGATTCCATATGTGGGAGTCATGCGAAGCACCTCCAAATCAACCATTTACTGCCCTGATGCGCATATTGTGGTCACAGATCTAAAATACGTATGTAGTACATATATATGTAGTTGATTTAAATATGAATATACATACATATGAGCACTTACCACCATCGCATTAATACTATGCTTCAATTTTCTATTGAAATATAAGTGTTCATCCTTCACCGGCCGTATCATTTGTATATGCGTTCCATCGACTGCACCAATCACCCCTGGAATTCCGCAAGCAGAGTAGAAACTTGTGTTTGCCTCAATCTGTTCCGTCTCTGACAACGGAAAAGTTATATGCTTCGAACAAAGCACCTTCTCAATGGCAGCACAGACCTCAAACACGCACCGGGAAACTGTTTGCTGGGCCAAACCTGACTGGCGATCTTGACCAACCAAGTGTTGGTGCGCTCCCTGACCAAGTAGCTTCAAAGTTGTTGACAACTTTAAAATATTGGGCACTGCAGTTGACCTTTTGGGTTCTTTAAGTTCGAAACTTATACTTTCCAACACATATAGGAAGGCATCCTTACTCAGACGGAAGTTTTGTACGAAACTAAACACGAAAAATATATGTAGATGAAAAGTTTTCAAAGTTATAAGTTTTTACATACATACCTTTTATCGCTGAGGCTCATTATGTTGGAACTGTCTCTAATGATTCTTCTCTCAATTCTTTCATCATTACCATCATCCCATAATGCCACAGTATCCATTTTTTTGTTAAATTAATAAAACAATTTCAACTTTATGATATTTACAAACTTCGAAGGTAAACAAATGCAATTGTCAAATTCTTATTTCATTTGCTTTGCTTTGCCATTCGTTGACATTTTCTTGGAGTGATGCCAACCAACACATGAAAATACCCAAAAATTAAAGTAAGCAACATTGTTAGCAATGCTATAGCAATACAGAGTTCGATTTACTTGTCGCATCGCAAATGACTTTCGCATCGCATTGATTTTCGCATCGCTATACAGAGTAAGGCCCCAGGTTTTCAAGGAGTGTGGCGTGGTTGACTGTGTCGAAGGCTTTCGACAGGTCAAGTGCCACGAGAACCGTCCTGTGGTTTGGTTGGTGTTGGTTCAAACCGAAGTTAATCTGCGTCGTGATGGCGTTCAAATCTGATGTTGTGCTATGGTTTTTACGGAAGCCATGTTAATGATTGGCCAGCTGCAGGTTTGCAGTATAATATGGGAGCAGAATAGCCTCTAACAACTTCACTACCGGCGAAAGGAGAGATATCGGACGATAAGAGTCTCCTTGATTTGCCGGCTTCCCAGGTTTTAGGAGGGGGACCACAGTCGCATGTTTCCAGATATCTGGTATAACGAAGGTGGTCAGTGAGAGGTTGAATAGAGCCGCCAAGTACTTGTGCCCCTCGTGGCCGAGGTGTTTCAGCATCTTCATGGCATGTGTGTTTGTGTTTGTGCGCGCGTCGCAGGTCGACGTCGCCTGTCCGGACTGCTTTGCCCTGGCATTCAAGGGTAGAGTCCCTGGGGTCAACGTCAGGGGCAAACAGGTTATACTGTACAGTATGGTGTGTAATGAATGCGAGCCGCCCCCATGACCGCTGGGACGGTCTTTCCTATGTACATTGTACCCATCTCGAGTACGTAAGTCCGAGCTAGCATTCAGTTTGGTCTCCTGAATGGCGGCCAGTTTAATGTTGTTCGACTTCATAAAGTCTGTTATCTCCGCGATCTTTCCAGCTAACCCGTTGCAGTTCAGCTGTAGGATTTTGAAGTGTGTCGGGAGGGAGGGTGGAGGCATGCTGGGGGTAAGGGACGGATGCGGTTGCCTAGGTGGTGGTGGGCATAGTCCCAAGGTGTGACGCAGTCTAGGGTTCAGCGCGCCTTGGCCGATGTTGTGTGGCGTGGAGGGCGGCTGAGTACTGCAGCAAGGGGCAATAAATGCATCCGTCCAAAGGTTCCTGTTTGCGAGCCCAGAGCACATATGAATGTGGCACAGGACAAGGCAGTTATTGCACTTAACCGATGCCGCAGGCGTATATAGTCTTTGCCGACAAACAGTGCACGTGGTGAAAGGTACGAGGAGGTTATGTTCCTGACCCGCGTGCATGCTGGCAGTAGGGGGGGACGAGAGTGGGGACTGAGGTGAGGCGGGAGCAGCAAGGCTGCAGGTCGTGAAGACCGGGCCACTATTGTGGCCATTTGATGATGGTAGGTGCGGTGTGTGTGCGCCGGAGCGACGAGAACTGCGGGACGCGCTTGTGCGCGAACAACATGGTGCCTCAAAAGTACTGAAAAAAGTACGGGTTCTGCGGATGGCAGGGTTAAGCCCTGAGCATCCAGATCTATGCAACCATCTCTTGCATTTATTGCATATATTTTCTTCCAGCAGACGCAGCAGATCCAGTCTCTTGGTCCGGGGTTGGATTCGATACCAGCCCGTAGCAAGAGACATTGGAGCAACCCTGCTGCAAGGGATTGCTCCGAGGATGACAATTTAGGAGTGGGACTGGACAAATTGGACAGGGTTACACTGAAATAACAGCCCTTGGCCGGGTAAAACCCGGGTCATTCCGGTACGTAGAACCGGCTGTTGTGGGAATGGTTATTGTTGTATGATCTAGAATTATTGCCATAACTGGGTTGTGGTCTGTATCTTCTATTTTGGTAATTTCCATAGTTATTACTACGGTAACCGCCACTGAAATTACTCCTGTACTGGCTTTGATTTTGTACATTTAAGATCGTGTTTGAGCTGCCAGTGGTTTCGGTACAACTGTTAGTAAATTTCGAAATTGCGTCGTTCATTGTTGTGAACGATCCTGCTTGCATGATCATTTTGACCTTGTCATTAGAGCAATTTTTACACATTGCTTTAACTGCTGCCTGCGTTGAGTATCTCGTGGCTAAGTCTGGGTTGAGTCCATCAGAGATATATGCTCCTTGTAATGATCTTGTGATCTTTTAGATTACCGCTGTGTATTGGTTAGCGATTTTGTTACGTTGCTGGATGTTCAGTAGTTTAGCGGTCAAGACCTCTACTGATTCACCCTTTATTGCGGTCTTCAATTTGTTTTTTATTTGTTCAATTGTGGTTTCATTACTAATAATATTCCTTGCTGTACCCTTCAGCTTTGTTTTTATCATGGTAATGGCCAATGCCTCGTGTGTATCCTTGATTTGTTCAAGTATATCGAGTGCATCTAGGAAACTGTGTAGGTTTTCTGGTTTACCATCAAACTCTGGTAATACTGACGAAGTTTATATCTGGTATATCTACTGGTTGAAGGTTTGGTATATTTTCTTCTACCAATGGGCTCTGAGCACGTTCTGCCAAAAGCAAATTGAAATCTATTTGTAGGTCTTCTTCTACTGTGGTAGGTACATTGACTTCTATACTGTATCTTGCTAAAGAAGATACTAGTTTGTCACTTACGGCAGAGAAAAATTGGTAAGAATCTACTTGGTGTTCCTTGGTAAGTATGTTATTTACCGCTTTGATCACCTGTCCTATGCTATTTAGAGCTTTTACGATAGTTTCTGTTTTTATATTGATATTTTGATCTATGCATTTGTAAGATTTATCAGCTTTGAGTTTTTCTTCATATAGGGTATCATATATTTCCTGCCATTTATTCATATCTTAGTTTATAAACTTAATTTCGCTCTGCTAGATTGAGGATTCTTATTTGTTCTTCTGCTAATGTAGACGGGTATAATGCATCTTTCATTGTGGGTTTTCTCCTGGCAGGATCGCCATGTAGGAGGAATGTAACGCTGAAGTATAGCGTATGAATCCAATTGAATTCTTTATTGAATTGCTTTCTCTTTTATACAAAATCTTACACTAATACTTACAAATTATTTACAAACTAAAACATATACAAATAGGTACCTTACTAATACGTACAAACTAAAATGCATAATTCTCAAATATGCTAAGTCAACATATGACTGCAATAAAAATATAAATATCTCAGTCGCGTTGACAAACTGACGTTGTGTTCAGTTGGTCATTGCGACTGTCTTTGGCGGTGTCTTTTACCGTCCGCACAAGTGTAACAAGATCCTCGTTATGTGCGGCATGTGCAGTATTTGTATAAACTCCCGCTGAGTTCAATGTAACTAATTTGGGCCGAATATATATATATATACTAGCAGACCAGGCAGACGTTGTTCTGCCTGACCAGTGACTTCCCTAGAAATACATTTTCAAATATTTTTCTTTAACTTTTAACATTCCATTTATTGCAGTGCTTTAGGATATACAATGTTTCTGGCTTTAAAGTCTTTGGTATAAACAAATAAATTTTTTGGATGTCCAACTCAAAAAACGGATCTTTTGAACTCAATGGGTATGACAAAAACCATTATGCGCTGCTGAGCAGATGTATAGTTAGTACTTATTTAATTATATCCTATATCTACCTATAATACTCTGGATATGTATGAACGGCAATAACAAACAAAAAAAATTAAGTGCTTTGATTAAGATTTAAGAACGTTAAAATGTCACTAAAGCAAATACTTTCAGGGATATAACGAATTGATATATTACTTAGCTTGTGGTCTTGGAACTACCCACTTTTCCAAAGAATTTACAAATGTAGCCTATGTATGTCGTACCCAACGAAGATTTTAACGTATTGGAAAAGTTTAAAACAGATCAACCATAAACTTTGGACATTATTGAAGTACAAACAATGCTTTGAATACAAAAAATGTGGGCGTGGCACCGCCCACATTTCCCAAATTATATAATTCTTGACCAAGGGACACACATATCCAAAAATCTTTAATTTAGACCCAATATGTTCAGAGTTATGAAGAATTTAAATTTTATATAGCCTGGGCGCGTGGCACTGGCTACTTTTCCAAAAATTGATGTAGCCTGAATCGTACACAACAAATTTCTTAACCAATCTTGAAAGTTTAAAAGAGATCGACCATAAACTTTGGACATTATTGAAGTACAAACAAAACACAAAAAATGTTGGCGTGGGACCGCCCACTTTTCCCAAATTATATCCATCTTGACTAAAGGACACACATATCCAGAAATCATTAATTTAGACCAAATATGTTCAGAGCTATGAAGAATTTAAATTTTATATAGCCTGGGGGCGTGGCACCGCCTACTTTTCCAAAAATTGATATAGCCTAAATCGTACACAACAATCTTCTGAACCAATCTTGAAAGTTTAAAAGAGATCGACCATAAACTTTGGACATTATTGAAGTACAAACAAAACACAAAAAATGTGGGCGTGGCACCGTGGTACTTTGGACGCCCATAAAGGACACACAGACACACAGACACACATTCATTTTTATTTATAAGATGGGTTTGTTATTATAACTTGGGGAATCACCAAAAATTATCTTTATATTTCTTCTCTTTTGTCGAAGGCTTATGCATCTCTTAGTCAAAATACATTTTCTCTACGTTGAGTTCATACACACACGCACATACATTTTTGTTCCGCTGTAGCTTGAGTTTGATCTATGAAAATTCTTATGCTTGGATTGTTTGAAGCTTTTATAAATTTCATCCTAGAAATAAGGGGCTTTAAGTTTTGAAAATGGAAAAAATGAAAACGCCACTTGGTTTATTTTTGGGAAAACTTGCTTCTTAAAAAAATTTCATAAAAATTGGGCCATCACTTTTCGAGATTAGCCGTTACGAATATTTTCATCTAAGCAATTTTATATAATTAGTATAGATATAGATATATTCGTATTTGTTTATACATTATTTATGTGCACATGACAATTAAAGTAATAAGGGCGATGTGTTTATGTAATGCTACAGAACTAAGAAGCGAGCTGTCCAGAAACTGTGACGCCTCTTCGACCAAGAAGATTTCGAGACAGCCGACTCGACCGGGCAGGATATTTAGAATTATTACTTGGAATGCTTTACCAAACGTCATCAAACACATGAACCGTTACGTCCCGCCAACTAAGGGAAATTAAATATTGACTGTATGGCAGCACTACCGCACACATATATGTATTTTCTCTCAATTTTCTGTCATATCATTTTTGCAATTATAATTTTAAAGAGTTAATCATTCTAAATAAACGGTTCAATCTGTTCAGTTATCTTATACTAATTCCGTGGTCCAGTTATTTATAACAAATACTTCGTTGATTCATGAGTGATGCGTTTATGAAAATTTGTGCCCACGTGAACTAGTTTTAGACTTTATTCGTATTATTTACTTGACGCCTGAAATTCGAAAATTGATTTTAAAGGATGATACCGATTAGCTGGTGTATGAAACTTAATTATCACAACCGGATCTAGCGCTGTGTTGCGTAGCTTTCGTGGCCGAAAAATACCCTTAAGAGAAGCAGGCCGTATTTTAATATTGGTGCATACGGTGTTGTAAATAATATGCAAATCCTCTCCTTCCTCAAAGGGAATTCCGGTGAAACTGACCTCACAGGAAGCAATTTGACTACCAATTTGGTCTCGTTGCTTTAGCATGTTTTTCTTAAGGGTGGTTATTTCACCTTCAAGGCGCTCGATATGATCGAACGCGTTTCTTTATATTTATTTACTAGCTGGTGCCAGCGACTTCGTATGCGTTAAATTTATTTTTTTTTTCTCTTTTTCCGTCCGTAATTTTTGAAGATATATAATTGAAAAAATTTTAGATATTTAAATTAAGCGCATCGCATATAACAGAACCCATTGGCACCATTCGTTTGATACCCATATTGTATTAACACATTTTTTGGCAAATATTCGTCGATAACTTCAAGACATTTCTGAAACCATTTGGTATATTTCAATTGATCACATCGCATATTACAGCACTCATTGACACCTTTCGTTTGACTTCCATATTGTACTAAGACATTTTTGGTCACCCCTGGTCCACATATTGGGCGATAACTCCAAAACCGATTGAGATATCGAAAAAAGTAATAAAAGTAATAAGTAATTTTAAGTTGAGTATCTAGCAATCCAACGAAAAAAGTTTCATTCATTTCCATTCAGTACTTTCAGAGTGATACGGTCACAAACATACGGACAGACAGACACACAAAAATTAAAAAAATGTTTGATTTGCATTCTACTCGTTTAATAATGCTTCCCCCAATCAATTTTTTGTGGATATCTGCCATTTACAGACATCGACCTGTTACAAGTTTATTATATGTAGAGATTTTTTTATTCATTATAATCTAGAATATACAAAATTCCTTACAGACTATTTCCAGTTGATAACTTAAATGAGCAAAACATAATAATTACACATATTCATTAGCATTAGAAAAAGAAAAGGTAAAGCATTTTCTAGTGTTTAGGTACAGACCGTTATTTCTGCACCAATCAATCACATTGTCAAGATCGGATTGGAGCATTGCAGAATCAGTGGGACTTGTAATTGTTTTAAAAATTTTAAAATCATCCGCGTATAATAAAAAATTAGAGTATTTAAAGCAATGACTTATGTCATTGATAAAAATTACAAATAAGAGCGGTCCCAGAACACTTCCCTGAGGTACGCCGGACGTTGCAATAAAAGGGCGTGAGCATGCACACATTCCCACGACAGCCGGTTCTACGTACCGGAATGACTCGGGGTTTCCCCGACCAAGGGCTGTTATTTCACTACCCCCCTGCCTAAACCGTCAGTTATCCTCCCCCCAATAATGTCATCCTCCGAGCAGCTCCTTGCAGCGGGACTGCTCAAGACTCTCCTGCTCCGGGCTGGTATTGAATCCAACCCCGGACCTAGAGAATGGATCTGCTGTGTATGCTGGAAGAAAATTTATGTGAAACGTTCACATTCTGTACAATGCTCTAATTGTAGCAGATGGTTGCATCTAACTAGTTGCTCCGGACTAAATCCCTCTACTCATAGACCCGCTAGTTTTTATAAAACTTTTGTGGCCCCTTGCTGTTCACGTCCTATGACGTCCAGTGGCCGTCGTCGATCAAGTATCGCTCCGCCACATATGTCTGACTCTGTCACATCAGTCTCCACGACTAGCACTAACAATGCACATCAGCAAGTAGACCTTCCGAGCGGCCGCTCACGCCCACAGGCGTCAACATCTCACACAGCAGCTCACAGCTACTCCCTACGTAGCACTTCCCAAGTGGATTTGAGCAATGCTGAGCGTCCGCTCTCTCCTAACCCCTCGGCCAGCCCTTCTTCTTCCAGCATCAGCACGAGTATAAGCCACAACCATCAGCTCCTGGTCCCTCATACTACGTGCGCTGTTTGTCGGTTAAGATTATATACGCTGTTGGCATCAGTCAAGTACAATAACTGCCTTGGCCTGTGTCACCTGCTTATATGCTCTGGACTCGCGAACAGGAGCCTATGGACTGATACGTACGTTGCGCCATGCTGTCGAGCTACGCAACCTTCAACGTCGTCCGACTCGCCTCTACCTTCTGGTAACGCGATTCCTTCGACTTCAAGATTGCGCCGTAGTGCGCGACCCAGCCTATAACCACCTAGGCATACGCACCAGTCCTTGACCCCCAGCATCAACTCTGCTCCCCCTTCGCATTTCGGGATCCTGCAATTTAATTGCAACGGCCTAACCGGTAAAATTGTTGAAGTGACAAATTTAATGAAGTGACTCAACATCAAGATCGCCGCGATTCAGGAGACAAAGCTAGGTGGAAGGTCATCTCTTCAGACCTGCAACGGGTACATTGTACACCGTTGTGACCGTGCGAGAGGTCTTGGGGGTGGTCTGGCATTCATCACGCATCAATCTGTGCAGTATCGTCTATTTGAGCCTGACATCGACCCGAGGGACACCACCTTAGAACGTCAAGGTATGCTTGTCCGGTCAGGCGATGTCGACCTTGAAATCATAAAAATTTACATACCTCCTGTCACCTGTTGTCCCAGGGATTACCACCCTGACATTCGTGCGTTACTCAGGGGCGAGAACCGCGTCATCCTTGGTGACTTCAACGCACACCACGACCTGTGGCACTCCAGCCTGCAGGCCGATGGTAGGGGACAGGAGCTGGCTGACCAAATAGATGATTCGACGTTCTGCACGGTAAATGGGGATGCCCCCACTAGAGTGGCGGTAAACTGCTCTAGCTCGCCAGACATCACCATAGTCAGCGCTGGTCTAATAAACTGCGTTGACTGGCGACCGATGCTGACGCTTGCTTCAGACCACCTACCTATAGTGCTCTCTATCGATCGCCCCACCGACTTTGTCACCGCTGAGAAACGCACTTACACTAACTTCAATAAAGCCGACTGGGAGGGTTTTCTCAACACCACAGAGAGCGCCTTCGCTGCTCTTCCTACCCCGTCTGACGTACGAGAAGGGAAAAAGGCGTTTCGTTTGGCCCTAATTTCAGCCTCCCATCAACACATTCCATCAGGTAGAATAAAGGAAGTGCGTCCATTCTTCCCCGCAGAGGCAGCGGCCCTGGCAAATGAACGGGGCCATATTAGACGCCTTCACCCTACGGATCCTCAAATAAGGGATATCAATGCGGAAATCAGACGCTTAGTAGACCAACACAAACGCGCTAAGTGGGAAGAGCACCTAAGGTCTTGCAACCTCTCGGCTGGAGTTGGCAAATTATGGTCGACGGTGAAATCTTTGTCCAACCCGACTAAACCTAACGACAAAATATCCATCGCCTTCGGTGATAAGGTTCAGTCGAAGCCAAAAAGATGCGCGAGCGCCTTCTGCCGACAATTTGTAATGCATCCTACGTTGAACAAAGATATTCGCCGAGCCACCAGGGAAGCGCACAAACACAAAAACAGCGATGCGCCCATTGCCATCTCCACAACAGAAGTTCATGAGGCTATTCGGAGATCCAAGAACACCAAATATATCGGCCCCGATGGCATTTCCATGCTGATGCTGAAACACCTCGGCGACGAAGGCATAAGATACCTCACACAAATTTTCAACCTTTCCCTTTCCACCTTTGTCATTCCTGAAAGATGGAAACAAGCAAAGGTGGTCCCACTACTAAAGCCTGGCAAGCCAGCTGCCGTAGGGGAGTCATATCGCCCGATATATCTCCTCTCGCCAGTAGTGAAAGTGTTGGAATCCACCTTGTTGCCGTACTTCACCGCAAACCTGCGGCTCGCCGAACATCAGCATGGATTTCGAAAAAATCACAGCACCACCACCGCGCTGAACGCCATAACCACTCAGATAGGGGACGGACTAAACCAAAAGCGTCCAAACCACAGGACAGTGCTAGTTGCGCTTGACTCGGCCAAAGCTTTTGATACGGTCAACCATGCGCAACTAATGAAAGACCTTGAAGATTCGTCCCTTCCTCCCTGTCTTAAACGTTGGACTGCCAACTATTTGAGTGGTCGTCAATCGTCGGTTTAGTTCAGAGGCGCAAGATCAAAACCCAGAATAGTTAAACAAGGGGTGCCACAGGGTGGTGTCCTATCCCCGTTTCTGTTCAACTATTATGTATCGAAACTTCCCCCCCCACCAGAGGGTGTCTCGATCGTCTCTTACGCCGACGATTGTACGATTCTGGCAACAGGCCCCTCCGTAGAAGAACTCTCCTCTCGAATGAACTCATACCTCCCAGCCGTGTCCGAATTCTTCGCCGGGAGAAACCTGGCATTGTCACCGAATAAGTCCTCGGCCACCCTATTTACGACGTGGACAACGCAAGTGAACATGGAATTAGACGTCTACGTTGATAGTATCAAGCTACCAACTGTCTCACACCCCAAAATCTTAGGGGTGACGTTTGATAACATGTTCAAATACGGCGCTCATGTAACCGCAATTGCCAATAAAGTCCAAAGCCGTAACAAAATCCTCAAGTCCCTAGCTGGCAGCACTTGGGGTAAAGACAAAGAAACGTTACTAGCTACATATAAAGCAATTGGCCAGTCGGTACTGAGCTACGCGACGCCTATATGGTCGCCGGGGCTAGCTGACACACACTGGACGAGGCTACAGGTCTGCCAAAACACCCCCCTTCGTACCGCCACTGGGTGTCTTCTTATGTCTCCTGAGCATCGCTTACATAATGAAGCGAAAATGCTCGCCGTTAAAGAGCATAGCGAGATGTTGACCAGACAATTCCTGTTCAACTGTTGCAAACCGCAGCATCCGAACGGACGCCTGATCAACGAGGATCCGCCCCCCAGGAGCATAAGGAGCCATCTACGCAAACACTACGATGAGATCCGGCACCTGATTTCCACGCCGTTTGATCCTAAGGTGCACCGGCAGGACCTCACCCTCATCCACACAAATTCGGTAAATTCCTATGTTGGCTCTCTCCCGGTGAACGCCGTTCTTCAGGCAACAACACCACCCGTTGCCGAAGAGGAGCGCGAGCTGCCTAGGGAGACTAGGGTGATGCTGGCCCAACTCCGGTCTGGATATTGTAATAGGTTAAACTTTAACCTATCCAGACTGAACCCCGACTTGCCTAATGTTTGTCCGGCATGCGGCTTGTCCCCCCATACTACTAACCATCTTTTTGTCTGCTCATCCGAGCCTACTCTTCTAACACCCATATCCCTCTGGTCCTCCCCTGTTGAAGCCGCTAGGTTTCTAGGACTTCCGTTAGAAGAGTTCGATGACAATATTGGGTATGGTTGATACTGACTACCTAGGCAGGGCAAAGTAGTGTTACAACAACAACAACAGCGTGCACCATCTACCTTAACAACACAAGGTCGAAAGTACAAGTACGACTTCACCCAGGATAATATACTGGAGTGAAAACTCAGAGCCCCCAACTTAGAAACCAGCAATGAGTGGTTCACTTTATCGAAGGCCTTCGAAAAGTCAGTGCAGATGGCATCCACTTGTTCTTTCATATTAAGTGAAGAGATACAAATTTCCGAAAAAACTGCAAGATTTGTTACAGTAGATCTTCCAGGCATAAAACCATGCTGATTACTACTGATTAAACTCTTTACCGCAAAATATATCTTGTCCTTGACTACAATTTCAAACAACTTAGAGATTGTGGAAAGTTTAGCAATCGGACGGAAGTTGGCGACATTGCTTTTATTACCACTCTTGAAAATTGGAGTAATAAAAGTTACCTTCCATGAATCTATAAAATCACCACATATAAGAGACTTATTGAAAAAAAGTAGAATAGGATAGGCAAGTGCAGTGGTGTTTTTAAACCAAAAAGATCAAAACCCATCTATATCCGTTTGTGTGAAGGACTTAATTATGGATATGCCTCTAGTGATATCATCCATGGTTAGTGAAAGTACACCAAAATTGACAGAGGTGTCACTTTTAGTTGCAGCACCTTCGCAAGAGATATCCTCAGACTCAAAATTAGAGCTAAAAAATCAGTAAAAAAGGTGACAGCCTCAGATAAAGATTGCCTAGATGCATCATTATAAAAAAACTTGAGAGGGGATGCTTGAGCGCGATTTTTTAGCCTTAACATAGCGCCAAAAGGACTTTGGGTTTAGCTTAATATCATGCTCAAAAGTGCCTTACTGAGCGATTTAAACTCTTTAAAGTAAAAAAGATACTTTTCTTCATGATAAGGTAAATCCGATAATTTAAACTTTTTAAAGAACTTATTTTGTCAAATTTGTTAGCCTTTTCAAATTATTGGTATACCCCGGAATCTTATAACATTTCCTTTTCACTGCAGGTATCATGCTAGAAAAAATTTGGTTCACGTTACACTTGATAAGATCAAAGCACTCGTTAACACTGGCCCCGGTAAAAATGATATCCCAGTTAAGCATACCAATTCTATCATTAATAGCATCCCAGTTGCAATTTCGGCAGCAATAATTTTCAGAGTGCGATTCTCCTTCAAAACTTTTAAAAATAATAAAACCCCAACTGCATCACAATAGGGACATGATGTAAACCAGGGGATGAGAGGGGGTCAAGACATTCCTCAAAGGTAAAGCTCATATCCTCGCAAATAAAAATAAGGTCTAATAGTCTCGATAACTTATTTAGAATTGCATTAATCTGGGAAAGATTAGCACACAGTAAGCTGCCAACCACATAAGTTTCAAGAGAACTAATGACATTGTTGGGATATAAAACTAAGCTCTCACCTTCCGTCGCCCAACGGACAACACCTAGGTTAAAGTCACCTAACATACAAAATTATAATTAGAATTGGAACACTTAGGCCCGGTTTTTCAGTGCAAGTTTAACTCAATTTGTCAGTTAAACTAAGCTTAAACTTGTTATGCAGTTTTTCAGTCAACTTTGAACGAAGTTTAAACGTAGTTTAAGCGGCCAATCTGCCAGGGTTAAACTCTAGTTAACCTATCAGCTGTTTGCATAGTTGATTGTTTTAATTGTGAAATATTTGGTGAGAAATTCTTGCTTCTGGACTTTTTAAATTTATTTATGTTTACATATTTTATTTATCTTGTACACGGCGTATCTTTATCTTTGTTCACAGCGATTTTTCATTTAGCAATTGCGTTGAATATGTAACGAATGTCATCTGTTGCCGATCTAGATAAAAAAAACCAATGTTGCCGTATAAAAAGCAGATCAAAAAAGCGGCCTTAAACTCTCACTGAAAAACTGCTTTGCAGTTTAACTGGAGTTTAAATTTATGCCGAGATTAGGCAAACTAAGTTTAAACTGAGCTTAACCAATGACTGAAAAACCGGGCCTTAGAAACTAGGTCTACAATATTATCCGTGTGAGCCATATGCAAGCATTCTTGGCTACCTGGCGGGATTTAAGATGCACATATAATCAAAGAAGACAATCCGTTTATACGAACGCAAAGTTGATCCAGGAGTGTGTCACGATAGAACCGATGAGTTATATTTCTTCTGTACAGCTATTAAGACACCACCACCACTAGTAAGCCCAGTTTGTGTACTATCTCGGTCTTTTCTATAGACATTGTAGAGATTAGGATCAAAAAATTCGGCATCATAAAAATTTACGTTGAGCCAGGTATCCACAAAAACCAGAATATCATAGGCCATATGTGAACTAAACTCATACAAAGACCTCGAATTACTTCTGAGACCAGAGGCATTTTCATAGCATAATTTAAACGCGCTACCAACATGGGCTTCAACATTTACAGCTGCAGCTACGAGGCTTGCTGGGTTGCACCGCTCCTTTGAAAAAAACGGAACGGGCGAAGTATAACCATAATAGGCCAGATATTCGCATCTACTACTTTACCATAGTAAGTCTCCGTCACACCAAGTTTGAAGGTAACTCTTCTCAATTCCACTAGATTTATACCTTTTCTAACAAGTTTGTCGCATTTC